>CALNHZ020000035.1:4420301-5022417 GCA_940586395.1 Vitis riparia x Vitis cinerea | reverse complement strand
AAACTCCTAACACAAGTATGATCATAACATGTTTAATTCAGTTTTGTTCCTTGTAGTCTCCACATTCGCTTTCCTCAGCTGTAGCAACCATCAACTCATCAAAGTTCTCGGTCGTGCGAACCAAAAATTCAATCTGAGAGCAAACAAAACAAAGAGCGTAAAGTCAGTCTCGCATCCTCCCAGGTGCCTTGAAACAGTAGGAATTAATGACTCATAATAAATTAATATGACATCATGTCAGAACTTGGATGTTGTCTTCCCCTTTTTCATGCACACATACAACACTTACATAAATCAAGGCAATTAGAAGAGACTATGTCACTCGAAATTAGTTTGTCATGGTAGGCAACATTATGTGACATCCAAAGTAAGGAGGATGAATATAGGAAGAAGGGAGGTTTGAAAGAATATTGAAAAAAGAAATGAGCAAAGAATTTTGCGAAAATCGTTTCAAATCCTTCAAGTTAGGTAACCTTGTACACCCTTGTAAGTTAGCATATTGGCCTTGTACACTTAGTGTAAATGCCTTGTACAGTTGGAGAAATCGACATAGCTATAGCTGAATGAGTGTAAATGGGCGGGATAGCCACTCGCCGATGTCATGGGTCAGTGAAAAGGGGAAAATGAAACCCAATTTAGGTTCCCATTCATCATACGTGTGCTACCACATTCCAATGAATGTGTAGGAAGGGAAATAAGGAGGGAGTACGAGGCATGTCCCCCTTTGAAAAAGAAATGAACAAAGAATTTTGCGAAAATCGTTTCAAATCCTTCAAGTTAGGTAGCCTTGTACACCCTTGTACAGTTAGCATATTGGCCTTGTACACTTAGTGTAAATGCCTTGTACGGTTGGAGAAATCCGACATAGCTATAGCTGAATGAGTGTAAATGGGCGGGATAGCCACTCGCCGATGTCATGGGTCAGTGAAAAAGGGGAAAATGAAACCCAATTTAGGTTCCCATTCATCATACGTGTGCTACCACATTCCAATGAATGTGTAGGAAGGGAAATAAGGAGGGAGTATGAGGCATGTCCCCCTTTGAAAAAATAAATGAGCAAAGAATTTTGCGAAAATCGTTTCAAATTCTTCAAGTTAGGTAGCCTTATACACCCTTGTACAGTTAGCACATTGGCCTTGTACACTTAGTGTAAATGCCTTGTACAGTTGGAGAAATCCGACATAGCTATAGCTGAATGAGTGTAAATGGGCGGTCGCCGATGTCATGGGTCAGTGAAAAAGGGGGAAAATGAAACCCAATTTAGGTTCTCATTCATCATACGTGTGCTACCACTTCCAATGAATGTGTAGGAAGGGAAATAAGGAGGGAGTACGAGGCATGTCCCCCTTTGAAAAAATAAATGAGCAAAGAATTTTGCGAAAATCGTTTCAAATCCTTCAAGTTAGGTAGCCTTGTACACCCTTGTACAGTTAGCACATTGGCCTTGTACACTTAGTGTAAATGCCTTGTACAGTTGGAGAAATTCTGACATAGCTATAGCTGAATGAGTGTAAATGGGCGGATAGCCACTTGCCGATGTCATGGGTCAGTGAAAAGGGGGAAAATGAAACCCAATTTAGGTTCCCATTCATCGTATGTTGTGCTACCACATTCCAATGATGTGTAGGAAGGGAAATAAGGAGGGAGTACGCGGCATGTCCCCCTTTGAAAAAATAATATGAGCAAAGAATTTGCGGAAAATCGTTTCAAATCCTTTAAGTTAGGTAGCCTTGTACACCCTTGTACAGTTAGCACATTGGCCTTGTACACTTAGTGTAAATGCCTTGTACAGTTGGAGAAATCCGACATAACTATAGCTGAATGAGTGTAACTGGGCAGGATAGCCACTCGCTGTATTACTACTCAAAAAGTGCTATTTCATAGCTTGTAATTAAATCCTTTTAAACACTTTTGAGTAGTAGTTATTACCTTTTAACCCAATTGGCATGTTTAAGGATCCTTGCAATCAATTCTAATCAAATTGTGTAAGTTTTGGTGTTTTTGTTAGTAATTTGATCACCAAAGCAATATGAGATTGAGGAGAGTTAATTGGAATCCTTGGCAAAGCAATGGAAAGAGTAGAAGCATGAAGAACCAAAGCTTTGAAGTCCTTTGCCATAAGCAAATCCGGAATGCAAAAAGGAGGAGAAGCAAAGAGAGGAAAAACAGAGTGAAGAAAACAGAGGACAACAGCTACAGTCTTCCTTCGCACTTTTGGAGCACTTCCTGAAGTCCATTTTCTACATGATATATACCATTTCAAAGCTCAGGAATTCAAGAATCCAATGCTTCAAACGGTGCACGATTTGGAACTGAAATGAGGAAGTTACAGCCATTGGAAGACAACTGCATCAAGCTGAAGGAAGAATTTGCACGGCTGCGAAATCACCCTTTTGTTGCGAAATGATTTCGTAGCCTTTTTGCACAGTGCTATGGAATTCCTCCTAAAGTTTCACGGCAAGTTGGAAGGCGACCACCATAAGCTGAAAGACCACTTCGCAGCGGTGCGAAATTAACCGATTGCTACGAAAGTAATTTCGCAGCCCTTTTTTGTACATCTGCGAAATCTCGCAGACCTCATTTTCACCTGCGAAATGGTCCTTAGCGCTTCCCGATATTTGTAAACCTACACTTGGAGATATTTTTCTTTAGATTTTTGTTGTTTAAATCCCCCAAACTCTCCTTGTAACCACCAATTATAGGATTCCTTAGTTATTAAGTTTGGAAAAGGGGTGAATAACCTCAGATATTTTGTTTTGTAATTTTCTTTATATATATCTCTCTCGGAGGAGCTTGTTCCAGGGGAGACTCTCGAGGAGCTTGTTCCAGGAGATCCATCATATATAATATATCATATATAGAATCAACAAACAGAGCACTTGCTTTGTTTTTCCTATATATTCTTGTTTCTCGTTAGTTTTCTTTCTAGCCAATCAAACTCTGAGGATTTTTCTCAGAGGATGAGAGGCTAGGCTCTTTGTCTCTTGGAGTGAAGAAGCCGGGTAAGTTCCCTTATGCATAAATTGGAAGTTTTGTTGTTTTAGTTTTAATGAAGGGAAAGTGTGACCCGTTAATGGTTTTTAATCTTTTTAGTTAACTTAAAACGTCTTTAAATCACCTGGGCCAACACTTGGTAAGGCAAGTGATCTCCGTCCATGGAGATTCACTAGTTTACCCCTTGCGAGCCTCTGGGAGGTGACTTGAAGGTAGGATTTTCTAGAATTGCCAACACTTGGTAAGCTTTTGGACTCTAAGGAGACATCTATTAGTTATCTCTTGCGAGCTTTTGACGGGTAATCCAAGGTTAAAGATCACTTTGAATGGCAAGTGCTAGGTGAGAGGTATGAGCCATTGCAAGTTGCATCAGTGAGAGGGATTTATTGTTTGAACCCATGAATGGGAAGCATCTGTATAACACCGGTTGGAGAAGGAACTATATGTTAATTCTCCTAATTCGAGAAAAGAAACAAGTGACCGGAACTCCCTTTTTGTATGAGGAATCTGAGCCTAGTGATCTGAAACTCCAAGAAACACTTTTCTTTGTAAGTAAAATCAGTTACTATTTTTGTTTAGTTTAAAACCAATCTTTGTTCAAACATCTTTATGTTTTCTTTTAAAGCTAACCTTGAAATGAAAAGGCACCAATTCAGCTTTGAATTAATATCATTTGTGAAGTGAAAACTCATCCTAGTGAACGATCCTAGAGCCACTATGCTATAGTAGCTTTGTCTTTGCTACCCTAGTATATGGTGTAATAGGTTATAAATTTTGTTGATTACTTCCTCAATCAAGGAGCACCAGCTGGACACGAATCAGCTGAGACACCAATTAGGCATGAATCACTCGCCGATGTCATGGGTCAGTGAAAAGGGAGAAAATGAAACCTAATTTAGGTTCCCATTCATCATACGTGTGCTACCACATTCCAATGAATGTGTAGGAAGGGAAATAAGGAGGGAGCACGAGGCATGTCCCCCTTTGAAAAAAGAAATGAGCAAAGAATTTTGCGAAAATCGTTTCAAATCCTTCAAGTTAGGTAGCCTTGTACACCCTTATACAGTTAGCACATTGGCCTTGTACACTTAGTGTAAATGCCTTGTACAGTTGGAGAAATCTGACATAGCTATAGCTGAATGAGTGTAAATGGGCGGGATAGCCACTCGCCGATGTCATGGGTCAGTGAAAAGGGGGAAAATGAAACCCAATTTAGGTTCCCATTCATCATACGTGTGCTACCACATTCAATGAATGTGTAGGAAGGGAAATAAGGAGGGAGTACGAGGCATGTCTCCCTTTGAAAAAATAAATGGGCAAAGAATTTTGCGAAAATCGTTTCAAATCCTTCAAGTTAGGTAGTCTTGTACACCCTTGTACAGTTAGCACATTGGCCTTGTACACTTAGTGTAAATGCCTTGTACAGTTGGGCAAATCCATAATAGGGACGACCAACCAAGTGCATATGGGTGGGAAAACAATGCTTCCACTCTCATGGATAAGGGAAAAGGATGAAAAAGTTAAGCCTTGTTTCGCTTCATATGCATCATTAGTAGGGGAGCTAATAGCATGAATTAACATGGTAGCCATCACATAAAATGCATGCAATGAGTCACCATTCAAGCAATATGTGTGAGGAATGTCCCCGACGATTGGAAAAAGTAAATGAGTAAGTTCTTCAAAATCACTTGAAAACCCTTAAGATACACGCCCTTGTACACCCTTGTACATTTAGTACATTGGCCTTGTACACTTAGTGTAAATGCCTTGTACACTTGCAGGAAATCGACCTAGGTACACCTTAATGAGTGCATACGGGCCGGTTAACCACTTCCCAATGTCATGGCTCAGTGAAAAGGGCGAAAATGAAACTCAATTTAGTTTCCTATTCATCATAAGTGCACTAACTAGTCCCCACAGCTCACCCTCTGCACCATACCCATCATTCTCTAGAATATAAACCCAACAACCAGATTATAAAGTGAGGAATTTTCAAACAGCTGAAATGCCAATTTTAAGGAGATCTTTTTCAACGGATTAACTGGAAGTTTCTTTCATTTACTTACCTTGTGCTTCATTCGTATGAGGCAAGATGGATATGATCAAAGCCTCATTTATACCCCACCCTGCACCCTAAAACACGCTGTTATTAAGTTCAAAATTTTTTAAGAACACCCCAATACCAGATCAAAACGGACGTCTTTCCTCAAACCTTGTAAACAAACATCCACCACATCATCAAAGGAACCAACATGAAATCAAAATCTCAGAAAATTTAATCACACCCACCTTCATTTCGATTTGGGAATGATGATGATCACATACATGCAAAGGCTTTTCTGAGTTGCTCACAATCCTCGGCTGCACGATTGGGGGACATTCATAGTTGACCATGGTGTTTACGGAGAGAGAGAAAGGGGCAGGAGACTGGTGACCCTTTTTGCTATTATTTGAGATTTTTCAGTCAGAATGACATAGCAACATCCAGCTGACTTGGAACTAATGAAGGGCATATTGGTCAGTTAATATCTCATAGCCTTCTTGTTAATTTTGTTAGATACATGGACCATTTGTTAATTTTTGGGCCCAGTTGCGCCCAAAACACAATTCTCCCTAAAAAAAAATGTTTTCGAAAATAAAATTTAAAAAGCGGTGTCATTTTCCCAGTAGCCCATAGGCGGGAAAGAGAGATTCAGAATTCATAAGAACTCAAAAGAGAGAGAGACGCCCATCACAGTCGAGGATGAAAGCCACCGGCCGCCGCCGTCCGAAGGACTCTATCCGCCCACCGCCGCCACCACCTCCCTCCATCGACCACTATCGCCAATTCAGCCGCCACTGTGACGCTAGTTTCGCCAGCAGCCGCCCTTCCTCCCTTGGAATCAACCACTCCTCCGCCGGCGATGCCCTCACCGACCGGTCCTACCAATTCTCCACCATTCGCACCATCAACTCCTTTCTCGCCTCCCATTCCTCTCCTCTCCCTCTCAAACCCCCTCTCCCCGGTGATGCGACTCATGGTAGCTTAGCTTTAAAGGCGTATCAACAAAATTTATACCTTAAATACTATTACTAAAGTAGCCAAGCTACTATAGCATAGTGGTTCTAGGATCGTTCACTGGGAAGGGTTTTCGCAAACACAAGTGATATTCAAATTAGGAAAATAGGTGATTTTCTTATGGATGTTAGCTTTAAAAGAAGATGTAAATGTTTTAGAAAGATTTAAACTAATTTAAGCTAACATTAAAGACTAAAATGAAAGGGTGTAAAAACAAGTTTCTCAAAGATAGGATAGCTATGCTCTGGCTCTTATGCAAATTGGAAATCTCATGATAGGCTCCTCGCGTTGGGGTTGCAACTATGGTGATGCTTGCTTCCCGAACCGGTATGGATTTAGCAAATCAAGTTTTAATCCTTTAAAATGGCAAAACAGATGGTAGTGAATTTCATCAATGGTTATTCACCTTAGACTTCCTTTGAATGGCTCCTAAGAGTTAACTAATGGTCTAAAGCCAGAAGCTTACCAAATATTGGCAACTCAAAGTCATTCCAAGTTATAAACTCACCTTTCAATGGCCATTGAAATTGGTTCTAACAGATTAATGCAAAACTTGGAATTGAAAACCTCACCTTCCAATAGCTCGTAGGAGATAACTAATGGATAGAAATCCAAAAGCTTATCAAGTATTGGCCGTTGGAAGTTGTCCAAAGGAAATAAAAACCAAACTTTGCATTAATGAACCATTAATGAAAAACGACTACCTTACCTTCCGGGTGCGAGAAATTTCCATGGGATTGCATCCAAGCCATCACATAACATCCATACTTTGAGAAACTTAAAAGGTTTTAGCCTCTCATCCTTGGGGATTTCATCCATCAAGGATGTTTGGCTACTAAGAAAATAGAAATGGGAAAGAACCGGAGAAGAAAGAAAAACAAAGCTTTATATATTTCTATATCTATTCTATATAATTCTATATATGTTACAACGGATGCAAGGGAATATAAATAGAGAAATTTTTCCAACCTTCCTAGCTAAGAAATCTTATGATTCGTGGATTACAAGGAAAAGAATGGAAATTTATACAAAAATATCCAAAAGAAAAGATCTCGTGTGGAGTCGGCAGAAACAGGGGAAAATTCGCACCACGCAAGGGGTGTGCGAATGGTGTGCGAGTTTCGCACACCGTTCGCACAGCTGAGGGGGTGTGCGAGTTTCGCATACCTTTCGCACACCATTCGCACAGCTGAGGGGGTGTGCGAGTTTCGCCCAAGCCTGGAGCAGTTGCCTTCCGAAGGCCATATCTTCCTCGTTTCAGCTCCAAATCATACACGGTTTGAAGCGTTGGATTCTTGACTTCCTGAGCTTTGAAATGGTATATAGCATGTAGAAAATGGACTTCGTAAAGTGCTCCAAAAGTACGAAAGAAGACTGCAGCTGCTGTCCTCTATTTTCCTCTATGCTTCCCTTTGCTTCTCTTTGCTTCTCTCCTTTTGTTGGCTTGTCTTAATGTAGCTAAAAGCTTGCTTTAACTTGTCCAAGTAGCTCCACCATCATTTGGCATACTTGAATTGATTCATAAGCTGATATAAACATGTAAACTTGCCACAAAATGGTTAAAACCAATTACTAAGGACCTTAATGAATTAATTGGGTTAAATGAATATGATTACTACTCAAAGGTGCTTAAAACCATTATAATTAGGTCTACAAAATAGCACTTTTTGGTAGTAATCACCCAGCCAAAGACATTTTTGAAACCCTAAAATTCCTCATCTTCCAACTCGATTTCCCCACAACCAAACTTGAAGACAATCTTCCTATCCTCCTCAAGCACCTCAATTGCCCGATCAAGCTCAACAAGTCCGCTCTCAAAGCCCCCGGAACCCCACATTCTTGGCCTTCCCTTTTAGGCGTAATGCATTGGTTGGTTCAAATCGCATTGTATAATGACCATCTTGTGTCGAATTTGGAGTGTTTTGACAATACTTTTGTGTATGCATTGGATAGTTACTTGCATTATATTCGCGGGGATGATGATGGGATGGAGGCGGTGGACAGGGAGTTTATGGGGAAGTTGGAAAGGGAGAGGGACGCAGTGGCGGAAGGTGTGAAGGCATTGGAGAAAGAGGTGGCAGGGAGGGAAGGGAGGTTGGAGGAATTGAGGTCGGGACCTTCGACTAAGGAGGTTGTGGAGAAGGAGAGGGGGTGTTGGAAGAGGATGTGAAGAAATTTCATGCAATAATTGCAGAATTTTCAGGAAGGATTGCATCTGTGGAGAAGATTTTGGATGAGAAGGAGAAGGAGTTGGGGATGGAGGTTAAAGAGAATAATAGAATTTGCGAGGAGAATGAAGAGCTAAAGAAGAGGGTTGAGTTGCAGACGTTTAATGCAAGAGATGCAGAGAGGATGAAGAGGGAGTTGCAGGCAGTTGAGAAAGATATCATGGAGGCTAAGGTTGTAAGGAATGGTTGGGAGGAGAAGTCTTAGGATGTTGACACGACAATTGGGCACAAGTTTTAGGAGCTTGAAGCTCTTTCAATTGAATGCAACCAGGCTCTTAGGAGGTTTTCTATTCCTTATCCTCTTTGTTTGGCTTTCGTACCTCTATAATCCACTCCACTAAGATTTTCTTAATTTCTTAAGTTGCATACTCTAAAGTCTTTCTAGTAATCTTCAGTATGCTTTCTGATAATTAATGAACATGGTAGAATCGTGTTCTTTCTTAGGTTTGGTGTTGCTTGGAATTAATTTTCTCTATTCCATTGAAGTCTACTGTGATTCTTATCAACATTAGGTTATCTACCTCCATGAATTAGATTACAAATTTTTATTTTTTTTCGTTTTGACTTGTCTGTCATTTATGGGTGATATGAAATATTTTCCTGTTCTTAGCAAATACATTAACATATACAGCATTTTAGTATAACTTCAGAGAGAACATAGGATCTGGCTCTGTAGTTACAGCATGACTAGTTGGTGATTCCTAAGAAGGATCCAGCTGTTGTTCTCTGCTTAAATTATTCCGGTGAACATGCCCTTGAGGCCTGGCTCAAGAGGTAAAGGTTTGGGAGGGTTTGTGGAAGTTTCAGGTTCAAATCCCAATAGGGACAAAAAAATTTACCTAACAAAAAAATAAAATTTCAATAGACAAAAATTCAGACCAGGTGAATGTAGTTGATGAACCATTCAATCGCTTATGTCTTCTTGAGTCACATGCATTATTTGGGTGCATTACAGCTTTTGTATTCAAACTGCTAAGCATTCTGGAGCTTTGTCAAAGTAAGAAAAATAAAAAGGTTTTTAAGGTTAGTTAATGTTCATTCTCGATTTGGCTTTTAAAAAAAAAAAATCTCCATTTAACACTTCCATCCTCACAAGTTTTCTAATCATTTATTTAGAAAGAGATAGGTGATACAGTTGCCCTTGGCAACCTTTTTTTTTGAGGTAGCCTCCCCTCTCTCCCCGCGCCCCCCCCCCCCCCCCCCCCCCCCCGAGTCTCTCTCTCTCAGTATATGAATTTCAACTTGGAACCTTCCCATACCCACCCAACCCTTTGCCTCCTGAGCCTTGCCTTAGGAGCCTATTGTTTCCCTTGGGACCATGTTCTATTTAACTTTTTGAAGTAAACTAGTAGTCATGAAGAGGCAACACTAAATACTTAATTTTCAGGAGCATCTTTAAATTGAAAAATTAGCGTGCCACCTCATGCAACTCTTTCAACCTATTAAACTACAATCTATTGTGTGATTGAAGTATTTTCTCTTGGATGGTTTTCAGGTTAAAGTTAGGAAATGGTTTGCAATATGTGTTGAATGCCAAAGGGTCTTCACCTGCTAAGGTTTTGGGAATTGATTACAAATCAACGCTTAAGCCTGCACTTGACTCCTTTGCTGATGACATAAATAAAAGCTCTATGTCAAAACTGGAAGAGTTGATTTCTCTTCAGCAACAATCAGTTGAAAATGCTGCTAAAATTGAAGCAAAAAGAAATCATTTGGCTGCACTTCAATCCAGTAGTGATGAAGTAAGTGAATTAGAACTCATTTTTCTTGTTCAGCAGCTATGCATTTATATACCTCTCATGAAGAATAAAAAACTATGCCTTTTTTATATGCTTTTAGGGTGTCAACAGGAGCAGCTAGATTTTCACTTTGTTTTCATAAAAATTTTAAAGAAGGGTAAAAGCATTGGTGATGTTAGATACAAATTAACTCCAAAAGACAAAAATTTTGGAGAGAATGATGAATCCTCTACTCATAAAATTCTCAAAGACATTCCTGAATATCTTTGGTACAAATAACAAGATTGATCATGTTACAAGAAATAAGAACTCTGCAGCACATAAAAATTTTGGAAATAATGACAGACCCATAAAATTCTCAGTCACACATACATAGGGATGCAGATGGAGAGGGCGTGCACATGGTTGGACCCAATGGTTCCCTATTTAATGTGCAATTAACTAAAGTATAAATTAACTCAACCTCCTTTTGCTGCTCTCAGAAAAGGCCAAACTCTCTCTCTCTCTCTCTATCCATCTATCCATCTATCTATATAACAAATCAAAGCAGGTCTTTTTTACCTAGTGGTCTGACTTTGTTAGATATACCATTTCTAAAGTACCAGCAGTAGCATATACAATTGCATGGTCATTATATTGCATGGATGCCACTCCAGGAAAACTAAAGTTGTAATCGTAAGCTTCTCTGCTATTTTCTTTGCAATCTAAAAGACAAAATTGTTTGGAATCTTGCTTTCCCCTTCGTTTAATTTGTTTTTTTAATTGTGATTTACCTATCCAAAAAAAGAATGTTTTCTTGAATTGTTAATAGTTGAATGCACAATAAGAAAATTTCTTGGAAAATCAATTATTACGGTTAAATTGATCGGACTACAATTAGAATTCAAAAAGGTGATAATTTAGATGTATTCAAATTTTGACAGAAAAATGTTGTTCCTAGAAATTCCATTGGGATGTAATACTACTAAATTACAGAATGACTCAAATGAAATATGGGAGAGAAAATAATTGGAAAGGAGTATAGTACCACCTGATGGTCAATCTAAAATTTGGTACAAAGGGCAAATGATGTAAGTTACACAAGCAATTGTCACTCAAAATTTGATAGCAAGAGCTGCCTGGTCTAACCATCTGTCTAATGGGTGAATCAGGGTGATGAAGGGGACAAGTTGAGAGATAAGTTTGTTATTCCTCCTAGAAACACTTCCTGGGAAGGTTGCTTTTTGGGAAATATGAGCCGGTTGTGGGTTGGGGGTTATTATTAAGGGACAATCATGGGCATTTTGTATCCATTTAGCTTTAGGGGTTGTACTCTTCTAGTTGTAGATGAAATCTTAGCTCCTGGATGCCCTAGATAGACATCCATTTTGTATCCATTGCTGAAAACAATTATTGTATATGAGTAGAGCATGTATTATCCACATTACAGCTTTTTGGCATCAATGGACAGCTTAGGTTGTAATGTTCCTTTGAACTAATACAAAGGGTGACCCAAAAAGTGTGCTACCATAGTTATGTCAGATTTGTCCAGAGGACTTGGAAGTTAAATGTCCAATAGTATCTATCTGGGGTGCATGGCATTGTTTCTAAAGTCCATTGATCAGGGTCAGATGGATGTTGATCAAGGGCTAGCTTGTTGTATGGTTTTGATATGGTACCTAGGTGATGTGAAGATATGATGAATAACAAATATAGGGAAGATGGAGAAGAAGAAAGAATAAGAAATATGAATACGTGTTCATTTTCAGAATGCACATATCTTCAGGATGCCCTAGATGCACATACTCCAATTGCATAATTCTATAATTGTGTCCACTTTTGGAAACTAGACATGTGCTTTAGAAAAGTGACCCAAATATGCTTTAGTATAATTCAGTTGAGAATAGGCGGTATTTTCAAATTGGATTAAAAGGGATGATTAAACTGTTGGACATATTGATGTAGGACAACCCTATGATGGTTGCCTACAATCAAATAAGTGGGCTATGGTTTTTATTTTTTAGGGTTTAAGGAGAGGAACAAAGGATAAAGTTTATGGTAAAGAAAAATAAAATGGAAAAACACTGAGAAAGAAGATATGGAGAAGAAGAGATAGAAACCTTTGAGTCTCACCTAGAAGAAAATCAAGAGTCTTACCATTGGAAATTGCAAAGTATGCAAGAAAACATAATATTATTAATTATCAATCCATTACTTTGATTTACATCAATTAGCTTTATTTATAGGCTTCTCTAAGAAATCGAAAGCCTACTAGGATTCTAATATAACCTATTATAACTCTAAGTCTCCTCTAAATTATTTAGCTATTCCTAATTTGATTCCAATAAATACTAATTCTAATTTTATTCCAACTAATTCTAATCACACTTAAAGTTTATTTGTGCCTTCCTTTCCTTTTTGAATATACTTTGAAAGGCTTTCCCCCATCACATGTCTTGGGATGTATGACATGTAGCTCCCTAAAACCCTGGATCTAGCTAGCAGCTTGGGTTTTTCCTTCTATTGGTCCCTCATTTAGTGAATCAGGTTGCAGATTGATTGGCTAAATGTGGAGCCATGCAAATGGACTCTTTTGTAAGGAATGTTTTACCCCCTTCAAGTATACATTGTTGCTATATTTTGTACAAGTTCTTGTATCGTCCTTGATTAGTGTAGCTATCTTGTTACTTTTGTTAGATTTTTCCTCAATTTTTAATCATCCTTTATATTTTGAAAGGGTTTCTCATCCTTGGTTTGTAATTAAATTCATATCAATGAATGATTTTTTGGATAAAAAAAAAAAATCTGCTGGAGAGGTCAATTGTTATTGCACATAGGTTGTCAGGCCCCAAATTTTGAAAGTAGCTTTGATGGCCTATAAAACACTTAAGAAAAAATATTTTTGGATGATAATTAGTCCCTACAAAGGATTGACTACATTTGATTCTTTTTCCAAGTATATTTTTTAGCAAGTAATTTTCCAACTTGCTGATTGGAAATTATTGTTAAGGCTTTGACTATATTTGACATTAGCTTAAACAATGCTTGCATAACTATGCCATGTAAGGTTATTCCATTATTAAAGAACTCCTTTATTAGTGTCAAGACCTATTGAGTAGAGTCTTTCTAATAATGTGATTTTATTAATAAGCATTGAATAGTATCATCCATCACAGAATCACTCTTTGTTTCTGATGGATCTGATGTTTAACTTGATTTTGCAACATAAATTATTGGGCTATTGTTGTATGAGGTTAACCATGGATGAATGATCAATTTGTCAGGTGGAAGCTCAATTAGATTTTTTGAAGAAGGAAACGCAAAACTACACCTCCAGATGTGCAATGGAAGCTAAGAAGTTGGTGGAGGATGTTGAGATAGAAACCCATAATGTAGATATTGTGGAAAGAGAAGTGGCAGATGTTCTGGAGGTATAATTTTATTCTTCTTGTCTTAAATAGTTAGTTAAGGATATCAATATTGCCAGGGTGGATCTCGTAAACCTGAAAGAAACTTATTTTAACATACGTTGGTTTCCCTTTTCAGAGCTAAAAATTCCTACCTGGCCCTATAATTGTTCTTGATTAGTGTGAATAATATTGAAAAATTCAAGGGATTCTGACTAGACTTTGATGTTGTCATGAAGACGTCCAAATTGAAGTTGCAGGAAGCAATCAAGCAAAATGAGGAAGAAATTCAGATATGTGCTTGGGAACTCTATGCTTTGGTTGATTCAGTTTTGAAATACAAAGAGCACATGGCATCAAAAATTTCAGAGATGAAGAGCAACCTTTCAGAAACAGCAGGAGCTGTATCAGATTCTTACAAAGGCTCCTTGTCAGCAGAGTTTGGTATCACTTTGGATACAAGCCACTGACCCAATAGATTATTCCTTTCTGTGACACAAGTTCTTTTTCTTTTAGGGTAATGGACTGATTTGTATTGTATGTATACTTGTCTTAAATATTTGGTACTAGCAACTTGCCCTATGGTAACAATGTGGCTTGGGTTGAGAATGGTATAAAGATGAGCCTATGGTTGACAATGGAGCATGGGATGGATCTGAAGGTTCAATGGAAATTTGTTCAATAGGGTTTTGGCAGGTGAGAAAATGAAAATGGATTATGGAACTGAGAGTTTGAATGCCCTATGCACTAAATCTAGAGCATCTATAATTTGGGAATCAATACTTTATGTGATTAAAGACCTAAAAACCCATGGAAATCATATTTATCCTTATTAATTTTAACTAATAATTATATTTTCACTAATCTTAAACAATAGATTTATTTGTTAAATATTCATATTTAAAGCATCGTAAATACAAATACAATCATAAAATATTTATCATAAAAAATGAGTTATAAATGTAGTCAAATATCATAAAAAGGATTTGAAATTAAGAATAAGTTAACTATTTTATTGAAACCCTTCAGGTTTAGTGTAAGTACATTAAGCCACCGTAGATTTCAAATTTCATCAATTAGCACCTTTATAAATGTATTATATATATAAATTTTAGTTTTTAAATAATAAAATTTAGATTTTAGTGAATTGTTAAACACTCCTAACTAAAATATTTTTATTTGAAATCTCTTAAAAAATAAATTTTTTAAATAGAATAAATTTATAAGTGTGCTAATTGATGAAATTTGAAATCAACGATAGTCGAGTATATTTATACCAAACCTCTGGGGGTTTCAATGAAATTGATTCTTTTGACTTATTATTTAAAGTTAAAAATAACTTTAAGTTATATTATTAAGTTATTTTATCAAGTATGCTTAATCTCTTTAATGACTTAAATTAAATTATTAAATCATATTATATTATAATATTAAGTTGATTTACCTAATAACTATTTTGACTTAACACTAAATTTATATTATAATATTAATTTATTTTACCAAACATAGTTAATCTACTTAATAATAAATTAAGCTATTAAGTTATATTAAATTATTAAGTTGGTTAACCAAACACCATCCAAAAGATGTTTAAAATTACATTATCAAATTATATTTTTTCTATTAATTTTAGAATAAAATCTTCTTTGCTTCAACTATATACTAGGATCTATCCCACAATTATAATAAAGTGATAGTATTAAACCATGAATATTCCATACATGTACACAGGCCACATTAATAGGTATGATTTTATCATTGGTATCTTGAATCACAAAGACAAGTATTCGGTTATGCTTAGTTCCAAAAAGTATTAAAAAAAAAAATTTTTAATATTTGATATCTCATGAAAAATTGGAAAAATAAATAAATATTATTAAAATTATGTGTAAAATGGGTTTGAAATAACAAATAAAAATAATTTATTAATTTTAAATATAAATTTTTTTATGTTTCTTCAATTTTTTTTTCCTTCTATTTTTTCTCTTTATTTTATTCTCCTCAATTTTTTCAAAAACCAATCATAACATTAGAGAATTTGTTAATGGAATGATTAAGTTGAAAGTTGGCTCTTGAGTAATAAACCCCTAAAGTTAATGAACCTAGTCGAGTAAGACTAGAGAATGGTATTAATTTAATACTTTTGAAAAAGAGTTTAATACAAAAGTATTTCAAAATAAACACTTGAGTTAAAATGTGATAGTTGTAATGTGTGAAATGTGATACAGACCTTTGTCACAACATGAAAGAATTAACAACTTCAAGAGACTTGAATTGTCTATGTGCCACATGAGAGCTTTGAAAATACTTAAATCTGGAGAAGCTCTAACCACTAGCTTGAAGATACAGGGAGGGTGATATGCAACATCAAGGTCAATTACATACCCATAAGAATGGCCTATAACCACACATCTTATAGGCAAAAACATATGTCAATTCAAGTTTTCATTTTTTAACATTCCTAATTCACACTTTCAATACACAAATTGTAGCATCTTTCTTGATGGTCATGATGGTAAGCAAGACTGATCATATGCAAGAGTAGACCACCTTAGCAACATTTGGAATCTCACTTGCATCTTGAGATTTACTTCTCCTCATTGTCCTGAGGTTTCCACCTACAAACAAATTATAAAATACAACATTTCAATTTCATAAACATAGTACAACAAACACACATAATTATGAACGCAAGTATATTTCACATGGTTGTGTTTGATTTTCGAGAATCATTTTCATGTTCTTTCATACTTTCTTGGATTTTTTCATGAGAAAATCATTTTCACGAGGATTTTTCTTCCCTTATAATTTCTTGGAACCAAACATAGTGATAGGGAATCATTAGATACACTTCATGCTAATGAAGCTAGAATCATAGCCCTAAGATGTTTAAATTATAACATAATCGTCAAAGGAACTAAAAACATATTTAATGGTGTTAACCATTAACTTAAGAATTAATTCAAACATATATAAATTGTTGTTTACCTATATCAATAGCAAGGAATTTATAACTAACTCTTATGGTGTAGATGGAGGATTTAATTTAATATAATGATACTTAGTGCCTTATACCAAGCACATGAGAACAAATATATATCCTAGTTAATTGTGGATTGTGCTACGACTTTCTTTTTTTTTAAATAATCGAGGAACCTTCCATGACCAAGCCCTTAGAACTCTCTATGGGGACCCAAACCTCAAAGTGCTAATCACTTGCAACTACTAGTACTAGGTAAATTCAAGGTATCATTAGTGGCAGAATTTGAACCCTGAACCATGTACCACTTACTGGGACCACACTTCGCAATGTTCGCTACCCTAGTGGTTTTCAACTTATGTTTGGTTCCCATCGAGTACCAAGAAAACAATAAAAAAATGTCAAGGAAAATGATAAATGTTTGGTTTCATTATGAAAAATATGGAAAAAAAAATTAAATATAATTAAAATTAGTTAGACCTATATACATTTTAAAATTATTTAATTTTTATATAATGAAGCATAATAATTGAAATAAGATTAAAGAAACATATAAAAATAATTAATTAACTTTAAATCTAGTTTTTATTCTTTTTCACTTTGTATTTCCTTTTAATTTTTTTTCTCTATTTTCTTTCCTTTATATTTACCCTCAAGTTTTTCAAAAACCAAACATAATAGAACAAAAAAGGGATCAAGGGAAAGAGAAAATAGTAAAGAAGTTAAAGAACTATAATCAATTTTCTACACGTACTAAAAGAATATATAAATGAACAAAATGACTTACCAATAAGTTGATAGGAAAAAACATAAACTCCACCAGCAGCTACCACATGTGATTTCGTTTTGATTGGTACTATCACAAATTTCACTTAAGATTAGTATGATTTATTGTTAGGTAAACTTCATGAGCATATCAGAATCATAAGTAAATATAAGATTAATCCAAAACTTCCATCTCAGGAAATAGACAATAAGTATGCATGTTTAAACATGTTTTAGCATGTTCAAAGAAATTTAATTCTTAAATACAAAAACCATAAACAATTTGACTCTTAAAACTATTAAAATCACTATATGGGAGTTTTATTATTTACTTTCATTGAGTAAGTTTCTACATATATCTACTTCATAATACATTCAAATATAACTTCTAATTTGTATACATGATCTTCTCTAACTAATTTTGATAACTTACTCAAATTTTATCTTAAAAGCAAGTAGAAAAAATTAATTAATTAATATTATGTCTAATAAGGTAATAAAGAATCCCTAGAACTTCATAATCACTTTGTAGAGGTTTTCAATTAACTAATTAAATAAATAAATAATGAAAAAAAAGCTATTCACTCTATCATATCTATGCTATATCTTAAAAAAACTATACATGTTTTTAAACTAATGATGACTCTCAAAGTTAGCCGAAATTATTTTTCATATTTTTTGAAAATGAATAAATTCTATAAAATGTAGTACATGCATAGTGATGATATCAATCACTATAAACTATGTTTGAATCATAGAGAGTACTTGGGAAATAAAAAAACACAAGGCAAATTATATTTTTTATACTTGGTTTTCCTATAGAAAATATGAAAGAAAATAAAATGTAGTTAAATTTGATTAAAATTTTATATATTTTTAAATTATTTAATTTTTATATAACTGAGGAAAATAAGTGAAATGAGTATAAAAAAAACATATAAAAATAGTTTATTGATTTCAAAAATAATTTCAAAAGGAGAGAAGTTGGAATATATGAAAAAGGGTTGATAATGCACCTGGTGATGGAGTTAATCATCACGTCTTCTCTTACGGTTTCAGTGTCTTCAAGAACTACTGATCCATTGTCACCAACATTCCCGAGAAGATCTAACGTGGGAATATGGTAGTGTTCATCATCTTGATTAGCCCCATGAACATTACCATCGGTATCTTGTGATGCTGATCCATTGTCACCAGAATTCTGAGGATGCTCCAACATGGGCATATGATTTTGTTGATCTCCCGCAAATATAAGATTGATGCCGCATTTTTTTATCTTTGTCCGATCACACCAAAATGAAGCATTAATATGTGTGTATTTATGGTGATGCTCTTTCGGAATAGCAATCTTAGGATACCACCAAACCCATACTTGATCTATCAAATCTTTAAAATTATCATCGCAACCACACGAGCATGTATGATGGCATTTATCCTTGAATTCAAATCCATTGCCATGTAAATTCAATTCACAGTAAAAAGAAAAATTACCGTGACAAAGTGGAAGAGAATCAGATGTAGGAATATGCCGATAAACACATGATACAACAAATCCTAGGAAGTCAGGATCTTCATACCAATTCGTTGGAAGCTCTGTTGTTACTTCACTTCTCATGTTCCGATACCTTATCCGCTCTGGAATTTCATACCAATTCGTTGGAAGCTCTGTTGTTACTTCACTTCCCATGTTCTGATACCTTATCCACTCTGGAATTCCACTACTTTCTGGAATACGAGCACTGTGTTTCAAGCATTTCAAGTCCTGCACAAATTATTATGTAAATATTGACTTTAAATAATAAAAAAAAAAAGGTTTAAGTGGCATAATTAAAATATATATATATTAAATTACCTCTGTTGTGGATTTCAACCAGTTGAGGTGGCAATACCAGAGCAGACCTGATAAATCTTCCTTGCTTGTGCAAGGGTATGCGTGTATTTCTTGCAGACTTGAAGGAACCGCCAGAATTTTTCTAGCCTTGCATTGACTGATATTAAGTTTTTGCAGATTGCAAAGCTGATTGCTTATTAATCCTTCCCACAGGTCTGAGCAGCAACCGAGGATAAGTCTTTTAAGATTTTTCAACCTAGAAATGTCGGTGGGAAGATCCTTAATAGCAGTAATTTTTAAATGAAGCTCCTTTAAACTTTTCATGTTCCCTCCCTTCTCCAGAAATTTCTCAAACTTTGAGCAATCAGAGAGATCAAGATACCGAAGAGATTCCAAGTCTCCAATGCTATCAGGCAGATCCTTAATGGCAGTATTTATTAAATAAAGGTCCGTTAAACTTTTCATGTTCCCTCCCTTCTCCGGAAATTTCTCAAACTTTGAGCAATCAGAGAGATCAAGACAGTCAAGAGATTCCAAGTCTCCAATGCTATCAGGCAGATCCTTAATAGCAGTATTTCTTAAACAAAGGTGCACTAAACTTTCCATGTTCCCTCCCTTCTCCGGAAATTTCTCAAACTTTGAGCAATAAGAGAGATCAAGAAGCTCAAGAGATTCCAAGTCTCCAATGCTGTCGGGCAGATCCTTAATAGCAGTATTTTTTAAATGAAGCTCCTCTAAGCTTTTCATGTTCCCTCCCTTCTCCGGAAATTTCTCAAACTTTGAGCAATCAGAGAGATCAAGAAGCCAAAGAGATTCCAAGTCTCCAATGCTGTCAGGCAGATCCTTAATAGCAGTATTTTTTAAATGAAGCTCCCCTAAGCTTTTCATGTTCCCTCCCTTCTCCGGAAATTTCTCCAACTTTGAGCAATCAGAGAGATCAAGATGCCAAAGAGATTCCAAGTCTCCAATGCTGTCAGGCAGATCCTTAATAGCAGTATTTTTTAAAAGAAGCTTCTTTAAACTTCTCATGTTCCCTCCCTTCTCCGGAAATTTCTCAAACTTTGAGCAATCGGAGAGATCAAGACACTCAAGAGATTCCAAGTCTCCAATGCTATCCGGCAGATCCTTAATAGCAGTATTTTTTAAACGAAGGTGCACTAAACTTTTCATGTTCCCTCCCTTCTCCGGAAATTTCTCAAACTTTGAGCAATTGGAGAGATCAAGACACTCAAGAGATTCCAAGTCTCCAATGCTATCCGGCAGATCCTTAATAGCAGTATTTTTTAAAAGAAGCTCCTTTAAACTTCTCATATTTCCTTGGATCTCCGGAAATTTCTCAAACTTTGAGCATTTAGAAAGATCAAGAGTTGGAAGAGATTCCCAGTTGGCAATACCTGTTGGGAGTTCTTTAATAGCAGTATTGGTTAAATCAAGATGCTGTAAACTTTTCATTTTTGCTCCATTCTCCGAAAATTTCTCAAACTCAAAACAATTAGAGAGATCAAGAATCACAACAGATTCTAAGTCAATGCTGCTTGGAAGTTCTCTAATAGCAGTCTTGCACAAATATAGACACCGTAAACTTCTCATATTTCGTTGGTTCACCAGACATTTCTCTAAGTTTGAGAGTCCACAAGGATAAAGATCCCAATTGCAAAAGCTTGAACACTTGGAGAGATTGAGAAATTCAAGAGATTCCAAGTTGCTAATGCTACTTGGCAAACCCTTAAGCTTATGACACCACCTCAAATTTAAGGTAGTAAGCTTCTTGAGATCTCCAACAGATGGGTGAATATCGATCAAGCTTACACAACCTTTAAGAATTAGTCTCTCCAAATTTGACAGGCTTGAGAATTCTGGCATTTGAACGAGCTTCTTTGAGTAACTTAGATCAATGACCTTTAAACTTTCAAGATACCGCACCTAAAGAAAATAGTTTCAATAAAAGAAATAACTATTAGAAATTTTAAAATCAATATAAAGCAAAAGAAGTCATTGTTAAATGATAATAATACCTTATTCCTTTGCCATAGTTGTTTTATGTTGCTACGCTTCAAGTGAAGTTCAACAAGGTTCTCTCCACCAAAATTTGATGGTAAAGAATCTAAAGGATACCCATCCCAACAAAGATACCTTAACTCATAAGAAGGAATTTCAAAATGCAGGCCAAGTCGCATTTTGGAAGCAATTCCCATTACAGAATCATAACCCATAGAAGCGTCATGATTATCCTTAGAAGCCATTATATCTTCTTCTTCTTCCTCCTCCTCCTCCTCACTATCATAATTGACATATGATTGAACTTTGAGCAATCGAAGTCTAGTCATCTTTGAGAAAACATTGGAATTGAAGTGTACTGTTTTTAACTTAGACAAGTCCAAGTTAATTGTTTCAACTCCTTCTATTCCCTGAAAAATAACAAGGATAAGGCAAACATAAATATAAACTAACTCAACTTATATGGATATATCTTTAACTAGAGCTTAAGTGAATTTATGCATTAGGCTCTTACCTCATATGTTGTAAGCGCACGTTTAATATCATGGGGATCCCACAATCTGCTCCATTTGTTTGGCTCATCAGGAAATTCTTCACGAACAATTTCCCAGCCCATACGTTGTATCAAATCATGCATATGTATTTTGTTGTATGGGAGAGTTATAAGACATTTATCAATTAGATTTTCTATTACTCTTCCCGCATGGAAATAACAACCATCCAATATTCTTAACACAGAATCTCCATCTTCACCTTTAAAAAAACATGCAACATCAAGAAATATATTTTTTTCTGCACGACCTAATCCATCATAGCTTCGTTTAAGCACATTGTGAATTTTCATTTCAAGTTCTTTGTCCAATTTATTCAATTCACTTTCCCATCGAGGTATTGTCTTCTTGCATAAGTGAGAACCTAGAACTTTTAGAGCTAATGGAAGCCCTTGACAATAGCCTACAACACGACGTGTGAGGTTTCTATAATCTGATTCGGGAAGATTTTGTTTAAAGGCATACCGACTGAAAAGTTCACAAGCTTCTTCAAAATTCAATCCTTTAACCTCATATAAGTCATCCACTTCTTGTACATCTAACATATGTTTATCTCTAGTAGTTATGATGACTCTACTTCCTTCTCCAAGCCATTTACGATGTCCAAGTAAATATTCTAATTGACTTGGATCATCAACATCATCAAGAACCATAAAAACTCTTTTAGATGAGAGAATGTCCTTTATCATACTTGCTTTGCGGGCAACACTATTTATATTTTGACTCCCCTCTCCCTCTAGGATATCATCAAGAAGTTGATTTTGTAAGTGAGATAAACCTTGGGTATTGGGAACCTCCCTAATATTTTCAAGAAAGCTCATACATTCAAATTCACATAAAAGTTCATTATATATAACTTTTGCGATGGTAGTCTTACCTATCCCCCCAACTCCATATATCCCAAAAATACGAACATCACTTGATTCCATATGCAACCGCAAAATCATCTCTTTTACATGGGAATCTATACCAACTAAATTGGCACCAGCATCAAGCCTCTTACATTTCAATCGATGGAATATGCTATCAGTTATTTCTTTAATTTGATTGGCCTCATACCTGCCAATTATAAAAGAACAACATGTTAAGCAATGAGCCACAATTGTAAATAAAACACATTAAATTTGACATCTTTACGAGAAATAAATTAAAGCAGAATAGAATATATCAAAGATATTAGTTCATTTACATTTTTAGGACATTTTTCGTTGTATCAAGTATGCATGAGAACAAAATTAAAACATGGATTTTGAATTTTGTTAGTTGTGCTGCTTGTGTGGCATTAGCTTCAAATGGAAATTTTGTGCCCTGATAGAGGACAATGATTATGAATCGAGATATTACTTTATCATTCATGCACTTTACAAAAACTCTTTAACAACCCATGGCAATTAGAAACCTTGTAGGAGCAAATATTTTATTCTTTGACATTCGTTTTATATCTTGTATTGCATGAAGCCTCAACCCTTTAATATAAGAAATTTTAGTTTAAAAACCCCATGTTCAATTCCTCAAGCTTCAAAAGTTATTTATCCCACAACATCATCTCCTTATTATTCATTTGTATTATAAAAATTAAAAATTAAAGGCTTGTAAACAAGTTATTCATTTGTATTTTATTTTGAGTTGATTTCCTTTAGCATCATCTATAAAGAATTAACTTCCAACCTATGTTCTTTATTGTTTATATATATACACACACAAACTAACTCTCTGGGAAGTTGAATTCCTACTAAACAATTTATGTCACATAATTTTGTTATTGGTAGTTGTTACATAATTAATCAAACTACTTGATCAACTTGTTCTCAAATAAAATTGGTTAAATAATTTTGTTATTGTTACTTCTTACTTGTTACATAATTAATCAAATTATTTTTAGAATTTGATTAAGTTGTTCTATTGATACACAAGAGGTTGGTTAATTGAAATTTTTGAAGCTCGTTAATAGATAGTAATAGTCATTAAATTTATTGTTACTTGTTATATAATTATTCACACAAAATTTCAAATAAATTGATTAATTTTTGTAACATTAATGCGGATTGAATCTTGAAAATTGAAAAATTAGTAATAAATTTTGATTAAATTATTTTAGATATAGATTCGAATAAATTGATCTAAAATAGTAAAACTCATTAATTGGGTTTTAATAAGTTCATTCTATCATTTATCATGAATCCTAACTCAATATAATTGTTATTCTACTATTCTTTTTATGCTAATGTCATTGCAACTACTATTAACAACAAAAAACAATAATATTAGTAATAAATAACAATAATAATAATAATTTAATTCCTAAACAAAACCCACTAATGAATGAAAAGTGAAAGAAACTTAAATTGCATGCTCATTAAATTAATATCGATGTCATCCATATAAATTGGCTGCTTCAATGGTCAAATCAATACTCCAATTTCCTATTTTCTCCTTATTCATGACACATAGTCGGCTACCCAAATGATACACTTGAATAAAACCCAACTTATAAATAAAGCCCTAAAAAGCAATATTTTATTTTATTTTTTAATTTTGAGCACACAAATATATGCCCCTTGTTAACAACCTCAAGTTACAGTTTGTTTGGGAAGTATAAAAAGTGTCTTTATGAAAAAAAATATGAAGACATTTGATAAAAAAATTAGAATTACTTATTAAAAGTAAAAAAAAAAAAAAAAATCACTTCTAATAATTCTTTGAGATATACTCCCAAAAATATTTATTAAAAAAACTTTCACTAAAAGCATTTAAATAGAATTGCCTGCTAAAAGCACTCTAAAAATACTTTTAAAAAGTGCTTATATTCTAATAGTGTTTTTGAAGAAAAAATAAATTCGTGGAAAAGATAGCTGATTTTCTAAAAAACACTTGTTCCGAGAACATTCCCTATAAAAGAATATCAAACACATTTACACATAAAAGACTTCATCTAGAAGCATTTTGAGGATAAATTTGTGCTTAAGGAGTAGACCTCCAAATAAAAAATTTGAGCTTTTGTATTTTTATAAATGTTTCAATCCACATCATCACTCTATAAATGCAAAACTACTCATTCAAATAGTTGAAAGGAAATTATAGTTACCCATCCAGTAGATGCCATCCGGAGAGATTGGCTGCTTCCGTCAAGGCCGCCCTCCACCTTGGTATCTTGTCCTTCCAGTTTTCTTCATAACCGGCAAAGGCCTTTCGAAAACTTCCTTCTTGCTTTCGTACATGGGATGGATCCACATGATAGAAAATTGGGAAAACAGCATGTCCCAGATCTTTGTGGCACTCCATGATCTTTACCAACTCATCCAAACACCATCTCGAACCAGCATAGTTTTCAGAGAAAACAATTACGGAAGACCTTGATCCTTCGATGGCTCTCAAGAGTTCTGGAGCAATCGCTTCTCCTCTCCTGAGTCTATCGTCTCTGAAGGTGCGAATCCCTCTCCTACCCAAAGCACTGTAGAGGTGATCAGTGAAATTATAGCGGGTGTCTTCGCCTCTAAAACTCAAGAAAACATCATAAGTAATTGTTCGAGGGCTGGAAAGAGTAGAAGAAGAAGAAGAGGCTCTGAAGGAGCTTGTGGAAGCCATTCTGGGTTTCTATCTCAAAAGTACAAAGACAGTTTAGAGGGGTTGATTCCTCTTCAGGATAGTGAGTAAATGAGATTGTGCAACCCTAACTTATAATCAATCTAAGAAGTTGGGAAGGCAAGGCGCCTTCCGGGAAGTGAAGAGGAAAGTTAGGGACAGCTCTGTGACTCTCGGGTCATTCAATCTTGAATTAAAGCAGCTGACCCACTCTCTCTCTCTCTCTCTCTCTCTCTCGGGCCATTCAATCGTCTTCATTACGCTCCTCAACTTTACTCCCCCACCAAGTTTTTCATTTTATTTAATATTTTATTTTTTCTTAAAGCACATAAAAAAATATTAATAAAAAGTTAAAGTTGACAGAAACTATACGTGCTGGTCCACAATATGAAAATGAAAATATATTAAAAGAAAAAGGAATGGATTGATATATTTTAAAAACTACAAAGACAGTTTTTAGGCTTGGTTTCTCTTGAAGATGGTGAGCAACTGAGGAGATTGTGCAACCCTAACCAGGAAGTGGAGAGGAAAGTTAGGGACAGCTGTCTCTCTCGGGTCATTCAATATTGAATTAAAGTAGCTGACCCACACTCTCTCTCTCTCTCTCTCTCTCTCGAGCCATTCAATCGTATCATTACGGTCCTGTTTTTTATTTTATTTAATATTTTTTTTTCTTTAAGGACATAAAACATTAAAATAAACTGAAACTGCTGACCGACAAGTAAAATATAAATATAAAAAACAAAAAAAAAAAGTGAAAATGAAAATATGTTAAAGAAAGCGGGAATGGATTGATATATTTAAAATCAATGATATATTTATTTTTTAATATTTTAAATAGATAAATCTTGTTCTTGATAAATATTATAATTTATAATAAATAAAAGTAAACTATAATAAAATGAAATGATTTTATTGACTTGTAATAGGAGCTTAATTTTTTAAGAAAAAAAAAATAATTTTAGTTTTGAAAAAATGAAGAATAACAAAATAGCAATTAATTCCAACAAAAATTTTGATAATACTACGTAGAGATGATTATTAAAATAAAATTTAAATATTAAATATTAAAAAATAATTTTTTTATATACATATATTCTTATATAATTAAAAAATAATGTAAATTCAAATTAAAATTACTATAATTAAAAAAATTAATTCATGAATGAATGATTTAAGTAAGATCATATATATTTTTTTAAAATCAACAAAATTATTATTTTTCTTAAATAAAATGAATTTTTACATGAAAATTAATACAATAAATAAAATAAATAATGTGAATAAAAACTTGTTATATATAAACTTAAAAATTATAAATTTTTATTTATAAAATTTATTTATTTTTAATATAATTAAAATTTTAAAATTGAAAAAAAAGATTAAATAATATCAAAAGAATATGAAAAATCATCTTACCCATTGCAATTCAGGGGACATGAGGATTGATGTGGACTCAACATTTCTCTTCCCCCGTGTGAAACGTGAAATTAGTCCAATGTGTGCCAAGTCAGTGATTATCATTAAAAACATGCTCCCTTATACCATATAGCTTAGTATTTTATTAACCGACTGAGACCAGCAGAGGAAATGAAGAGAGTATTTTGCTGGTATTTTCCGCTGGAAAACGCTTCACATGCGCAATCGGGAAGTGTGAAATATTTCAAAATTTCTAAACATGGATGCTTTTATCGGTGAGTACTTGCCAGGAAGATCGATGGTCGTCAGCAATGAATTAGAAGGCTTGATACTGACGCCTCGACCGACCCCATCATATGAATCGTACAACTCTTAAGAGTTTGAATGTTATATGATGTCAGCGGTAATCCAACTTATTGTATAACGGTCAAATATAAGTAAATTTTTTAGTACTTTTTTTAAATTAAAGTTTTTATATTTTAAAAATAAAAATAAAACTTATAATATTTGAAGCAAGTTTTACCATAGAACTTTAGGGCCTGTTTGTTTAGTGTTTTCAAGAACTGTTTTCTGTTCTTGAAAACAAAAAACACCAAAAACTCGTTTGGTTGAGAGAGTCGTTTTTGTTTTTGTTGTTCCCCGTGTTCTCAAAATGACACTGTTTAGAGAACAACAAAATGTTGTTTTCCCCGTTTTATTACTGTTTACGGAACAAATTAAACAACAAAAAAATCATTTGTTCTCCGTGTTTTTTTTTCCTTCCCGTTCTCATCTCATCTCCAGCACAGTCCCGTCGCCTCTTCTTGATTTTTCCCGTTTCTCATTTTTGATTCAGGGTTCGTGAAATTTAAATCCAATAGCACAATAGCAAGGAGACCCCTAAAACGGATCCGGAAAACACAGTGAGCAAAAGAAAAGCAATTTTTTTTTTCTTGGGGGTTTTGCATGGATTTTCTCGGAAATCAAACGAGGATGAATTTTCCCGAAAATTGAATGGGGCATGGATTTTCTTGGGAATCAAACGGAGGTTGAAAAAAAAAAATAATAACATGATTAGATTAGTACCTGCGAGGATTGAGAGTGGCAGAGTGAGAGAAGGGGATTTTCCCGGCTGGAGGGCAACTTCAGAAAAGGGCTTCTTGATTAGATTAGTACCTGCGAGGATTGAGAGTGGCAGAGTGAGAGAAGGGAATTTTCCCGGCTGGAGGGCAACTTCAGAAAAGGGCTTCTTGATGCCCGAGTGAGAGAAAGAGATAAAAAAAAATTAAGAACAAATTTATCTCAACTTAATAAAATATGCTATAATTTTTAATAAAGTTAAAGATTAAATAAAAAAAATATTAATAAAAATAATTTTATTATGTTTGATTTATTTTAAAAAAATATAAAAAAATATTTTTATTTTAAAATTAATAAAATAAATAATTTTTTTAATTTAAATGAACTATATATTTAAAAATTATTTATAAATTTATAATATAAAATTACTTGAAGAAAATATTTTATTAATTGAAAAAGAAAAAAAAACATCTTTCAAACGTGTTTTTTGTTTTATTTGTTCTAAATTTTTTTTTATTAACTCAACCAAACATGTTTTTTTGTTTTTGAGAACAAAAACTGTTTTTTAAAATTCAGTTTCCAAACACAATTTCTTTTGAAAAAACACCAAAAACTGTTCTTAAAAACTGTTCTCAAAAACTGTTTTTCAAAACAGTTTTCAAAAACAGCAACCAAACAGGCCCTTAAAGTTTTAAACTTTCTCAATACAAGGCTTTCCTACATCGGGAAATCTCACAAATTTTCTCTCACTAGAATTCTCTCTAAAAGTTGTGATGCCTTACAAAGAGAAATGAAGTCCATTTATAGACCCTTTGAAAAGGATTTGAAAACCTTTGAAATCAGTGGATTCGAAATCTTTTCTAATCCACCGAAAGTCCTTTGTCATTTTGTCTAGTTGCCTTATTATTTGAAAGGCAGTATCGACGCCCACCAAAATGATCCATTGTTTTGAAAAGCGATTTGAAATGTGAATTTGAGCTGTTCAGCAACATATCATTGTAGTGAACTTCTGTCATGCTGAAATCACCATCATCAGTGGTTTGAAAGGTAAGCTTGTCCATACCACGAGCTTTGAGATGTTTGAGGAGACGATGATCTATGGAGAAGCTAGGACGAGAATATCCCCAAAAATCCTTTGCAAGCTTATCATCCAATGCGTCACACAGAGGAGTTTTGACAGGTAGCCCTACTTCTCGCTTTTGAAGAGATTTGAAGATGGAGTTTGAAGAGGTCTTGGATGCATCAATCCAAAGGCATGTATGGGAGTCCATAGCACATATCTTCGTTGACATCCCCTAAAAAAGCAGAGGATGCAGTGTCATCATCAGAACCAGAGTCAGACATCTAAGACAAAGTTTCTAAAGCTTTTTTCTTTAGAAGTTTGAGATGTTTCTTGTACTCCTTATCAGAAGGAAAAGAAGTTCAAGATAGAAGAATGGCATCAGGAGGAAGAGGAAGAGAAACCTTTGAAGAAGACGGTTTTGAAGAAGAATTTTTTGCAGATATCCATTGACGGATATGAGGAATTTGCTGAGTATTTGAAGGAACAAAGTTTGTCCACCATTTAGTTTTGAATGCCTTTGCTAAATGAGTTGGAAAGGGAGAAGGAATCATTTGTGAGAGGATGAAATCCCAACAGAGAATCTAGGGAATTTGAAATCTTGAAAGAAAAAACAATACTTTGGAACAGGGAGAAGGAACCAAATGGCTTCCATGTTCATCAAAGTAGTTATATCCTTCAAGGATTTGAGGGCAAAAAAATATCTTTAATGGCGCCAAAAAATAGCCACCATTCTTGGAACCAGTTTGGAAAATCATTTTGATTTTTGATTTCATCACCCCAATGGAAAAACCAAGAGTGATCAAAGGGGCGAAAATAAAAGGTAAAGTACCAAGCATCCATATAATCATAATGATCATAGGATTTTGGCCTAAAGTTTTCAGAAAACATTTTATGAGTGTCAGGAGACTGACCCCATGATTTTTGAGAAATCGCTTTGCAAATTCTGCATTTTAAATAATAGATATCTGTAGAAGATTCATTTTGAATGTGGGAAATTTCTATAGAATCAGTGTCAACTAGAATAAACTCATAAAACTTATGAGTTTTTTCTAAGTTGTTTTGAAGAAAGTATTTTCCTTTGGAAATTTTTTTTGAAAGATCTGGTTTCCTAGAATTTGAAATTTGAAATGGTTCAAGAACCTGTACCTTTAATACCTGGGCCTTATCCATGTATTGTTGGTTTTGACTTGAAGAGGCTTTTTGAGCTAAGGTTTGTTTGGGCTGATTTGAGGGTATAGTTCCAAGAACTTGGAACCTATTCTGGCTTTGAGTAATGGGTTTTTCTTGTTGGCCACGAGGCATAGCATAAGAGGCTTTTGTAGTTTTTGAGCTTGGGCTTTAGGCTTTTGAGACCTCATTTTCCCTGTAGAAACTCATGTGATAAAAAATTAGGAAGAGAGTTTGAATCACCTTTGATAAATTCGATTTCGAAATCAAAGTTTGACAAAAAGGCTTGCCATCTTGCAAAAATTTGTTTTGAAACAATATTTTGAACATCTTTTTGAAAAATTTCCAAATGTTTGAAGTGTTGTTCAATAGAATTTGAAAATATAAGTACATCATCAATTAATGTATTTCTTTTCCTAGAAATTTGATTTGTTGTTTTTTCTTTTTTATTAAATTTACGTGATTATCCAAAGTGTTTAATTCTTTTATCTTTAGAGAACTAATAAATTTAAAACAAATTTCTTTCTGATCATGAACTATTTTAATTCCTTCTTCATCTACTCTAAAAGGATAGAGAAGTGAAAGAAAGGGGGTTCCTAGAATTATTTCCTTATTCATGTCTTTTACAAGTAAAAGAGAAATTATATAACAAACATTTTTATTACAAACATGGACATTTGAAATTTTGTGTTTTATTTCTAAAGGTTGTTTATTAGCACCTATGGCACCTTGGAAAGTGTGTTCAAAGTATCCTGTAGGGATTAATCCCTCTTGGACACAATTTATGTCAGCACCGGAGTCAACTAATGCTATAAAATCTTGTGAAAAATCAGGTTTGATAAAAAGTGTTATTTTAATGTGCCATTTTTGTGTTATCATTTTTGTTATGGTGTTCACGAACAATTGAGAAGATTCTCCTTCTTCTAATTGTTTTCCAAAGTTTGAAAGGTAAGCTTGTCCATACCACGAGCTTTGAGATATTTGAGGAGACGACGATCTAGGTTTTAAGCGAGACCATTGTGACTCCTCCAGATTCAACTGAGAGATTTCTTCAAAGTCTTAGATGTAAGAAATTGAGTGACTATAGATGGTATAAGGAAGTATACTTTGCTAAAGTCCACTCAAGAACAGACTGTAACCAACCCTATTGGAAAGAAATATTTCTTAATGGGTTACCAAGTGTCTTTAGTTAAAGAGTCCAAATGAGAATCAAGGAAATATACAATGGTATCATCCCTTATGATTCTTTAACTTATGGACAGCTAGCAAACTTTGTTAGCAAAGAAGCATTAAATCTTTGTTCTTTGATCAAAGTTAATGCTACTACAGAAAAAGACTTTAGATCAGCCAAAAAAGAGTTAGGATCATTTTGTGCCCAATATGGGTATGAACAACCTATTCCTCCTTCAGTCAAACAAGAAAAATATTATAGATCTAAGAAGAAAAGAATGAATAAGAAATATTCAAACTTCAAAGAAGAATCCTATTATGGAAAACCTAAACATAAGAAACATTCAGATAGGAAATATCAAAATTCCTCCTTTAAAAAAGAAAAGAATAAAAAAGATATTAAATGTTTCAAATGTGGCAAGATAGGGCATATAGCTCCCAATTGCAAAGTTAAAGAAATAATTGTTGACCTAGACATAGGCAAACGCCTTAAGAAACAAATGATAAACCTTATCAAGACAGATTCTGAGTCATCTAGTCAGTCTACGATAGATTCATCTAGTGACAATTAGCTTATTTTGATAGAAGAAAGTTCTTCAAATGAGTCAGAATAGTCTTCCTCACAATCCTCTTGTGAAGAAAACTTTCTTTGTCATATCAAACAAGTTAATACAATAACCAGTGATCAAAACCTTTTTATAGAATTAATAGAATAAATCTCGGATATAAATCTTCAAAAAAAATATTTTAAAAAATATTTAGAAATTCAAAAACAGAACAATGGAAAAGATTTAGAAAACACGAATCACTACAGCCTTAAAACTGTATTAGATCAGTTTTCTAGTCAACCTAAGTCAGTAGGAATCCAAGATCTTCAAAATGAAATAAATCAGATAAAACTCCAAATCAAAACTGTGAAACCAAGGTTTGGTTAATCTCGGTTTTGATGATAACAAAACATTGTTTAGAACTAATGATTATATTTTAAGTGTGATTAGGCAAGATGATTTCCAAAGTGGCAATTACAAAGACATATCAAGTCAAGGAGAAATCATGAAGAAAAAGACCACCTCAAAGAGAAGTGTTTTTCAAGACCCAAACTTCATAAGATCTCTTTGTAAGGTTGTTAGTGCACTAGGTTTTTTCATGCATTACATTCTTTACTTATGCACCAAAATCATCCAAGAATTAATTCATTTTAAATCCTTTTAAAATTGGATGATTTCATGTTTTCAATTAAAACCTTGTGTCAAATATTTTCAAAACTTGTTTTAAAGGTTTTAAGTTGAAAAAGTTGGGTGTTGAGCCAAAAATGGCTCAACCAGTTGAACCAGATGAATAGTAACCGGTTGACCCCCAGCTCAACCGGTTGAGGGGTATGAACAATAACCAGTCGACCAATCGAAAAGTGCAAAAAATTTTCTCTTTCTTCCAGAACGGTTGTTCAACCGGTCAAGGTTGAACCTCGTCCGGTCGAGGTCCGGTCGAGGCCCAATGGTCACCTGCCAAGCATTAAATGCTAACGGCTAGTCAACCGGTCGAACCCCAAACGGTTAGTTTGGCTTTTTTCTTCTATAAAAAGGCTCCAATCTTCATTGTTTCAAGAGCTTAACCTTCCTAAACCTTTCTTGAATATATTTGAGCCTTTGAAGAGTGTTTTCGAGTGCACCATTGTTCCAAAACTTGCATATCATTAGTACACCTTTCAATCCTAGTTTTCTTGTATCATTTGAGCTTCAAGTTTTTGTACTAAGATTTTGTGAGATCAAATCATTTGTAAATCTTTGAGAGGAAATTTTCCAAGAGTGTGGTATCTCTTGAGAAGTGTAAAGGGTGCTTGGAGCCAAAAGTCCAAGAGGGTGGATTGGAACCATAATCCAATTGTATTGCTTGAAGGCTTGGTTTGGAAGGCTTGAATTAGTGGAACCTCAAGCTTGGGATTGAAGCTAGAGGAGAGTGGATGTAGGCCGGGTTGCGCCGAACCACTATAAATCTTGTGTTTGCATTCTCTCTTCCCTACTTTTTTAATTTATATGCAATTGTTTTTATATTGTTTATTATATATACTTGTATATAATTGTCTCTTACATTCACTTAGTTTAAATTTGCAAAAATAGACCATCACCCTATTCACCCCCCCCCCCCTCTAGGGTGATTACCATAGGTTGGATTAGCCTAATATTTCTAACAAAAACAATGATAAATCAAAACCAAGACTTAGAAGTAAGACTAAAAGTCTTAGAAAAAGGAAAATTGAAAACTTTGGAAGACAATGAAGAAAAACAATTAGAAGAAGGAGAATCTTCTTCAATTGTTCGTAAACACCATAACAAAAATGATAACACAAAAATGGCACATTAAAATAACACTTATTATCAAACCTAATTTTTCACAAGATTTTATAGCATTAGTTGACTCTGGTGCTGACATAAATTGTGTTCAAGAGGGATTAATCCCTACAGGATACTTTGAACACACTTTCCAAGGTGCCATAGGTGCTAATAAACAACCTTTAGAAATAAAACACAAAATTTCAAATGTCCATGTTTGTAATAAAAATGTTTGTTATATAATTTCTCTTTTACTTGTAAAAGACATGAACAAAGAAATAATTCTAGGAACCCCATTTCTTTCACTTCTCTATCATTTTAGAGTAGATGAAAAAGGAATTAAAACAGTTCGTGATCAACAAGAAATTTGTTTTAAATTTATTAGTTCTCCAAAGATAAAAGAATTAAACACTTTGGATAATCAAGTAAATTTAATACAAAAGAAAAAACAACAAATCAAATTTTTAGGAAAAGAAATACATTATAAAAGAATTGAAGAAAACCTTGAACAAAAGGATATTCAGACAATAATTGAAAAGATTAAAAATCAAATAGAAAAAGATTTATGTTATTCTGTTCCTAATGCTTTTTGGGATAGAAAGAAACATAAAGTCTCCTTGCCCTAAGTTGATGAATTTAATGAAAATCAAATTCCCACTAAGGCAAGACCAATTCAAATGAATGCTCAATTACTTGAGTATTGTAAAGAAGAAATAAAATATTTATTGGATAAAAAACTTATTAGAAAAAGCCAATCTCCTTGGAGCTGTGCTGCTTTCTATGTTAAAAAACTTTCAGAAATTGAAAGAGGTGCCCCTAGACTTGTTATAAATTACAAGCCTTTAAATAAGGTTCTCAAATAGATAAGGTATCCTATACCTAACAAAAGAGATCTTATTAGCCACCTTCATAATGCTTCAATTTTCTCAAAATTTCATATGAAGTCTGAATTTTGACAAATTCAACTTCATGAAAAAGATAAGTACAAAACTGCATTCACTGTTCCATTTAGACATTATGAATGGAATGTGATGCCTTTTGGTTTGAAGAATGCTCCTTCAGAATTTCAAAATATAATTAATGACATTTTCAATCCCTATACTAATTTCTCCTTAATATACATTGATGATGTACTTATATTTTAAAATTCTATTGAACATTACTTCAAACATTTGGAAATTTTTTAAAAAATTGTTAAGGAAAATGACTTTGTTGTCTCAACCCCTAAGATCAAACTTTTCCAAACCAAGATTAGATTTCTAGGATTTGAAATCTACAAAGGAACTATCAAACCAATTCAAAGGTCAATAGAGTTTTCTAGCAAATTTCCAGACGAAATTAAAGACAAAACTCAGCTTCAAAGGTTCTTAGGAAGCCTAAACTATGTGTCAGACTTTTATCCTATCCTTAGAACCATTATCAAACCTCTATTCTCTAGGCTTAGGAAAAATCCAAAACCCTGGACACAGGAACACAAACATTGTCAAACCTGTCAAAGAACAGGTTAAGAGCATTCCTTGTTTAGGAATCCTTAACTCTGATGTCTTTCCTATTATAGAGACAGATGCCTCTAATAAAGGATATAGTGGTATTCTTAAACAAGATTTTCAAAATCAAATCTCCATTGTCCGATTTCATTCTAGTGTATGGAGTGGCCCTCAAGAAAACTATTCGACCATCAAAAAAGAGATTTTAGCCATTGTCTTATGCATTCAAAAATTTCAAGAAGATGTTTTTAACATAAAATTTCTACGTGTTGATTTCAAAAATGCAAAAGAAAATCTTCAAAAAGATGTTAAAAAATATTGTTTCAAAACAAATCTTTGCAAGATGGCAAGCCCTTTTATCAAACTTTGATTTCGAAATCAAATTTATCAAAGGTGATTCAAACTCTCTTCCTGATTTTTTATCATGTGAGTTTCTACAAGGAAAATGAGCTCTCAAAAGCCAAAAAGCCCAAGCCTCAAAAACTATAAAAGTCTCTTATGCTATGCCTTGTGGCCAACAAGAAAAGCCCATTACTCAAAGCCAGAATAGGTTCCAAGCTGTTGGAACTATACCCTCAAATCATCCCAAACAAACCTTTACTCAAAAAGCCTTTTCAAGTCAAAACCAGCAATACATGGATAAGGCCTAGGTATTAAAGGTACAGGTTCTTGAACCATTTCAAATTTCAAATTCTAGGAAACCAGATCTTTCAAAAATATTTTCCAAAGGAAAATACTTTCTTCAAAACAACTTAGAAAAAACTCGTAAGTTTTATGAGTTTATTCTAGTTGACACTGATTCTATAGAAATTTCCCACATTCAAAATGAATCTTCTACAGATATCTGTTATTCAAAATGCTGAATTGCAAAGTGATTTCTCAAAAATCATGGGGTCAATCTCCTGACACTCATAAAATGTTTTCTAAAAACTTTAGGCCAAAATCCTATGATTATTATGATTATATGGATGCTTAGTACTTTACCTTTTATTTTCGCCCCTTTGATCACTCTTGGTTTTTCCATCGGGGTGTTGAAATCAAAAATCAAAATGATTTTCCAAACTAGTTCCAAGAATGGTGGCTATTTTTTGGCATCATTAAAGATATTTTTTGCCCTCAAATCCTTGAAGGATATAACTACTTTGATGAACATGAAAGCCATTTGGTTTCTTCTCCCTGTTCCAAAGTATTGTTTTTCCTTTCAAGATTTCAAATTCCCTGGATTCTTTGTTGGGATTTCGTCCTCTCACAGATGATTCCTTCTCCCTTTCTAGCTCAATTGGCAAGGGCATTCAAAGTCAAATGGTGGACAAACTTTATTCCTTCAAATACTCAGCAAATTCCTCATATCCGCCAATGGATATCTGCAAAAAATTCTTCTTCAAAATCGTCTTCTTCAAAGGTTTCTCTTCCTCTTCCTCTTGATGCCATTCTTCTTTCTTGAACTTCTTTTCCTTCTGATAAGCAGTACAAGAAACATCTCAAACTTCTAAAGAAAAAAGCTTCAGAAACTTTGTCTAAGATGTCTGACTCTGGTTCTGATGATGACACTGCATCCTCTGCCTTTTTAGGGGATGTCAACGAAGATATGTGCTATGGACTCCCATACACGCCCTTGGGTTGATGCATCCACGACCTCTTCAAACTCCATTTTCAAATCTCTTCAAAAGCGAGAAGTAGGGCTACCTGTCAAAACTCCTTTGTGTGATGCATTGGATGATAAGCTTGCAAAGGATTTTTAGGGATATTCTCGTCCTAGCTTCTCCAAAGATCATCATCTCCTCAAACATCTCAAAGCTCGTGGTATGGACAAGCTTACTTTTCAAACCACTGATGATTGTGATTTCAGCATGACAAAAGATCACTACAACGATGTGTTGCTGAACAGCTCAAATCCACAGTTCAAATCGCTTTTCAAAACAATGGATCATTTCAGTGGGCGCCGATACCGTCTTTTAAATAATAAGGCAACTGGACAAAATGACAAAGGACTTTCGGTGGATTAGAAAAGATTTCTAATTCGTGGATTTCAACAGTTTTCAAATCCGTTTCAAAGGGTCTATAAATGGACTCTATTTCTCTTTGTAAAGTATCACAACTTTTAGAGAGAATTCTAATGAGAGAAAACTTGTGAGATTTTCCTCTGTAAGAAAGCCTTGTATTGAGAAAGCTTAAAACTTTAAAGTTTTGTTGTAAAGCTTACTTCAAAGATTGTAAGTTTTATTTTGTTCAAAGTTCTTGTAAATTTTATCTTTTGAATGAAATTTTAGATTTCGAATTCAAACTGTGCATTAGTTTTTACCATGCATCATATTCATTTTCTCTTTCATCTTCTTTAAGAAAGTCTAAGTACTTTCTAGAAGCTTTATCAAAGTTATCTAGGTTTTAAGCAAGACCATTGTGACTCCTCCAGATTCAGCTGGAAGATTTCTTCAAAGTTCTAATTGATTTTCAAACTGAAGTGTTCTTTTCTCTGTTCATTTTCTGTTCATCCTCGATCTATCTCGAACGAGCATAGTTTTCAGAGAAAAAATTACGGAAGACCTTGATTCTTCAATGGCTTTCAAGAGTTCTGGAGCAATTGCTTCTCCTCTCCTGAGTTTATCGTCTCTGAAGGTGTGAATCCCTCTCCTACACAAACCACTGTAGAGGTGATTAGTGAAATTATAGCGGGTGTCTTCGCCTCTAAAACTTAAAAAAACATAATAAGTACTTGTTTGAGGGATGAAATGAGTAAAAGAAGAAGAGGCTCTAAAGGAGCTTGTGGAAGCCATTGTGGGTTTCTATCTCAAAACTACAAGACAACTTTTAGGCTTGGTTTCTCTTCAAGATGGTGAGCAACTGAGGAGATTGTGCAACCCTAACCAGGAAGTGGAGAGGAAAGTTAACAGCTGTCTGTTTCTCGGGTCATTCAATATTGAATTAAAGTAGCTGACCGACACTCTCTCTCTCTTTCTCTCGCCATTCAATCGTATCATTACGGTCCTGTTTTTTATTTTATTTAATATTTTTTTCTGTAAGGACATAAAAAATATTAATAAAAAATTAAAGTAAACAAAAACAATATGTGCTGACCATAAAGTAAAATATAAATATAAAAAAAAAAGTGAAAATGAAAATATGTTAAAGAAAGCGGGAATGGATTGATATATTTAAAATTAATGATATATTTATTTTCTAATATTTTATATAGATAAATCTTGCTATTGATAAATATTATAATTTATAATAAATAAATAAATAAAAGTAAACTATAATAAAATGAAATGATTTTATTGACTTGAAGTAGGAGCTTTATTTTTTAAGAAAAAAATAGTTTTATTTTTGGAAAAAGGAAGAATAATAAAGTAGCAATTAATTCTAACAAAAATTTTGATAATATTATGAAGAGATGATTACTAAAATAAAATTTCATTAAAAAATAATTTTTTATATACATATATTCATATATAATTGAAAAATAATTTAAATTCAAATTAAAACTATTGTCATTAAAAAATTAATTCATGAATGAATGATTTAAGAGAAATCATATATATTTTTTAAAAACCAACAAAATTATTATTTTTCTTAAATAAAATGAATTTTTTCATGAAAATCAATCCAATAAATAAAATAAATAACGTGAATAAAAGCTTGTTAAAAAAACTTTATAATCCTATTAGAAAGTAATTATAATATAAAAAAAATATTACAATATAAAAAGTAGAGAAAGAAAGTGGTTTCGTTTGATTGAAAAATAATGTGGAAAGTTACATACAACTCTTTCCCTCTATTAACCAGTGATTCTTTTCTCACTTTTATTTTTCTTATTACATTTGCTTTTTATTTTTATTTTTGTACAATATCATTAAGTTTTTTAAATTTATTTAACATTTATTTTTTTCCTTCGCTTTATTCTTACTCTCTTATTTTACTATTATCTTTTATATATTTTTGTTAATATCTACCGAGTATGAGTTTTATTATTACTATTATTCAATTTTATTTGATTTATATATTTACTAAATCATTTTGGAATATTGATGACAATCCAATGATTTCATTTGATTACAAGATGCAAGACACCTTCCTATGAAAAGTAGAAGTGATTTCTTCTTAAATTGGTATATGATTAGTGGGCTTCTTCTTTTAAATATTTTATAATCTTATGTTTAATTCAAAGTCTTAATACAAAGTCTTGGAATCAACAATCGATTTCTTTTTAAAAAGAATTGAAATCTATTGGTATAATTCTCAATAATAAAAAATAACGAAATCATCCCCACTTTTTAAAACTAATCTTCCATCTCTTTTTCAACCTAAAAAATATTCATTTTGAATAAAAAAAATACTCTCATTTTTTTATAAAAATAATATTTTTTTTAAATCTACATATAAATAATAAAAATATTAAGGAATATTTATGATGAAAATAAATTACTCTTCAAATTCAAAAATAAAATAAAAAATTAATTTTATAAATTTAAAATTTTTTTCATCATTTTAACTAATTAATCCTATATCTTATTAGTGATAAATATTATCATTTATCTATATATATATATATATATATATATATATATATATATAAAGAGTTGGGAAGGGAAGTAGCTTCCTGTGACCGAGGAAAGTTGGGGGCAGCTCTCTATGAGTTGGAAGGTGACAACTTGAACTTTTAGAAGGTACTGAAGAAAGTTAAAAGCAAGTCTCTCTCAATTGATTCTTTCTCACTTCTATCTTTTTCTTAGGGAGAATTACCCTTAAGGGTAGGCTGGGGAAAAAAATTACCGATGAGGGTAGGTAAATTTGATAATTCTTCTGAAGGCCTAATATTTTTATTAGACCAATTTACCCTCAATTAAATTCTAAATTATAATTTATAAGGAATTTTCGATCCTGGATCCGATCTCACTGAATAATCCTTGGGAAGCACATCTGGAACCGTGGGTGGAGGCGTTGGATCCTGCAATTTCACGGGAGGAGGCGGAGCGAGCCCTTTATCCAACCCAAACAGAAAATCCGGATTGGTCTCGGAGGCTGCCGCCTGAGGTGAAGAACCTTCCAGAGGCTGGATCTGCACAGAATTCAGTGCGTCCACAAACCACTGCCGCTCCGATTTGGTCTCATTGGAACCGAAACTGGTGGATGCAGGATGGGTCAACGGGAAGAGAAATAACCTGAGTCTGGCCTGCTTGTTGGATGGGCGGCACAATCGATCGTACTCGAGCATCATGTGTTCAAGATCCTCATCGTTGGTAACCGAGATCAAAGCGTCGAGATCTTCACCGGGTAACTGATACTTCAAGCACACTTCCCCATGGATTGGTCTCGGAGGCCGCCGCCTAAGGTGAAGAACCTTCCAGAGGCTGGATTTGCACAGAATTCAGTGCGTCCACGAACCACTGCCGCTCCGATTTAGTCTCGTTGGAACCGAAACTGGTGGATGCAGGAGGGGTCAGCGGGAAGAGAAATAACCTGAGTCTGGCCTGCTTGTTGGATGGGCGGCACAATCGATCGTACTCGAGCATCATGTGTTCAAGATCCTCATCGTTGGTAACCGAGATCAAAGCGTCGAGATCTTCACCGGGTAACTGATACTTCAAGCACACTTCCCCACTAGTCCAAGGTAAAGTCCTCACAAGGAAAAGATTTCTAGGCTACTGATTTTGTTTGAGATTACAAAAAATGTGGGTATCGGGTATTTGGGTTTTTGTTTGAGTTCACGTTTTTTCTTTAATTTTTATTTTCTACTTTCTCAGCATCCAAATGAACCCGCAATTGTTATTAGTGTTGTTGTATTTGCTTGTGTTTGCGATTAGCTAGAAGATTTGATGATGAATCAACATGGTTTTGTTTAGATGCAATTGGTCTAATTCTGAAACCCATTTGGAATTGGGTTGTGCCAATTTATTTAGTATTATGATTGTTGATAGAGGTTGATTTAGGTAATCTGTCTGGATACCGAGAAGCTGGAGGAAAATATATGAGAAAAAATATTGAATCCTTGAACTCCTTAATAAATGTAATCATGGCAGTGGTCAAATTTCTTAGAAAATGCTGTTCTAAGTTACTTTCTTATGTTCCTGGATCCCTAGTTAAACTTGGAATCAATTGAGATGTATTTTCTGCTGTTTTGATTCTATTAAAAATCAAAAACAAGTTTGAACATATAATTGATTTTGTTGATTGTAATGTGGGAACTGGTAGTGGACCTCCTGTTGTGGTAGTGGCATGCACCAGATGGGAAAAAGCAATGTAGTTACAACTAAAGAATTTGATTTATTAAACTCCAATACTCTCAAAAATATAATTAACAATAAATAAAATTGGCTTTAATGGCTAGCTCATGTCCTTGAGAAAAATGCTCTGCCTTTAATGGCTTAAAGGTTTCATTTTAAAAACCTTAAAAGCCATGTTTGCTTCATGGAACAGGGCTTTGGGAATGAGACTGATATTTTCATTCCATTAATTGTCTTATTTTGTTCTAGCAACTTGTGTGTTGCCTATGATTTACATTTTAGATTGCAGTTTTTTTTTTGGTTGTTTGGCTAATTTGGATTCACAACATTAATGCATTAAAAAAATACTCAAAAATAATGGTCTTGGTTGATGAGGAATATTGAATTGGTTCGTTTCCTAGAGCAACTGAATCATGAAGCTGTTGATCAGTGTGCTCTTATGCAGATCAAACTCAGGATGAAAACCATTACAATCCTGATCCATCATTTCTGTCTTATCTACAAAAATGCATAATAAGGCATCTTGTGATTTATTTTTTGGTTTTCTGACTACTGGTCTTGTTTAAGATTTATAGTGTGAGAGCTTGTTTACATAATGAGATTTTAGTACTAGCTAAGTCATGCAAAACCCTTAAACATATCGCTGCACCTCACCTTCTTTTCATACATTCTTCTTTATTTGGGTCCTTTTCCCCAATGATTCCCATTATAAGTCCTCCAATTCATGACTGATGAAATTTTGATAATCCTTACTGAGTTATTAGAGATGTTTAGAGGAGCCATGAGCATGTGACAATATTTAGGGATGCATGCCAGAGACTGATTCTTGGTTTTTTTTTTTTTCCCCGTGTACATATTGGATTACCATCAAACAACTTAAATTTGTTATCCACTAATACAATGGCTCTGTGTGTTTTTAGTAGCATGTATGTAACTGTATTTGGGATCACTAATAGTAGTTAAACCAAAATAAATAAGGGTACAATACAAATGCCCTACATTTACAATACAATTGCACTAGAAGTACAATATATTACAACATTACTTGATTCATTATACATTTAATTATGACAATTGATTATTTGATATAAATTCCATAGTGCAGTGTGGAGTATAATACATGGATAAAAGGAAAAAAACAATACAATACAACCAGGTTTGAACATTATTTTAATTAGTATTATTTTATTTTGACTATATTAATGTTTGACATTGTTGTTTAATTTGACTGTTTTAATTTTAATTTTATATTATCATTTATTTACTTTTACAGGAGGTCAAAATCAATAGTCGATGCTCCAGCAAAAAACTTAGACATCTACTTGATGAGCTAAGTGATGAAAAGAAGGGTATAATTCAACATATTGGCTTTGGTGGATTACTTCAGCTCTCTTCCACAGAGATAAGGCATAGCTTATGTAGATGGATAATAACTTATTTCAATATAGCCCACTGTAGGTTAGACATAGGACAAGAAAGGCAATTTCCAATAACTTGTTCTGATGTAGGTGAAATTCTGGGTATTCCATATATTGGTAGGAGGCTCCTACTTTCACCTACCAATAGGAATAATAGGATGGAAAACCTATCAGATCTTAGAGATAGGCTGATTTTAATGGAAGACATGGCCGAGTTCAAAAAATTGTTTATCTTCTTCTCATGTGCTACATTACTTGCTCCAACATCAAAGTTGGATGGTAGTCATGAGTTGTGGTGTACTTTGCTTGTTGGAGACTTTGACATCAATGTTAATTGGGGTCAATTTGTACTTGACACACTGGTTGCTGGAATTAGAGATTTTCGATTGGGTAAAGGCTCATGGTTTACAGGTTGCCTTATTTTTTTACAGGTAGATACCTTTTTTTATTAAATGTTGAAGGTTTCCATATCATTTTATATGTTTTAACAAGTCTTTTCTAAATAACGTATTGATGTGTGGAATATTTGTGTTTCAGCTTTTTTATGTAAATAAATTTTACATTCCAACCATGTCGGTACCACGTACCATCCCAATATGTGCAGCGTGGACTGATGACTTGATGAAGAAAAGGGTACATGCGGAATTGCATGATTATGGTGATTTTGGACTAGCTGATGTAAGGGACAATTTTCTTTCAACATTTTATTTTATTTTCATATTTGAAAAATAAATTTATAAAAATTATATATTCTTCTTTTTATTATTGTAGGTTCAAGAAGATGAAAGGGAGGAAGATGCATATGAAGACCCTGGTAATCCAGTAAATGAAGTTGAAGAAGAGACTACTGATGTGAGAACCTTCTACATCTATTCTTTTATTTAAAGTGAAAACCAAACATGTTATGCATAATAATATACATCTTTGACACTTTGTACCATTCTGTAGGAAATTATAGCAGAATATAATGCAGCAGAGAGACAAATTCACCAATTGCTTCGAACAATGAGAGGAGCAATTGGTAAACTAGCAAAGCGGCAGAATACAAATAAAACCTCATCATCTTCTCATCAAAGCAGAAGTCATAATCAACCTGATATCAATGATTCTTTCCATCACCACCACATGGTAGTACGATTTTTATAGCACTAGTCATTATAATTTTGTATTACTTTTAATTTAATTGCAAATGTTGTATATTTTTTTTTTTTTGGAAAAAATAATTTTGGTTATTATGCATTCTGAAATTAGCTTATGGATCGCCACTGAATGATTGTTTTGCTGATGGTGAAGATAATGTAGGCCCATCAACCTCACAGCCAGCAGCGTAGCATAGTAGTATACTTTCTGCTTCTTTATGTTTTAATATCAAAATAATAATGAGTATATAATAATGGCTAGTATTTCCTGTGCGTGTTATTTTCATTAGTGAATTTTATTTTCTTTTATTTTCTATACATATAGTTGAGGATGAAGTTCAGATGAATGCTATTATTCCTTACGAGACTGGACATCCTCCAATACGTTCATATCGACTACGTCGACATGCTACTGCCCTACAATCACCATACGTGGTACAACCGTCAATCAAATTTTCAGCGTCGTCATCTGTAGCAAAGCAAGTTTTGGCATATGCATTGGACAATACACGTGATGAAAGGTAAGGTTGAACTTAATTTAGTATAAACAAATACAATTAAGATAGGACAATTGAAATAATTAGTTTTAATTTCTAACATCATAATTATTTATGTGTAGCCAAATATTATGCTCCATGCACAATTTCTTCTTGACAAGGTTTGACTTGAAATGCTTGGGACCCGACAAATTGGTTGACAATAAGGTATTCATATTTAGTTATGTGAAGTTAGGATAAAATTACTCTAAAACTATATATCTAATTTTCATTAATTTACATGAAGGTTGTAACCATGCATTGTCGAATTTTGAATGGTATGGATAAAGAAAATAGGAAGCATTTCTTATCTCCAAACTTTGTGGTAAGATATGTTGTAAGAATTATAGATTGGTTTTCTTGTTTTACGTAGATTGTTTTAATCTAATGTATGGTTTGTAATTTTTTTATTACAGTCTGATGTGGAAAACAAGAGGGGTTCCTTATCTCCAAAATACATATGTGAGAATTTATGGAAATATTTCAAAAATACTCGGTTGTGCACATATGAACAGGTTTTATTTAGTTTAATAAAAGTACTTTGTAGTTGGATATTTTTAAGTATTGTGCAGAAATACATGAACACAACTAATTTGATAAAATCATTGTTTTATTTTTTATTTTTGTTCCTTTTAGTTGTTCATACCAATATGCAGGAAAAATCATTGGTATTTAATCATTTTGAATATTCATGCGAAAAGAATCGAGTTGTTGGATTCATTAATTGACGGAAGGAAAAAACGGATGGATGCCTTCATAGAGAAACTGGTAAATATAGTTATAGTCCAATTACTTATGTGAATCGTTGTCATTATTTTTTTAAAGATGTCCATATTTATAATTGTATATTGTGTTAAGGTGAACGTTTTGTCAACTGTCATTGGGATTCAAGAAAGAAGACCATCAGTGGACATGATAGAATTTGAATTTGTTGTTCCAGAAGTTGTCCAACAATTGAATCCGTAAGTTGCAAGATTTGTATTCCTCTTTAACTATGGAAAGCAAATCAGTTAATAAATTTACTAATTTGATTCCCAATTGACTTATAATTTCCTTAATTACTATTTGCAGAACGGATTGTGGCGTATTTGTATTCAAGTTTATGCAATTATGGAGTAACCGTGGAATTTCTTGTGCAATTGCAAATGTATTATATTGTGGTGAATAAAATATATATATTTTTTTATGATCATGAATTTTTCTTAATATTATATTATATACTCTTTTGTACAGGACAAGGTCATAAAGTACAGGGAAAAACTCTTAACACAACTGATAATGTCTCCAGAAAATGAAGTCAGGGAAAATGTCTACCAGGCTATGGATCAGTGATGTTGTAATTTTTTTGGTTTATAGTTATTGATATTTTTTTATAGTTTGATGGAGTTCCACTTCCAAATTTACTAGTCTGATATTTTTTTACAAATTGGCTTACATCAACTAATTTGTTTGGAACTCATAGCTGCTACTATTTATTAATAATTATTGTTATGACATCATTTGTTTGTGATCTTCAAATTTCTCTGAATTGCTGTAGGCATTGCACTGTCAACTCATCATTTCCCAAACTCCATGGTATCAAAATGATATCACACATTGATAACTCCAACGCATCAATGATAGGCCAATCTGGGATAACTTAGCTCAACTACTTGGGTGATCAATTTTTATTTTTTTTTCTGCCAAAGCAGAATTGAAATAACAACATCAAGAACAAAACAAAAAGACTGTCATATTTGTTGTACTTCACAAAGTTTGGGATCAGACTGACGTGCAAAAAATATTCAGCATGGCAAAAAAACCATTAAGCCTATGCTAACCTGTTTGAATCTCTCATCATTTCCCAAACTCCAAAATCTGAGATTGATTTCATAATTATATTGTCATACAATGAGAAATCTAACCCATAAAATAAACACACAATGAGGTCTATTATTATAACTCCAACAACATAAAATTGCACAATCACTGATTCATTGTAGCAATTTTTTTTCATTGTAGTAATAAACACACAATGAGGTCTATTATTTTATCTTATTTTAAAAAATTCCTATTAAACATATTACATTTTCAAGAAACCTATAAGAGAGTAATTTCAAGTATTTCAAAGTCTTTATAACTAAATGACAAAAGGTTTTACACTCTAGTTTTGCATGGTAAAAGCTACCATTTTGAGTCCATTTCAACGAAAAAAATTATTAAAAAAATAGAAAAATAATAAATAGATTTTAATTTAATAAATTAAAAAATTAATATAATTTATTTTTACAGGCAAATAAGTTTATGAATAATTCTATTCTATAATGTTTTCAGATCGTTGCAATTTTTTTTTTTTTTAAAAAATACAACAGCTCATTATCAAAGCTAAGAAGACATTTCTAATTTGAGGTTACAAAAAAAAAAAAAAAATTATTGAACCATTATATATATAAGAAATTGGTAATCAACCCAAGAAATTGGACTTTATTTAGTCAAAAGATTGCATTGTTAGTTTATGTTGTAATTTATCATACAGTTAGTGTTTTTTTATCGTAATGTTAGTGAATTTATGTTGTAAATGTAATTAAAAATGTAAGCAAAACTGTGAACTATTATAATTAAAAATCTAATACAAGTCCGCATAATGGAGATAAATAACCTATTACAAATAACTCCAAATACAAATACATCAAAGTACAATACAATTAAGCATTACATATATAATCCAAAACTTAATAGACATGAAGTAAGTGTATGATTAAGCAATTTTCAAACATAGAACAAAAAATAAAAGTAGTCCTACTACAATTACTTTCTGCATGAACTCAATTCTTGTTAAAATATGTTTAAAATCTTCATCCACGCCATACATTCTTCTTTGAACAACCTCTTCTGGTTCTTGGTAGGTGTTGCCATCACCATTTCCTTCCGGGAATGCCCATTTAAAGAAATGACAGTCATCTCTAGTATTTGCATATTGACAACAATAATATAACCTATTTGGGTTATCCTTTGATTCAGAGATTCTAACAGCCGCCCTCTATCTGGGTGAACATTTACACATATAGTTATGATAAAGTAGATATTCACCATTTCTAGTATTACCTCTTATATTTCTAAATGAAGCACTTGAAGATGCCATGATGTAACCTGTATTTCAATGGAAAACAAGTTAAACAAATGTAATGAACATGTACAAAGTCAATAATGATCTTCAAAATAACATTAAAAACATGGTTACAAACCACCCTAAATAATGATAAGATCATAAGTCTAAAATAGTGGCATATGTAATACAAACATCTTTGTCATGACAATCAAGTAAATAAGTAAGTTCCAAAACAAATTCTTACAGATTCTAATTTCATAAACCACACATATCATCACAATCAAAATAAGATAAAAAGTAGCATGTCACCAAACAAGCATAACACTAGAATCATGGAGCGGGTAATGGATTTTTGCATGAAGCTCGATTATGGCCTGCAACTTGACATCGTGAACAGAAGATAAGCCTTTTTGAACTAAATTGAGACTCTATTCGACAGTGTCGAGGCCTTCCAGGTGGTCGTTTTGAGCATGGAGGTTTAAGTGAAGGATATAAGCGACCTTGAGCATCACGAACACATCCATCAGCATCAACTATAGGCATATTGTGATTTGGAATTGAATTGAAGTGTCCAGAATATATCAACTCTTGCATTGGAAGCTTGAAATATGAGTCAACATATTCATAAACATCTTGTTTCATCTGGCGTATTGCTGCACATGCATGCTCACAAGGTATTCCAGCCATTTGCCAAGCCTTACAAGTACATGTACGCTCTCTCAAATTCACGTCTACATATACTTTCATATTGAATACCTTAAACACACCACCAACATAGGGATATACAGGCAATGACCCACTCTTTATAATGTTTTCCAACAACTTTTCCTCGGTCTTTGGGCCAATTGTAGCTTTCCAATTTTCTGTACAACCCATATGATCACATGCTAGATGAGCAAACTTATCCATATGTGTCATTACTAAGTTGAAAATTGTGTAATGTCGTTCCTCCTTCAGCCAAGCATTGAATGATTCAGCAAGATTAGTTGTCATCTTATCCCATCGTTTTTAGGCAAACTTTGACATTGCCCAATGTTGTGGATTGTTCTCTTCAACCCACTTCGCTAGGTCACTGTTATATGTCTTTAATTTTTCCATGGCTACAACATAATCATCATCCAACCTAGCATACGCAACATTATCAAGTAGCAACAATGCATCCATTTTACATTTTTTTCCCTTCATACTATGTTTCGTCACATAGCTACTAAAATTCTCTTTCACATGACGATAACAATATGCATGATTTTCTACTCCAAAAAGTTGAGAAACACTACGAAGGATTGCTTGATGCCTATCTGATATTATGACTACCTCTTTATCTTGAAATATGCCCTTCAATTTCTGCAAAAACCATAGCCAATCCTCATAGTTTTCTGAACTTACAACACCAAATGCAATTGGGAACATGCCATCATCAGCATCATAAGCTGTTGCAGAAAATAAAGAGCCCCTATACGGTCCACTCAAATGAGTTGAGTCAATTGCAATAACAGGTCGACAACCCATTAAAAACCCTTGAATTGAAAAAGAATGTGCAATGAACAATTGCCAAAAATGCCCATCTTGTCTGCTATATTCAGCAATCGTCCCTGAATTAATGTCTACCAATCTCTGACATAACCATGGCAACAACATATATGAGTTTTCTGGAAGACCATATATTCTCTCTTTTGCCATTTCTTTGTATGTCCAAGCTTGCTTATAACTCAATGAAACACCATACCGACTCCTAAAGTCTTTGCAAATTTGACGGGGCAAATACTGAGGGGTTGCCCTTATTACTTGCTCTATGACACGAGCACCTCTCATTCCCCGCATTGAAGGTTGGCTTGAACACTCAACATCTGCACAATGATTGTGTACATCAATGAAGATGTTAACCTTCAAAATTTTGGTTGTGCCTACTGAATTAGCAGTTATTCTCCAAGGGCACCCATCCACTAAACAACACACAGATATTCACTTTGGAGAGTTCTTTTTGAATTTGTATTGAAATCTACCAACTAATGACATCGTATATAATGCATTTCTAAATTCATCTGCATTAGGAAAACTATGCCCACTCCCAATAATAGGTTGAGGACAAAGACTTAAATCATGTGGCATAACTTCAGTTTCTGCACATCTGGACATGAAGCCTTGAGAAAGTCCTAAATTAGACTCATTGTTTGCTTGACATGATGCAACTGAATTGTGTGTTTCCTCCATACTATTGTGACTGCATATTATAGCACACTCAGTTAATTACTATTAAAAGCACTTTGCATCATGGAATTAATGACAACTAATACAAGATATATCACTTACCAATAATCATTTTGCACATTGACTATACCTCTTTCAACTTCTACTCTTCGAGTCCGTTTTAATACATAAATATGAGCATAATCATAACTATGGGATAACATCATATGCATGTCCTCATCATCATCCAACTGTTGAAGTGCAGATGGATCAAACTCAAGGGTGTAATGAAATGTATATCCATTTGAATTAATATCCAACCGTTCACATGCCTTTGAAACAAATTTAGCATATAACATCCTTTGTCCAATGTACATGCCTTTTTGTTGTCCACCCTTGTATTGTATTTGTTTATCCTCCTTAGGTACAATCTTCCCTCCTTCATAAAGGTAGCCATAAATGGAATTTTCCAAGTCCATTTACCAATTCAGAAGTACGTCTTCTTTCACCGACAATCAAATCAATCTATTTCACAATATTACAATCAATGAAAATTTTACAACGAATACAAAATAAACAAATGAAAATTATAATCAATTGAGACATATTTTATATAATAAATAACAATATTTGTTGTATATTATACATGTTAGGGATATGCCAAAGAACCCATAATTGCCCAGTTTCATAAGAAATTTGACATTTTCAAAATTTTACCTTATCAGTAATGTATCGTAATGTTATTATATTTGTATTGTAATTGTACTGTATTTTTATTATACCTCTATATTTTTATATAAAAAAAATTAATTTTATAGATTTTTTTTTATCCATCATTGGATTATCATCAACAACTATTTCACAATATTACAATCAATGAAAATTTTACAACGAATACAAAATAAACAAATGAAAATTATAATCAATTGAGAGGCATATTTTATATAATAAATAACAATATTTGTTGTATATTATACATGTTAGGGATATGCCAAAGAACCCATAATTGCCCAGTTTCATAAGAAATTTGACATTTTCAAAATTTTACCTTATCGTAATGTATCGCAATGTTATTGTATTTGTATTGTAATTGTACTGTATTTTTATTATACCTCTATATTTTTATATAAAAAAATTAATTTTATAGATTTTTTTTTATCCATCATTGGATTATCATCAACAACTATTTCACAATATTACAATCAATGAAAATTTTACAACGAATACAAAATAAACAAATGAAAATTATAATCAATTGAGACATATTTTATATAATAAATAACAATATTTGTTGTATATTATACATGTTAGGGATATGCCAAAGAACCCATAATTGCCCAGTTTCATATGAAATTTGCCATTTTCAAAATTTTACCTTATCGTAATGTATCGTAATGGTATTGTATTTGTATTGTAATTGTACTGTATTTTTATTATACCTCTATATTTTTATATAAAAAAAATTAATTTTATAGATTTTTTTTTATCCATCATTGGATTATCATCAACAACTTCATGTATTGAAATTACAATAGTGTATTTTTGTTGTTGTTTTTTTTTATAATTTTGGCTTGCAAGGATGCTTTATGATAGGAATACAACATGATAGCCTAGAAATGTCAATTCAGTAAAAAATAATTCAATATTTTGTCATTTTGGTATATTGTAATGTATCATAATGTTAATATTTTTTCATTGTAACTATATTGCATTTGTATTGTACTTATACTTTATAACTGAAATAATGGTTCTTTTACACAACCTTCAAACTACTAGGCATTTGACTCATCATACCAAAATAATACTTATACAAAAAGGTAACAAATTTATAACAAAAATATAGTGATCTTAACTCTTTAACAAATTCATAATAAAAGACAAAGTGGTCTCGTACAAAGGGGATTTCAGTTTTCAATGACAATCCAAATATGTTTATAAATACACAAACAAAGTGGTCCCAAACAAGCATGAAACAACTGAGAACATTTTTTCTTCAATCATGTCAAAAAGTCTTAACAACAAAACTAAAGTGCAAACCTTTTCAATGAAAATCAATAATAATCATATCAAACAACCCACCCAGAAAATAAATTAAAAATAAAAACACATCTTCAATATGACCTAAATAATATAAAAAAATTCAAAATAATAAATTTAAATAACATTTAAAAAAAATGTAATTTCTTTCTCAAAACCTCATTCAATATTTCAGATCTAATATCTTACAGCTACATTGTTAAAATTATTAACTTTTCCTTCATTCAATCCGATTTTTAAATTATTTATTTATTTTTCCATAAACTGACTTTTTTTTTGTATTAAAAAAAAAAACTGACCTTTAATGGATTTCTTGCTAGATTCACAAAAAAAAAACAAGTTTTGTGTATCGATTGCAGAGAATGACCTGAAGTGCACACCTTTTTCCTTTCCCCTTTTTCTTCTACAACTCGGCTCCAGGTAGGTTAAAGAAAGGGAGAATTTAATGACCTGAAGTGCGCACCTTTTTCCTTTCCCCTTTTTCTTCTACAACTCGGCTCCAGGTAGGTTAAAGAAAGGGAGAATAAACTCTTTTTTATTTTCTGTTGCTTTTCACTTTGCTTGTTTTTCACTTATTAAGGGTAGTATTGGCATTTACACAAAATAAGGCCTTTAGAGGAATTATCATAATTTTATCCTACCCTTTACAATAATTATCAAATTTACCCACCCTCATTAGTCATTTTTTTCCCCAACCTACCCTTAAGGGTAATTCTCCCTTTTTCTTATAACCTTTTGATGTGGGGTCATATCATCGTCATCATTAGACTAATGGCTCCTGCACTTTACTTCTCCTCCAAGTTTTTTATTTTATTTTTTTCCTTCACTTTATTCATGATGTCTTATTTTATTATTATCATTTATATATATTTTTATAATATATATATATATATATATATATATATATATATATATATATATATATATAAGGATATTAAAAAGAAATAATAATAAAAAATTAAAGGTAAATAAAAAAGAAAAATTTTGACCGAGAAGTAAAAATAAACATAAAACTTAAATTAAAATATAAATACAAAAAAAATAAAAATAAAAAATAAGTTAAACAATGAGAGGATGAATTGATATACTTAGAATTAATGATATATTTAATTTTTCAACATTTTATAGACAAATCTTATTATTGATAAATATTATAATCTAAAATAAATAAATAAAATAAACCAGAAAAGAGGAAATGATTTTATTAATTTAAAGTAGCGAATTTAGTGTAGGAAGAAATTTAGTTTTTAAGCAAAAAAATAATTATTTTTAGAAGAATAACAGCATAGCAATTAATTCCAACAAGTAATAATCTAAAGAGATCATGAATAAAATAAAAATAATAAATATTAAAAAAAAAAAAAAAACCTTGTGCATGTGCATATATCTATATATAACCGAGAAACAACTTAAAACCAAATTAAAATTATTTTCAGTAAAAAATTAATAATTTTCTAATAAAAATGAATGATTTAAAACATGATACCTAATACCATTAGAGAACATAGTATGGGGGACTATCATGATTAATAACTTACAAATACCTATGAGTTATTAACCTCTAAATTTTTAATAATTTGATGGAAAAGGAATTTCAAGGCAATGCAATGCCTAATTCATCCAAACTTGCAACAATGCTAGCATGAGGGTGACCTCTTAGTTAAACAATTTGTGTAATCGCTCCAAATGTGTGCTTTTGATTGGTATATGAATCTTGAGTCTAAGTCTATTGATAGTTGGGATCAAATGAAGCACAAAGATAATTACTTTTTCCAACTAACGATAAGCATAATGGAGTTCACAAATGCCAAGTAGTAGAAAGATGAGTCTATGATTGACTGCATCAACTCTTGGCATTCTTTAAGCCTTAATAGCAAGAATAGATTATGTAATGTGTTTGTAGTGGAGATGAGCATATAGGTTATGCATTGAGAGCTTCTATATATCCTCCAAGGCAAGCGACTCTACACTTTTGAAGGGCTGTTCACATGAGCACATGACACAAAGCCTAGTATAAAAGCAAATGCAAGTGAAAACATGTTATCCATTGGATTGTTATCAAAGTAATAGAATAAAAGGAAAATATTCTTTTTTGTAATGAGTATTTCTCCAAAGAATGGTACCCTACAAAAGTTCTAATACATAACATTTTGTTTGCATATTCCCATATCTTTTTGTTTATTTTTTACAAGATTTTTAAAATTTGCACCTACAAGCTTACTTTAACAATTATTATTATATTCATAAAATTAAATTTTCATATCAAAATTGATTTAACTAATAGAATAATATTTTCTTTTTACACATTATAATAAATTCACAAACTACAACCAAAATCATCATTTATTTCTATTAAAAAGACACGAAAACTATCTTCTTTTCCCTGTTAACATGAATTACAAATTAAAATTAAATTAATTAGCAAAAAATTAATTTTCTAGTTAAATCAAACTATAATTTTATTTTTAATTAAAATGAATATCCAACTTATATTTTTCTATTTAAACCAGTTTTTAATAAAGTGCTCCTTAATTTATTTATTATTCTACATAAATTATTGAGTGAAAAATAATCTTATTATGATGAATTGAATATAATGCCAAAATATTTCAAATAATAAATCAATATTTCATATAAGTGATGTAGCAAGTGGATTGTTTTTTAATTATCAAAATTTTATCTTCACTATTTGATTTTTTTTAAAATCATCAAATTGTTGATCAAGGATGCATTTACTAAAATAAAGTTAAAAAAAAGGAAGTAAATAAAATATTGAGTTGAAGTAGGCATTCCCATATTATAAATGAACTCATCAAGGATGCATTTACTAAAATAAAGTTAAAAAAAAAAGGAAGTAAATAAAATATTGAGTTGAAGTAGACATTCCCATATTATAAATGAACTCATCTGATTAAAAAAAAAAAGTCAACAACAACAACACAAGCATACAAACACATTTAAACTTTAAGTAAATACAAGTTTTAAAATTTAATGAAAATTATTTATAAGCAAATCAATATATGTTAATAATTCTTTTTTAGAAAAGTGATACAAAAATTTTTCAAAAAAAAAAATGAATAATGTATTGATATGCTTTGAATAATTTAAAATAAATAAATGCAATTAGATTTAAATAAATTTGGTATAATTTTAATGGAATGTTAACCACGAGTGGATTAAGAAGTATTTAAATTATTTTTAATTAAAAGTTATTTAATTGATGCAAAACATTGTTTTTCTTTTTTGGAGTGTCTTCATTTTTTCAAATAATTAAAAATTGGATATCTAATTTTAGAAAATATGAAAAAAAAATTATTTAAAATACTCTTATTTAATTTTTTTTTCTCACTTCCATCTTTTTCTTATCACCTTTTGCCGTGGGGTCATTCCATCGTCGTCATTAGACTAATGGCTCCTACACTGTACTTCTCCTGCAAATTTTTTATTTTATTTTATATTTTATTTTTTTCCTTCACTTTATTCATAATGTCTTATTTTATTATTATTATTTCTTGTTAATATCCTTATATATATATAAAAGGATATTAACAAGAAATAATAATAATAAAATAATAAAAATAAAAAAGAAAAAATTTGATCGAGAAGTGAAAAATAAATATTAAAAATAAACATAAAACTAATATTAAAATATAAATACAAAATAAAAAAAGGTTAAACAATGAAAGGATGAATTGATATACTAAGAATTAATGATATATTTATTTTTTTGAATATTTTATAGACAAATCTTATTATTGATAAATATTATAATCTAAAATAAATAAATAAAAGACACCAGAAAAAGAGAAATGATTTTATTAATTTAAAGTAGTGAATTTAGTGTAGGAAGAAATTTAGTTTTTAAGCAAAAAAAAAAAAAAAATGTTTGTGGAAGAATAACAACATAGCAATTAATTCTAACAAATAATATTCATCTTTTTATATCTAGATGAATATTAATTAGATTATTTTTAGATTAAAAGTGGATTAAGAAGTATTTAGATTATTTTTAATTAAAAGTTATCTAATTGGTGCAAAACATTGTTTTTCTTTTTTGGAGCGTCTTCATCTTTTTCAAATAATTAAAAATTGGATATTTAATTTTAGAAAATATGAAAAAAAAATTATTTAAAATACTCTTATTTAAAATTTTTTATTTTTATATTTTAAAATTCTTAACAAAATTTTATTTCTATAGTTCTTGAGGAGCAAAATAACTTTATTTTTCTTGAAACACATGTGAATGACTACAAAGACATTAACCTTTACAAAAGGAGAGACAACATTTTTAAGATAATGGGTTATACAAAGTCAATAATTATGTTCTATACTTTATATAAAAAAGAAACTTGAAATTTCTGAGAAGCTTCATGAAAGGAAGGGAAGAACAACACTTTTAAGATAATGGGTTACATAGAGTCAATGATTATCTTTTATACTTGATATGATAAAAAAGTTTGAAATTTTTAAAAAACTTCATGAAAAGAGGAGAGGGACAACACTTTTAAGATAATGGGTTAAGTAGAGTTAATAATTCTCTTTTATACTTTCAATTTCCATTTTTTTTGACAATTTAGCATTGGATAATAGTGAAATTGGTTTGGCAAGAGTCAAGGGTCAATGATAATTTTTTCCTCACATTTCTATTTTGGATTTTTCTTCGTATTAAGATAAAATCTCCTTATTTGAATAGTTTTTCTCTAGTTCTTATTTATTACCATTTGATACTTTTTAAAAATCTTTAAGAACTATAAATTTTTTAAATCAAATACTTGTTGGACTCAAGTGGTTAAAGTGTAAGTTTATAGGAGTATATATCTTAATATTTATATATATAAAATTAAAGCCATTTAATTAGAATTAGTTTTTGTTAGTAAGGAATATTATATGAAAAAGTATTCTTAAAAAAAAAATGTTGAAGTTAAATTGTTGTGTAAATATAAAGAAATTTTGTATTTAGGAAGATGAGTGAGTTCTAGGTAGAAAAAATAAATAAATAAAAAAGTGCATGTTAAAAATGAGAGTTTGTAGATTTGAAAAGATTTAAAAGGAAAAAATTGAAAATAATGAGAGGTGCAAGGCAACTTTTAAGGGTCATTGTTTTTTGGGAACTCGGTGAGAAAGTTAGGGACGGCTCTGTGTCTCTCGGGTCATTCAATCTTGAATTAAAGCAGCTAACCCACTCTCTCTCTCGGGCCATTCAATCGTCTTCATTACGCTCCTCAACTTTACTTCCCCACCAAGTTTTTCATTTTATTTAATATTTTATTTTTTCTTTAAGCACATAAAAAAATATTAATAAAAAGTTAAAGTAGATAGAAACTATATGTGCTGGCCCACAATATGAAAATGAAAATATATTAAAAGAAAGAGGAATGGATTGATATATTTATTTTATAGATAAATCTTATTATTGGTAATATTATAATTTATAATAAATAAATAAATATAAATAAACTAAAAAAAATGATTTTATTAAATTGAAGTAGTACATTTATATTGGAAGAGCTTTATCTTTGAAGTACAAAATAGTTTTATTTTTCGTAGAAGGAAGAATAAAAATGTAATCATTAATTCTAAAAAAATTGAGATAATATTCGAAAGAGATTATTATTAAAATAAAATATTAAATATTAAAGATTAGAAAATAATCTTTTTTATATGCATATATCTAAATATAATTGAGAAATAATTTAAATCTAAATTAAAATTACTTTTATTAAAAAATTAATTTATTTTGTGAATGATTTAAGAGAGATTAAATATATTAAAAAATTGTAAAATTATTATTTTTCTTAAGTAAAATAAATTTTCATATAAAAATCAATTCAATAAATAAAATGATAAATTCAAAAAAAACAAAACTTTATAAGACATCCTATTAGTATAGGAAAACACGTAAAAATAGTTACAATATAAAAAAGATATTATAATATAAAAAGTTGGAAAGGCATGTGGCTTCTTGTGACCTTCCAAAAAGTGACGAGGAAAAGTAGGAGTAGTCTTTATTGACTCAAATTATTTTCTCACTTTTCTCTTTTTCTTATCATCTTCACTTTTCTTTTGTTTTCAAGTGGGACATCACCAAGTTTCAAGTAGGTTTCCTATTTTACTTTCATCTTTTATATATTTTGTATAATGTCACACAGGATGAGTTTTATTATTACTATTATTTAATTTGATTTTCTTCATATATTTACTAAATTGTCATCCTTTCATTTAATGGAAGAACAAAATATCAATCGCAATATGGTTATTTCATCTAATTCCAAGGCACCTTCCTCTAAGAAGTAAAAATAATTTATTCTTAAATTTGGATGCAGTTGGTGGGCTCGAGGCTTCTTCTTTTAAATATTTTATAATCCTACATTTAATACAAAGTCTTGAGACCAAACATACTTTCCTCAAACTTGTAGATTCCTTTTATAAAAAATGCTTCAAACCTGTTGGCATAATTATCAATAAAAGAACTTGTTAAAAAAACTTTATAAGCCTATTAGAAAGTACTTATAATAAAAAAAAATTACAATATATAAAGTTGAGAAGATAGGTGGTTTTGTGTGATCTTTCTAAAAAGTGATGTGAAAAAGTTATAGGCAACTTTCTTTCTATTGACTTAGGTGATATTTATTTTTTTACTTAATTTTAAATAGAACCTTAATGCTTAATAGTGTTAAATATTAGGTTATTTGTTTTTGTAGCATTTTATTTTTATTAAGTATTAAAAAATAGAAAAAACCAATATGGTATTTTTCCTATTTAAAAAAAGTTACATATTTTGATTTTTTCTATTTAGTAAAAAGTTTATAATAAGTCATGAAAAAGTAAAAAAAACAAACAACCTAAATTTTAAAATTGAATTGCTTTATGTAAAAAGCCAAAAAAACAAACACCATCTTAGTGATTCTTTTCTCACTTTTTTTTTTATCACCTTTGTTTTTTCTATTTTCGTGGGACATCACTAAATTTTTTTTTTATTTAACATTTTATTTTTTTCCTTCGCTTTATTCTTACTCTCCTATTTCACTATTATCTTTTATATATTTTTTCTAATATCTACAGGGAATGAATTTTGTTATTACTATTATTTAATTTAATTTTATTTATATATTTACTAAACTGTTATCCTTTCATTTAATACAAAACTAGAATATTGATGGCAATTAAGTGATTTTATTTTATTCCAAAGCGCCTTCTCTAAAAGCAGAAGTGATTTCTTCTTAAATTTGTATGCAGTTGGTGGGCCCGAGGCTTCCACTTTTAAGTATTTTATAATCCTACATTTAATACAAAGTGTTGAAACCAATAAACTTTTCTTGATTCCCTTTTAAAAAGACTTGAAATCTGTTGGCACAATTGTCAATAAAAAATATTACGAAATTATCCCCATTTTTTTAAACTAATCCTTTACTTTTTTTCAACTTAAAAAATATTTATTTTGAATTAAAAAATATTCTTATTTTTTATGATAAAAATATTTATGCTAAAAATGGATTACTTTTTAAATTCAAAAATAAAAAAAAAATTAATTTTATAAATTTAGAATTTTTTCCATCCTTTTAACTAATTAATCCTATGTCTTATTATTGATAAATATTATCATTTATCTATATATAAGAGTTGGGGAGGCAAGTAGCTTCCTGTGACCAGGAAAGTGAGGGGCAGCTCTCTCTGTGAGTTGGGAAGAAGGTGGCTTCCAGTGACCTTCGATGGAGTAACGAAGAAAGTTAGGAACAATTCTCTCTTTCTTTATTGATTCTTTCTCACTTCTATCTTTTTTTTTTTTTTTATCACCTTTTGCTTTTCTTCTGGTTTGGTGGGGTCATTCATCATCATCATTAGACTATGGCTCATGCACTTTACTTCTCCTCCAAGTTTTTTATTTTATTTTACATTTCCTTTTTTTCCTTCACTTAATTCATGATGTCTTATTTTATTATTATCTTTTATATATATTTTTCTAAGATATATATAAGGATATTAACAAGAAATAATAATAAAAAATTAAAGTAAATTAAAAAGAAAAAAATTGATCTAGAAGTAAAAAATAAATATTAAAAATAAACATAAAACTAAAATTAAAATATAAATACAAAAAAATAAAAAATAAAAATAAGTTAAACAATGAAAGGATGAATTAATATACTTAGAATTAATGATATATTTATTTTTTTTAATATTTTATAGACAAATCTTATTATTGATAAATATTATAATTTAAAATAAATAAATAAAAGAAACCAGAAAAAGAGGAAATGGTTTTATTAATTTAAAATAGTGAATTTAGTGTAGGAAGAAATTTAGTTTTTAAGCAAAAAATAATAATAATAATAATAATTAATTTTGGAAAAATAACAACATAGCAATTAACTCCAACAAATAATATTCATCTTTTTATATTTAGATGAATATTAATTAGATTATTTTTATATTAAAAGTGGATTAAGAAGTATTTAGATTATTTTTAATTAAAAGTTATCTAATTGATGCAAAATATTGTTTTTCCTTTTTGGAGTGCCTTCATCTTTTTCAAGTAATTAAAAATTGGATATTTAATTTTAGAAAATATGAAAAAAAAATTATTTAAAATACTCTTATTTAAAAATTTTTATTTTTATATTTTAAAATTCTTAACAAAATTTTATTTCTATAGTTCTTTAGGGGCAAAATAACTTTATTTTTCTTGAAACACATGTGAATGATTACAAAGACATTAACCTTTGCAAAGGGAGAGACAACATTTTTAACATTTGCATAGTCAATAATTCTGTTCTATACTTTATATAAAAATGAAACTTGAAATTTCTAGAAAGCTTCATGAAAGGAGGGGAAGAACAACACTTGTAAGATAATGGGCCACGTAAAGTCAATGATTATGATAAAGAAATTTGAAATTTTTAAGAAACTTCATGAAAAGAGGGGAGGGACAACACTTTTAAGATAATGGGCTAAGTAGAGTCAATGATTCTCTTCTATACTTTCAATTCCCATTTATTTAACAATTTAACATTGGATAATGTGAGATTGGTTTGGCAAGAGTCAAGAGTCAATGATAATTTTTTTCTCACATTTCTATTTTGGATTTTTCTTCATATTATAGATAAAATCTCTTTATTTGAATAGTTTTCCTCTGGTTCTTATTTATTACCATTTGATGCTTTTTAAAGATCTTTAAAAACTATAAATTTTTTAAATCAAATACTTGTTGGACTCGTTAAAGTGTAAGTTTATAGGAGTATATATCTTAATATTTATATATATCAAATTTAAGTCATTTAATTAGAATTAGTTTTTGTTAGTAAGGAATATTATATGAAAAAGCATTCTTAAAAAAGATGTTGAAGTTAAATTGTTGTGTAAATATAAAGAATTTTTGTATTTAGGAAGATGAGTGAGTTCTAAGGTAGAAAAAATAAATAAATAAAAGAGTGCATGTTAAAAATGAGAGTTTGTAGAGTTGAAAAGATTTAAAAGGAAAAAATTGAAAATAATAAGAGGTGAAAGGCAACTTTTAAGGGTCATTGTTTATTGGGAACTTGGTGAGAATTATTTTGGGTTTTAGTGTGGTAGGTCAGAATACTTAAAAGTAAGGCCCCATGCATCTAATAAAACTCTCTACATATCCACTATACTTACATATCCACCTCAAAATATAAATCCTATTAATCCATTTAATTATTTTTGAATCATCCTTTTCCATTTTTTTTATCCCCTCCAAACCTAAGCTTCTTCATCATAAAAAGTTGTTTGATATAAGTTGAAAGTTAATTTCAATATTATTTTTTTATAAAATCCATATGATAATATTAAGTTTGTTCTACATGAAAATCAATCCAATAAATAAAATGAATAACGTGAAAAGATAAAAAAAAAAAAACTTTATAAGACATCCTATTAGGATAAGAAAGCACGTGAAAGTAGTTACAATATAAAAAAAAATATTACAATATAAAAAGTTGGGAAGCTTCTGGGGACCTTTCGAAAAGTGACAAAGAAAATTAAAGGCAACTCTCTCTTTATTGACTTAGAGATTCTTTTCACTCTTCTCTTTTTCTTATCACCTTCGTTTTTCTTCTATTTTCAAGTGGGTGGTGGGCCCGAGGCTTCCTCTTTTAAATATTTTATAATCCAATATTTAATATAAAGGCTTAGACCAACAACTCTTTTCTCAAAATTGTCTGATTCCTTTTTAAATAGACTTCAAACTTATTGGCACAATTGTCAATATCTCCTACACTTACTCTACGAATATCGTCTTTCAAGAAACTTATGAAAGATAAGGATACTTTTTTACGAGGGTATTTAGTAAAATCCTTAAAAGAGTTTAACTTCTTTTTGTATTTAATAAATAACTTTTTTTATTTATATAGAATTATAGATAAGAAGTATGTTTAGATAATGATTTTTAATAATTTTTTTTGTACTATTATGAATAATTATAGAATTCATATAAAAAATTCAATTTTTTTTTTTTTTTTGCAATTAGAATTTTTTTCATATTTGAAGAGTGAAAAATAAAGAAATTATAGGGTATAAAATAATTCATATAAGGGTATAAAATAATTACACTTATATGAATGAAAATAATAAATTTAAATTCCAATCACATCCTCTTTTTCATTTCTATTTTTTAATTAAAAGAAAAATAAAAAGGATATTCATCACAAACAAATATTAACGATGATAAAATTATTATTTATCAAATATATAAAATTAAAATATAAACTTTTTGGTAATCTAAATTATTATTTTTTATTTTTTAAAATTCAATTTATGAAATGAATATATATATATATATATCAACAATTTGTTAAATTGTTTAGGACAAAAAATAATATTTCTTTTACTCCATTTTCCTAATGAAGATATTGCTCTTTTGATAGACTTGTCAATGACTAATTATGATTGAAACAAAACTACAAAACACTATCCAACTCTTTTTTTCTTTTCCTTTTTCACTTTAAATAATTTCTCTATTTATATAAAATTATATATAATGATACATTGATTTCAAATTTCAAATAATTATCTAACTTATAATTAAAGTTTCTTTTTTATTTAAAACTTACTTATTTTCTAATTATGATATGTGTCACAAAGGTCTATTCTTTTTTTCAATATTCATGAATGTCCCCACTTCCATATTTGGAAGAAAATTATGATTAAAGTATATTTTTTCTTGATTTAATTTTATAAAAGTTATAAATCTTATTTGAATAGGTATTTTAGTTTTCAAAATTATACAAATAATAAAATATGCTTGTTTATTAAATAGTAAACAATAAATTAAATTAAGTATAACTATATTTATTATGGCTAATTAATTTAATAAGAAATAATTAATTACTCATTATGTATTATCTAAACTTTTTATTTTTAATATTAATATTAGAAGATATGCATAGACACATGATAATCCTTTTAATTTCAATATCTTAAAAACAATCGTTATATATTTGAATTTATATTTTAATTTATTAATCAGAAAAAAAGAAAAAAATTAATAAGAATAAATATATTAAAATAAATAATAAATTTATTAAATTATTATAAGACTTAAATTCGATTTTAAACAAAGTTAGATATTAATAAAAATAAATATAGGAAATAAATAAATAATGTATTAATTTATTATAAGACTTGATATAGATTGTATGTCTTCGTCCAATTTGAAATGTTATGTTCTTTAAACAACAAATAAAATTTAATCTTATCCTCTCTCCAAGAAAACAAATATGATTTTACCTATTAATATAATCATTTAAATAAATATAAATGTTTTAAAATAAAGTATACTCAAATAGAATCATAAAATACGTAGATATTAATTTTTTTATTAAATAATTATAATAAAATTTATTAAAGAAAGAGGGAATGGGTTCATCAATTTAGAATTAATAATATATTTATTTTCTAATATTTTATAGATAAATCTTATTATTGACCAATATTATAATTTATAATAAATAAATAAATAAAAGTAAACTAAAATAAGAACAAATGATTTTATTAACTTGAAGTAGTCAATTTAGTGTTGGAAGAGAATTATTTTTTAAGCAAAAAAATAGTTTTTTTTTTTTTTTGGAAGAAGGAAGAATAAGAAAGTAGCAATTAATTCTAATAAAAATCATGATAATATTCTAAAGAGATCGTTACTAAAATAAATTTCAAATATTAAATATTAAAAAATAATATTTTCTATATGCATATATCCATATATAATTGAGAAATAATTTATATCCAAATTAAAATTACTTTTATTAAAAAAATTAATTTATTTTGTGAATGATTTAAGAGAGATCAAATATTTAAAAAAAAAAAAAAACTAGAAAAATTATTATTATTTAAATAAAATGAATTTTCACATGAAAATCAATCTAATAAATAAAATGATCAATCTAATGTTAGTATAGTAAAGCACATGAAAATACTATACATATCTTCTTTTGAAAGTTCAACAAATGTCATTCGAAAATAAGTCTTGTGTCAAATGTCAACTTCAAGAAGAAACTCATATCATCATTCTTTGAATTGTGATTAAAATGATCCAATAAAAGAATATTCTTTTAATAAAGAATATTACTTCAAACAATTGTACCTTATAACTTGAGGTTTGGTTTCTATTGACGATAGTGAGCAACCCTAGTTTATAATATAAAAAGTTGGGAAGGTAGGTGGCTTCCCGTCACCTCCTGGAGAGTGATGAGGAAAGTAACTGAATTTTGGTTTATTCAATTACTTCTCCACAAGTTTTTATTTTTATTTTATTTCATTTAACAATTTTTTTTCCTTCACTTGATTTATTCACGCTCTCCTATTTTATTATTATGTCTTATACCTTTTTTTCTAATATATAAAAGGACATCAACAAGAAATAATAATAATACATTAAAGTAAATAAAAAAGAAAATTTTCAATCAAGAGTGAAAAATAAAAATAAAAGCAAAAATTAAAATATTTAAAATTGAAAATAAAAATAATTTAAAGAATAAGGGGATGGATTGATATATTTAGAATTAGTGATATATTTATTTTGTAATATTTTATAGCCAAATATCATGATTGATAAATATAATAACTTAAAATAAATAAATAAAAGCAAACTAGAATAAGAGGAAATAATTTTATTAACTTAAAGTAGTGAATTTAGTGTGGGAAGAAATTTACTTTTTAAGAAGAAAATAATTTTATTTTTGAAAAAATAAAATATAGCAATTAATTCTGATAAAAACCTCGATAATATTCTAAAGAGATCATTAATAAAATAAAATAAAATTCAAATATTAAATATTAAACAATGTTTTTGGAACCCGATCGGATAATAAATAAAAAGAATTACTAATTCATGGTTCACTAGTTGGATTGATAGTTGAACTGCGTGGAATTGATGATGCACGTACATGCATCATTTATATATTAGTAAAATTAAAAAAATAATAAATTAAATAGATATAACTAAATTAAAAAATAATAATATTTATTTTTTATTTTTAATATTATTAAATTAAATCATGCATAAGTATAAATATAATAATATTTTAAATATTATTAAATGAAATATGCATAGAATTTAAATGCAAATATATTGAAACTAAAGTAAAATTAATTTTTTTAATTTTAACTAATTTTATAATTTTAAACTATATTATATTATTTTATTTAATATTATAAATTTTTTAGAAAAAGAATATATATATATATATATATATATATATATATATATATATATATATATATATATATATATATTTTTTTTTTTTTTTTTTTTTTTTTGCTTTTCATACTTAGCATCAAAATGCATATACCTGAGAGTGGTTCTCTGTGGCATTCTTAAGCTCTAGGACTTTGAGCAATAAAACATTTGAGATTTCAAATCTAAAAAAGAATTAAAAAGAGGTTTCATAAGATATTCTTGTAAATTTGGGGAAGCATACAAAGTACTACACAGGTATTCAAAGTTCAACAAAAGTAATTTGATAATAAGCCAAAACTTTTACCTTAAAAAATTTCTAATATAAATAATTTTATTTATATATATTTTTTGGATTGTGATCAAATAAGAAAAAAAAAATTCTTTTGTAAAGAATATTACTCTAGAAAATTGTACCTTAAAATTTTTCTAATATAAATAATTTTGTTTATACATTTTTCTCTTCTTTTTACTTATTTTTTGTAGGACTTTCAAATTTTAAGCATATAAATTTCTGGTATGCATAGTCAAGGCACAACCAGTGATGAAAAAACCAGAAAATATTGCCAAAAGATAGACGATATTTTGGATACTGGAGGTGGCTGAAACGAAATCGGTCGATTATCAATGGAGGATTTTTCGACAAAAAATTGGAAATATCGAGGATATATCAATAAAAAACAAAAATTTAACAAAAATTTCATCGAAAATTCAGAAGTGGGAGGACGTGCGCATGGAGGAAATTTTCCTCAAAAAATTATCAATTTTTCAAAATTTATTGGCGATTTCGATGATACCATTTTTTTCAGGTATGTTTTTCTTTTAATTTTTTAATTATCCATTTGTTATTTATCTTTCATTTTAAATTTATATTATCATTTTAATTTATATTACCACTGCGGAAGCGAACACTTCCAATAAAACATTTCCACTAAAATCATTGCCAAACGGGCTCTTAATGTTGTTTGAAACAAATGGAACTTTTTGTAGTTTCCTTTATCCTTCCAAAATATTTCTTCACCGATTCTTGTTACCATCCAAAAAATTTCTCAACCTAATTGTCCACCTTTAAGAAATTTCTCCATCAATTTTTGTTACCATGGAAGAAATTTCTCAACTTGCTTGAAAATTTTTTCTACCAATCTTTGTCACCTTCCAATAAACTTTTCCACCTTTTCACATTCAATCATTGTGGTCATCCAAGAAAATTCTCACATAGCAATTCATATGACCATTTAAGAAATTTGTCCACCAATTCATATTCAATTATTGTGATAATCCAAGAAAATTCTCTACCTACTAATTTGTGTGACCATCTAAGAAATTTGTTCACCTATTCACATTCAATTATTATGACCATCCAAGAAAATTCTCTACCTACCTATCATGTGATTATTTAAGAAAAATTTCTTTTACATCCAACAAATTTCTTTATCAATTTATCTAAGAAATTTTTGTGTAACATTCAACAAATTTCTTTACTAATTCTTATGCCATCCAATTAACATTTCTACTTACTTACACCTAAAAAACATCTCACCAAGTCCTCTCAGCCAAAGAATTTCTACTTTCACTTGCATTTTTATAGTTGTGTGGTTTAAATTGCAGACCTTATATTAAATTAGTTATTATTTCACATTATCTCTTTGACTTTGTAAAATAATATCAACAAAAGGAAGCAATATGACAAAAGGATAAAATTTTAGAAATTTTCACATTAAAAACTCTTAAAAAATTGGTCATTGGAAACTTGTTTTATTTAAAATAAGAAGAATATAAAAAATGATCTATCTAAAAAAACAAATTATTTAGAAAAAATACCTTAAGATTAAAAACCAAAAAGAAATAAAATATTTGTAAAAAACATATCAGAATGAACGACTTTTTTGGCAAAGAAATTGAGTAAGAATTTCATTTACTAAATTGGCATGATTTCTCAAAACTACAAGAGAGTTTGAGGTCTGATTTCTCTTAAAGATAGTGAGCAACCCTAGTTTACAATATACAAAATTCGAGGAGGGAGATGGCTTCCTGTGACATTGAGAAAGTGATGAGGAAAGTCACAGGCAACTTTCTCTCCCTCTCTTTCTCTATATTGATTCTTTTCTCATTTTTGTCTTTTTGTTATTGCCTTATGCTTTTGCTTTACCTTTTGCTTTTCTTTTGTTCTCTTTTTCTCTTGTTTACATTCATCCTTCAAACTCCTGCACTTTACTTCTCCACCAAGTTTTTGATTTTATTTTTTCTTCACTTTATTCATGCTATCCTATTTTATTTATTTATTTATTATTATATATAAGTACTTAAAAAATATATAAAAATAAAAATTTAAAGTAAATAGAAAAGCAAATATTTAATCAAGAAGTGAAAAATAAATATAAAGACTAAAAATAAAAAAAATAAATAAAAGCAAAAATTAAAAGATAAATACAAAAAAAAGTAAAAAGAAAATTCACTAAATTGATATATTTATTTTCTAATATTTTATAGATAAATCTTATTATTAATATATATTATCATTTATCTATATATAAAGAGTTGGAAGGCAAGTAGTTTCTTGTGATCTTCCAAAAAGTGACGAAGAAGTTAAGAGCTTAAGGGCTCCGTGAGCTGGGAAGGCAGGTGGCTTCCAATGATTTTCGGGAAAGTGATGAAGAAAGTTAAAGGCATAGTGATGAAGAAAGTTGAAGGCACTTGTCTCTTTATGTTTATTTATTTATTTATTTTTCTCACTTTTCTCTTTTTCTAATCACCTTTTGTTTTTCTTGTGGTTTGGTTGGTCATCCATCATCATCATTAGGCATTAGGCTCCCGCGCCATCCTTGTCCACCAAGATTTTGATTTTATTTTTTTCCTTTACTTTATTCATGGTGTCTTATTTTATTATATGTATATAAAAGGATATCAACAAGAAATAACAATAAAAAAATTAAAGTAAATAAAAAAGAGAAATTTTGACTGAGAAGTGAAAAATAAATATTAAAAATGAACATAAAACTAAAATTAAAATATAAATACAAAAAATAAAAAATAAAAAATAAGTTAAATAGTGAGGGGATGATCTTTTTAACATTTTACAGACAAATCTTATTATTGATAAATATTGTAATTTAAAATAAATAAATAAAAGTAAACAAGAAAAAGAGGAAATGATTTTATTAACTTAAAGTAGCAAATTTAACGTAGGAAGAAATTTATTTTTAAGCAAAAAAAATGACTTTTGGAAGAATAACAACATAGCAATTAATTCCAACAAATAATATTATAAAAAGATCATGGATAAGATAAAATTCAAATACTAAATATTAAAAAAAAAAACATTGTGTATGCACATATATCTATATATAATCAAGAAATAACTTCAAGACAAATTAAAATTATTTTCATTGAAAAATTAATAGATTTCCAATAAAAATGAGTGATTTAAAACAGGATACATAACGCCATTAGAGCATAGTATGGTGTTTTATTATGAAGTATACTCATGTACTTTAAATCTTACACAACGAGGATTAATAACCTATAAATACCTATGAATTATTAATATCTAAATTTTCAATAATTTGATGAAAAGGGAATTCCAAAGCAATGCAATGCCTAATTCATCCAAACCTGCAACAAGCTAGCATAAGGGTGATCTCTTAGTCAAATAATTTGTGTATTCCCTCTAAATGTGTGCTTTTGATTGGTAAATGAGTGTGAGCCTGTTGACAATTAGGATCCAATGAAGTGCGAAGACAATTACTTTTCCCAACTAATGGTAAGCATAATGAAGTTCACAAATACCAAGCAGTCGAAAGATGAGTTAATGGTTGATTGCATCAACCTTTAGCATTTTGTAAGCCTTGATAGCAAGAATAGATTATGTAATGTGTTCGTAATAGGGATGAGCATATAGGATATGCATTGAGAGCTTCTATACATCCTCCAAGGCAAGCGACTTTGCACCTTTGAACAGTTATTCACATGAGCACATGACATAAAGCCTAGTATAAAAACAAATGCAAGTAAAAACATGTTATCCAATGAATTATGATCAAAGTGATTGAATAAAAAGAAAATATTATTTTGTAACGAGTATTACTCCAAAGAATTCTACCCTACAAAATTTCTAATACATAAAATTTTGTTTGCTTATTTTCTTATCTTTTTGTTTATTTTTTACAAGATTTTTAAAATTTGCACATGCAAGATTACTTTAATAACTATTATTATATTCATAAAATTAAATTTTCATATCAAAATTGATTTAACTAATAGAATAATCTTTTCTTTTTACAAATTAAAATAAATTCACAAATTACAACCAAAATCATCATATTTTTTTTTTCAATTAAAAAGACATGAAAACTATCTTCTTTTCTCTATTGACCTGAATTACGAATTAAAAATAAATTAACTAGCAAAAATTTAATTTTCCAATTAAATCAAATTATAATTTATTTATAATTAAAATGAATATCCAACTTATATTTTTCTATTAAAACCGATTTTTAATAAAGTGCTCCTTAATTTATTTATTATTCTACATAAATTATTGAGTAAAAAACAATCTTATGATGAATTGAATATAATGCCAAAATACTTCAAACAATAAATCAATATTTCATATAAGTGATGTAGCAAGTCAATTGTTTTTTAATTATCAAAATTTTATCTTCACTATTTGATTTAAAAAAGAAAATCATCAAATTATTGATCAAGGATGCATTTACTAAAATAAATTTTAAAAAAAGAAATAAATAAAATACAAAGTTCAAGTAGACATTCCCATGTTATAAATGAACTCATGTAATTAAAAAAAAAAAAAGAGAGAAAAATACGAGCATACAAACCCATTTGAAGTTTAAGTAAAAACAAATTATTTATAAGAAAATCAATATATATATATATATATATATATATATATATATATATTAATAATTCTTTTCTAGAAACGTGATACAAATTTTTTTTTCAAAAAAAAATTGAATAATGTATTGAGATGCTTTGAATAATTTTAAATAAATAAATGGAAGTAGATTTAAATAAATTTGACATAATTTTAACGAAATGTTAATCACAAGTGGATTAAGAAGTTTTCAAATTATTTTGAATTAGTTATCTAATTGCAAGACATTATTTTTCTCTTTTGGAGCATCTCCATCTTTTGAGATAATTAAAAATTGGGTATTTAATTTTAGAAAATACAAAAAAAAAATTGTATAAAATACTCTTATTTAAAAAAAAAAATTATTTTCATATTTTAAAATTCTTAACAAAATTTTATTTCTATAGTTCTAGGGGGAAAAATAACTTCATTTTTCTTGAAACAAATGTGAATGGCTACAAGTGCATTAACCTTTAGAAAAGGAGATGCAACATTTGATAATGGGCTACACAAAGTCATTGATTTTCTTCTATATTTTATATGATAAAGAAACTTGAAATTTCCAGGAAACTTTATGAAAGGAGGGGAGGGGTAGGATTTTTAAGATAATGGGCTAAGAATGATTCTCTTTTATACTTTATATGATAAAGGAACTTGAAATTTCTAAGAAACTTCATGAAAAGAGGGGAGGGGCAACACTTTTAAGATAATGAGCTAAGTAGAGTCAATGATTCTCTTCTATGCTTTCAATTCTCATTTGTTAGACAATTTAACATTGAATGGTAGTGGGCAATGAATGGTAGTGGGATTGGTTTGGCAAGAGTCAAGAGTCAAGAGTCCATGATTCTCTTCTATGCTTTCAATTCCCATTTATTACTAGTTAGACAATTTAGCATTGGATGGTAGTGGGCATTGGTTTGGCGAGAGTCAAGAGTCAATGATTCTCTTCTATGCTTTCAATTCCCATTTGTTAGACAATTTAGCATTGGATGGTAGTGGGATTGGTTTGGCAAGAGTCAGGAGTCGATGATAATTTTTTTCTTCACATTTCTATTTTGGATTTTACTTTGTGTTATAGATGAAATCTCTTTATTTGAATGGTTTTTCTCTAGCTCTTATTTATTACCATTTGATACTTTTTAAAGGAGTTTAACATCTTTAAGAACTATAAATTTTTAAAATCAAACACTTATATATAATTTGAAAGTTTTAATTATATATAATTTTTCTTTTTACATATTTTTCATACGAAAACCAATTATAAAAATAAAATAAAATAAAATAAAACATTTTTCTTAATAATTTTTTTCCTTTTCTTTGCATTTTCCAACAACCTAACATACCCTTAAGGTTGGACTTGAGAAAATGAACTTGAGCTTAGAATAAGTGCCGACCCAACCCAGGGGACTTGAGCACATCCTTACTACCAACTCCTTTTCCAAGCATCAAATTTCTCTTCCTGTGTATGGTTGCTGCCATATTTGTTCGGTTGCAGAGGAAGTGAGTTAAAAGAAAGACTAAGGCAAGAAAGAAAGTGGAGGAGAAATAAAAGAAAAAACAAAAATGAGAAAAAACCCCCAAAAAATAAAAGAAAAAGAAAAAGAAATGAAAAATTGAACACACCTCCTATTTGCTAATTTTTCCTACATAATTAACAAATTCATACAACAAAAAACAAGCATGTGAAGAATCTTTGTTTTCCCTTTTTTTTGGCTAACTTATACACATTCTTATTGATATTTACACTTGACCCATTCAAACATCATCCCTCAACCCTTTCTACCCAAAACAATTACCTTGCTAATTGCACACCAATTCCAAGAAATCAGAACTCCAAAACAATGCTGTCTCACCAATTTTTCCTCTTGCTAACGAGGATATAACACAAAGCCCAACAACGGGGTTGGCTTTTTATACAAAATCCGCTCTACTCCGGAGGGCATCATGGCTGACCGATCATGTCTTTACGTGTGTATGATCCTTGCATGTCAAATACCAGCTATATCAGCCGCAAACTAATCTTCCACCAGATGATCCCAAGTAAAGTCATAGCCATGTGAGCGCAAAGAAGCTGTCACCGAGGATAAATAAATTAATAGCATTAGCCCAAGGACAAGCCAACCAGTTCATAGGGGCGGATACAGATCAAATCATGCCCAAAAATCTGTGTCTAAAAGGCATACTATAGGGATGTACTTCCTCCAGCTGGAGTGGACAAACTCCAGTGCCTGAAGGATCAATGCTGCTAAAGAATAGAAATTACTCCACAAAAGAGTTTTATTTTACCTTGATGTATTTCATGCTCTGTAGCAAAGATCAAAAGCTTTTTAAGGTCGTATTCCATTCATACGAGGAGATTGAGGGCCAGAGAAAGTGTGCAGTGGCCTCTTCACAAATGGATGGTCCAGTAACTGACCAGCAGTAGGCCGATCACTAGGGTTGACTTGCAAGCATTTGAGGATAAAATCTCGGGCATCTGATGACAAGGAATTAGAAACAGGAGGAGGTTCACCCTTGCCAATCCTAAATAACGCTTGCATCTGCCAAGCCACATAGAGATATTCCATTATTAGAACTCAAAATATAATATCAGGATGGACTGCATTCCAAGTTGTAAAATTGATTATCAGGTAACAACACAATTATTTTCCCTTAGACACCAAAGGCATGTTTGGTACACTGGAATAGGAATGGGAATGGAAACTGGAAATCTACTCCATTTTTCATTCATAACTGTGCTTAGTCTACTTATATTAGAAATGAGAATAGGAATAAAAAAAAACTGTTCTCATGGAAACAAAAACGCACTCTTGTCAGGAATTTTTATTCTTCTCTTTCACATAATATTATGATCCACCCCTCCATTCCCATTTCTAAACAGAAACCTTCCAATTAACTTTGCATAGGACTTGAAATAGATAACACTAAAACTTGATTTCTTAATTGGCAAGATCTACAGCAATATCAAGAAGCAGATTAACACAAGTCTGGTTATCATATCTTCTGAATACAAGAATAGAGCATTCAAGGAATATAAGGTTGAGTAATGATGCATGACAACACAAAGCAAGATGCATGGTCAATATTTGCATGCACAAAGTACTTGATCTGAAGGAAGAGCGCAAATCTACAAGTCTAAAATCTTGCTTTTCAAACTTAGCTGGTAGAAAAATTAATATCAAACCTTATGCCAAGGATGTTTCTGTAAAAACTGTTTTCTAGCCCAAAGATGAGTCAATGGTCAAGTTTCAAGAAAGAAAAGTTCCAGAGGCAGTCTGGGTGCCCTTAGAGCTTCCTAGATAACACAAGCAATAATCAAGTCAAAACCTTATTCGGAAACATTCAACTTCCAATTCGGTGATAAAATGTCTGGTGTTTCAAAACATTATCAATTGGCAATTCAACAAGATTTTGAATCTGCTACCGTGAGTTCCAGTGTCATCTGCACTGTCCTTCATCAGGGAAGGTCACACAATCAGAAATGTGAGGCTCCTTCACCCAGATTATATGACAAACTGAAGTTACAAAAGAAGAAATTTAAAAGTAAAATTTAAAAAAAGAAAAATCTGGAGTGACTGCAAAATGTCATCTGACAACTGAGAAAAGTTGTTGCCAATGATTCGAGCCTATTTAGTCCTGCACTTGTAAATTGGAGTGTTGATAACATAAAAGAAAATATTGATAAATCCATGGTATTCATCTATGACAGCCAGGACAAGACAGATATTGAGTGGCACTCTCTAAACAAAGTTGATTGAAGAAATTACAAATGGAACTATAGAGAAAAAGAAAGAAACTTAACAGTCTTGCATGAAATAACAATACATAAAAATGAAAAATATAATTCATAAATGCCAATTATCCAAAGATAAATGGATTCAGATTGAACCTTCTTTTATATATCCCAAATCCAACAATCCAGCCTTTCCAATTAAACCCATGTGTTGATAATCACCAAATGATAAGGTGCGTGGATCTAACAAGCTCTTGGATTCAACCTACCAAATAATTTCAGACATGTTTTTTATTTTAGTGTTTTTATTCTTGAGATGTTACAGGTGTAAATTGTTTTTTGAATCCTTCAAAAAGGGGTAGACTTTGGGTCAAGATCTTCACCCTTACTTTAAAATCATCAGCATTTTCAAAGTCAGAGCCAAACTCAACCAATTTCCATATCATCAATTTGAATAACAAGTAATTGAAGGGCACAGACAGAAGAACAAAACAAGAAAAAATATTAAAGAAAATAATGTTGTATATCTACGAAATGTCATACGTACGCCTTCCAAGTGGGAATATGGGGGTCGACGAGTCAATATCTCTAACACAGTGCATCCAAGGCTCCATATATCAGCTGCAAGCCCATAGCCCTTATTTTTCCGGTTAACAACCTATAGTAACACAATGAAATCATAAACTCATACTATCTACAAAGAAACAAGAACAATTCATAAACTCAAACTATCTATAAGAAACGCTTGAGCATATTGTGCCTTAACATAACGTAAATTTTCCTAAATCATTTTGATGCCTAGATTTAGACTTGGGATTTGAGTTTTGAATCCCAACTACTGTATGATTTTTGAATAAAATGCTGTATTGTTATTGAAAATTCATAGATCCATGGTTTTAACATCTTTATAGGGCTCAAAAAAGTTCAAGAGTCCACATTTTGGGACTTAACACCAAATGTAATCCAAGATTCCAATAACCACTTAAAATAGTTAAATATGCTTCCAGAAAAAACTAGCAAATATCTATTAATCCATGAGTGAAAGAAACAACAAAGTTGAAAGAGTGTTGCAAGTAGTTAAATTTGAACTTTGTTCCCAGAAATATTACCATGCTTATCAGTCAGCCACAACATGCCATAGTCGGGCTGTAACTTTGTTATGGAAGATACAAGTATCAATAACAGGCCCACCGAAATCAATAATCAAGTGAAATAGAGGGTATGTAGTTTTGTAATGCAAAATTGTTAGGTTGTTCTAAAGGATGTGGCTAAGAGGATGCTAGGCTGCTTATTGAATTGATTCCGTTTTGTTTTGTTTTTTTTTTTTTTTTTTCCCTTTTCTTTTTAATTTGTGGTGTGCTTTTACATGGAATTATCGAACTTTACCACTTGAACAATGCAAGGGCTGAATTGCCACCATACTTTTTTTTTTTTTTTTTTTGTCTTTTTTGATAAATAAAACCAAATGCATTAAAAAATAAAAACGCCACAAAGACACTCCAAAGCACATAGGACATATACAAAAAGTGTTTAATAGCACATAAACAAGAAAAGAACCCCAACAAGCCTCTCCCTTAACTAGAACCCAACCACTCAATAAAATCAAGTAAAGACAGAGAATCAGTCTCTACATACTACTTTACCCAAGAAAACAAATTTCTAAAAAAAAAATCTTTAAAAAATGAACAAAATGCTCCTTATTCTCAAATGACTTGAGATTTCTCTCCTTTCAAACGTCCAAAATAAATTTAAAGGAGCTACTCTCCAAACTTTTTTCCTCCTACACACAAAAGAACTGTGCCACCCTAAAAGAGCCTTCTTTACCATAGCAACTTGCACCCAATGAATACCGAAGAGATCAAACAACAACTGCCAAAGGATCTTAACCAGAGAACAATAAAGGCGGATGTGATATATGGATTCTTCTTCTTCTTTGCAAAGAAAAAACCTATTGACCAAAGACTACCCCCCTTTTTGAAGCTGATCTAAAGTCAAAAAATTTCCCCAAGTGGTCTCCCATGCAAAAAAGTCAACTTTTGAAGGGACCCACGAATTCCAAACTACTCACATTGGAAATGACACAACAACCCCCAATTCCAAATCAGCATATAAATGACTCACAGAGAACTTATTATTGTACAAGTTCATTCACACTAACTTATCTTCCTCCTCTCTATCAACTATAATCCTTGCAACTTGAAAAATAAATCCTCAACTTCATCCACTTCCCAATCATTCAAAGAACATGAGAAAGAAGGGTTTCAATGACCTCTTTCCCCATGTTGAACCCAAAGATCCACCACCCAAGCTTCTTTTGCAACAGCTAAGGCATATAAAGAGGGGAGGGAAACACACAACGGTTCATCCCCACGCCGTTAATCAATCCAAAACTTCACCCTCCTATCACCTGCTACAAAAGAAAAAAAACCAAAGAAAATGTTTTGTTCTTTCCTAATGGATTTCCAAAGCCTAACTCCATACCCAACTCTAACTTCACCAAAACACCACCCACCCTCTTCCTTTCCATATTTGCCACTAATCAATCATGTCCAAAAGGCACCTCTTTTAGTGGCATACCACCAACTCCATTTGCACAAAAGCACCTTATTTAACAGAGACAAATGTTGAATCCCTAACCCGCCCTTGCTCTTCTCCAAAATGTTGATTTCCGTGTGAATATCCCTAATTTGTTGGGATTTTTATTTTGTATTCAAACCAGGATTTGTTTCCCACTTTTTGTTTAGATTTTTTTTTTCCTTTTCTTAGGCATGTATCTCCTAGATTGTAGCTAGATTTTTATTTGGTTGATTCGATTCTTAGCATATATAATTTTGATGTTGTACATGCTTTGAAGAGAGATATAGAAATATACCAAGTTTTCTGCATGGTATTAGAGCGGTTTCCCATTCGGATCGACTCCTATTCTCCAATGCCTTTTTTTTTTTGGGAACGGGTGACCTGAACCCCCTACTGCTATTTCACCATGAATGCTCTTCTCCAACCTAGTCGCAATTTGTCCTAGGTTCATTAGTCCAGTCCAAACGTGATTCAATCCTGTCACAAATTGATCCAATCCAAACGAATCTTCCAAAATGACTACCAATAGTCAACAATCAGTCTTTGAAGTCAACTCTAGGTTGGAGACTCTCACTTCCAATGACCATAGAGGATCCGATGGCTCTTTTCTTCCCATCACAGGTCACAAGTTGAATGAGAATAACTATCTCCAATGGTCTTAGGCCATTCTTATGTTTATCGGCAGCAAGGATAAGGATGGCTACCTCACCAGAGAAGTCGTTCAACCCAAAAGTGGTGATCCCAGATTCCAAACTTGGAAGACAGAGAATAATATGATCAAATCATGGCTTATCAATTCCATGACCAATGAGGTCGGTGAAAACTTTCTTCTTTACAAGACCACAAAAGAGATGTGGGATGCGGTTAAAGAAACATATTCCACTAAAGAAAATACGATAGAACAGGTTGATATCGAGTGTTCTTCATGATCTCTGTCAAGGGGATTTAACCGTCACCAATTACTACAATATTCTTGGTCACCACTAGCAACAATTGGATGTTTACGAGGAGTATGATTGGAATTACCTTGAAGATGCTGCCAAGTAAAGTGATAGCCATGTGAGCGCAAAGAAGCTGTCACTAGGATAAATAAATTAATAGCATTAGCCCAAGGACAAGCCAACCAGTTCATAGGGGCGGATACAGATCAAATCATGCTCAAATATCTGTGTCCAAAAGGCATACTATAGGGATGTACTTCCTCCAGCTGGATTGAACAAACTCCAGTGTCTGAAGGATCAATGCTGCTAAAGAATAGAAATTACTCCACAAAAGTGTTTTATTTTACCTTGATGTATTTGATGCTCTGTAGCAAGATCAAAAGCTTTTAAGGTCGTATTCCATTCATACGAGGAGATTGAGGGCCAGAGAAAGTGTGCAGTGGTCTCTTCACAAATGGATGGTCCAGTAACTGACCAGCAGTAGGCCGATCACTAGGGTTGACTTGCAAGCATTTGAGGATAAAATCTCGGGCATCTGATGACAAGGAATTAGAAACAGGAGGAGGTTCACCCTTGCCAATCCTAAATAACGCTTGCATCTGCCAAGCCACATAGAGATATTCCTTTATTAGAACTCAAAATATAATATCAGAGATGGACTGCATTCCAAGTTGTAAAATTGATTATCAGGTAACAACACACAATTATTTTCCCTTAGACACCAAAGGCATGTTTGGTACACTGGAATAGGAATGGGAATGGAAACTGGAAATCTACTCCATTTTTCTTTCATAACTGTGCTTAGTCTACTTATATTAGAAATGAGAATAGGAATAAAATAAAAAAACTGTTCTCATGGAAACAAAAACGCACTCTCGTTAGGAATTTTTATTCCTCTCTTTCACATAATATTGTGATCCACCCCTCCATTCCCATCTCTAAACAGAAACCTTCCAATTAACTTTGCATAGGACTTGACATAGATAACACTAAAACTTGATTTCTTAAGTGGCAAGATCAACAGCAATATCAAGAAGCATATTAACACAAGTCTGGTTATCATATCTTCTGAATACAAGAATAAAGCATTCAAGGAATATAAGGTTGAGTAATGATGCATGACAACACAAAGCAAGATGCATGGTCAATATTTGCATACACAAAGTACTTGATTGAAGGAAGAGTGCAAATCTACAAGTCTAAAATCTTGCTTTTCAAACTTAGCTGGAAGAAAAATTAATATCAAACCTTATGCCAAGGATGTTTCTGTAAAACCTGTTTTCTAGCCCAAAGATGAGTCATTGGTCATGTTTCAAGAAAGAAAAGTTCCAGAGGCAGTCTAGGTGCCTTTAGAACTTCCTAGATAACACAAGCAATAATCAAGTCAAAACCTTATTCAGAAACATTCAACTTCCAATTCGGTGATAAAATGTCTGGTGTTTCAAAACGTTATCAATTGGCAATTCAACAAGATTTTGAATCTGCTACCATGAGTTCCAGTGTCATCTGCACTGTCTTTCATCAGGGAAGGTCACACAATCAGGAATGTGAGGCTCCTTCACTCAGATTATATGACAAACTGAAGTTACGAAAGAAGAAATTTAAAATTAAAATTTAAAAGAAGAAAAAATCTGGAGTGACTGCAAAATGTCATCTGACAACTGAGAAAAGTTGTTGCCAATGATTCGAGCCTATTTAGTCCTGTACTTGTAAATTGGAGTGTTTGATAACATAAATTGTAGTTGTCTTACCTATCCCACCAATTCCATATATCCCAACAATACGAACAGCATCTGATTCCATATCCAACCGCAAATCCATCTCTTTTAGGCGAGAATCTATTCCAACTAAATTGTCACCAACATCAAGCCTCTTACAATTCAATTGACAGAATATGTCATCAGTTATTTTCTTAATATTGTCGGACTCATACCTGCCAATTATAAAAGCACAATATGTTGAGCAATGAGTGACAATGCTAAATAAAACACATTAAGTTTGACATCCTTACAACAAATAAATTATAGTAAAATAGAATATATCAAAGATATTAGTTCATTTACATTTTAAGGACATTTTTCTTTGTATCAAGTATGCATGAGAATGAAAAATAAAACATGAATTTTGTTACTTGTATTGCTTGTGTGGCATAGCTTCAAATGGAAATTCCGTGCCATAATAGAGGATGATGATCATGAATCGAGATATTACTTTAGAAAGCTTACAGGAACAAATATTTTAATTTTTGACTTTCGTTTTATATCTTGTAATGCTTGAAGCCTCATTGTAGATATAGTGCTCAAACTCTTAATATGAGAAGTTTTTAGTTTAAAAACCCCATTTTCAATTCCTCAAGCTTCAAAACTTATTTATCCCATAGCATCATCTCCTTATTATTCATTTGTATAATAAAAATTAAAAAATAAAGGCTTGTAAACAAGTTGTTCATTTGCTTTATTGATATGCAAGAGATTAATCAATTGAAAATTTTGAAGCTTGTTCATAGATAGCAATAATTATTAACTTTATTGTTACTTGTTATATAATTAATCAAACAAAATTTCAAATAAATTGATTAATCTTTGTAACATTAATGCAAATTGAATCTTGAAAATAGTAAAATTAGTAAAAAAATTGATTAAATTATTTTAGATATAGATTCTCATAAATTGGTCTAAAATTGTAAAACTTAATTGGGTTTTAATAAGTTCATTCTACCATTTATTATGAATTTTGATGCAATGTAATTGTTATTCTACTACTATACTTTTACTAATGTCATTGCAACTACCATTAACAAGAACAAAAAAACAATAATATTACTAATAAATAACAATAATAATAATAATTTAATTTGCAAATAAAACCCACTAATGAAAGAAAAGTGAAAGAAACGTAAATTGCATGCCCATTAAATTAAAATAAATGTCATCCATATAAATTAGCTGCTTCAATGGTCAAATCAATACTCCAATTTCCTATTTTCTCCTTATTCATGACACATAGTCGGCTGCCCAAATGATACACTTCAATAAAACCCAATTTACAAATAAAGCCCTTTTTTTATTTTGAGCACACAAATATCTGCCCGTTGTTCTAATATGATAACATTCCCTATAAAAGAATATCAAACACCTTTACACATAAAAGAGTCCAAACTAAAAGCATTTTGAGGATAAATTTGTGCTTAAGGAGTAGACCTCCAAATAAAAAATTTGAGCTTTTGTATTGTTATAAATATTTCAATCCACATCATCACTCTATAAATGAAAAACTACTCATTCCTATACTTACAAATAGTTGAAAGGAAATTATAGTTACCCATCTTGTAGATGCCATCCAGAAAGATTGGCTGCTTCCGTCAAGGCCCTCCTCCACCTTGGTATCTTGTCCTTCCAGTTTTCTTCATAACCGGCAAAGGCCTCTCCAAAACTTCCTTCTTGCTTTCGTACATGGGATGGATCCACATGATAGAAAATTGGGAAAACAGCATGTCCCAGATCTTTGTGGCACTCCATGATCTTTACCAACTCATCCAAACACCATCTCGAACGAGCATAGTTTTCAGAGAAAACAATTACGGAAGACCTTGATTCTTCGATGGCTTTCAAGAGTTCTGGAGCGATCGCTTCTCCTCTCCTGAGTTTATCGTCTCTGAAGGTGCGAATGCCTCTGTTAACCAAAGCTTTGTAGAGGTGATCAGTGAAATTATAGCGGGTGTCTTCGCCTCTAAAACTCAAGAAAACATCATAAGTACTTGTTTGAGGGATGGAAGGAGTAGAAGAAGAAGAAGAGGCTCTAAAGGAGCTTGTGGACGCCATTGTGGGTTTCTATCTCAAAAGTACAAAGACAGTTTAGAGGGGTTGATTTCTCTTCAGGATAGTGAGTAAATGAGGAGATTGTGCAACCCTAACTTATAATCTAAGAAGTTGGGAAGGCAAGGCGCCTTCCAGGAGGTGAAGAGGAAAGTTAGGGACATTCAATCTTGAATTAAAGCAGCTGACCCACCAAGTTTTTTATTTTATTTAATATTTTATTTTTTCTTTAAGCACATAAAAAAATATTAATAAAAAGTTAAAGTAGACAGAAACGATACGTGCTTGGCCCACGATATGAAAATGAAAATATGTTAAAAGAAAAAGGAATGGATTGATATATTTATTTTATAGATAAATCTTATTATCGATAATATTATAATTTATAATAAATAAATAAATAAAAATAAACTAAAATTAAAGGAAATGATTTTATTCACGCGAAGTAGTCCATTTATATTGGAAGAGCTTTATCTTTGAAGTACAAAATGGTTTTATTTTTGGAAGAAGAAGAGTAAAAATATAACCAATAATTCTAATAAACATCGTGATAATATTCTAAAGAGATTATTATTAAAATAAATATAAACATTAAATATTAGAAAATAATATTTTTTATATGCATATATCTAAATATAATTGAGAAATAATTTAACCTTTTGTTTTTCTCTTGTTCTCTTTTTCTCCTGTTTACATTCATCCTTCAAACTCGTGCACTTTACTTCTCCACCAAGTTTTTTATTTTATTTTTTCTTCAGTTTATTCATGGTTTCCTATTTTATTTATTTATTTATTATTATATATAAGTATTTAAAAAAGAAATAAAAATAAAATTTTAAAATAAATAGAAAATAAAAATTTTGACTGAGAAGTGAAAAATAAATATAAAGACTAAAAATAAAAAATAAAAGCAAAAATTAAAAGATAAATATGTAAAAAAAAAAAAGTAAAAATAAAATTCAATATATTTATTTTCTAATATTTTATAGATAAATCTTATTATTGATAAATATTATCATTTATCTATATATAAAGAGTTGGGAAGGCAAGTGGCTTCTCGTGACCTTCCGGAAAGTGACAAGAAAAGTTAGGAACTTAGGGGCTCTGTGAATTGGGAAGGCAGGTGGCTTCCGATGGCCTTCGGGAAAGCGATGAAGAAAGTTAAGGGTAGTTGTTTCTCTTTATTGATTCTTTTCTCACCTTTTGCTTTTCTTCTGGTTTGGTGGGTCATCCATCATCATCATTAGACATTAGGCTCCTGCACCTTATTTCTCCACCAATATTTTGATTTTATTTTTTTCCTTCACTTTATTCATGGTGTCTTATTTTATTATTATCTTATATATATATTTCTAATATATATATATATATATCCAACAAATAATATTTTAAAGAAATCATGAATAAAATAAAATTCAAATAATAAATATTAAAAAAAACTTGTGTATGCACATATATCTATATATAAGTGACAAATAACTTCAAGCCAAATTAAAATTATTTTCATTGAAAAACTAATAGATTTCCAATTAAAATGAGTAATTTAAAACATGATACCTAACACTATCAAAGCATAGTACGATGGACTATCATGAAGTATATTCATGTACTTTAAACCTTAGACTATGAGGATTAATAACTTACAAATACTTATGGGTTATTAACCTTTAAATTTTCAATAATTTGATAGAAAGTGAATTCCAAAGCAATGCAATACCTAATTCATCCAAACATGCAACAATGCTAGCATGAGGGTGACTTCTTAGTCAAACAATTTGTATATTCCCTCCAAATGTGTGCTTTTGATTGGTACATAAATCTTGAGCCTGAGCCTATTGACAGTTGGGATCAAATGAAGCAAATAGACAATTATTTTTCCCAACCAACGATAAGCATAATGGAGTCCAAAAATACCAAATAGTGGAAAGATGAGTCTATGATTGACTGCATCAACTCTTGACATTCTTTAAACCTTGAAAGCATGAATATATTATATGATATATAGCAGTAGAGATGAGCGTATAAGGCATGCATTGAGAGCTTCTATATATCCTCCAAGGCAAGCGACTCTGCACTTTTGAAGAGTTGTCCACATGAGCACATGACATAAAGTCTTATATAAAAGCTTAGTATAAAAACAAATGCAAGTGAAAACATGTTATCCATTGGATTGTAATGAAAGTGATCGAATAAAAGGAAAATATTCTTTTGTAATGAGTATTACTTCAAAGAATTGTACCCTATGAAATTTCTAATGCATAGAATTTTGTTTGCATATTTTCTTATCTTTTTGTTTATTTTTTACAAAATTTTTAAATTTTGCACCTATAAGATTAGGTTAACAATTATCATTATATTCCAAAAATTAAGTTTTCATAAAAAAATTGATTTAACTAATAAAATACTATTTTCTTTTTAAAAATTAAAATAAATTCACAAATTACAACCAAAATCATCATTTTTTTAATTAAAAAGACATGAAAACTATCTTCTTTTCCCTATTAACATGAATTGCAAATTAAAATTAAATTAACTACCAAAAATTTAATTTTCCAATTAAATCAAATTATAATTTTATTTTTAATTAAAATGAATATCCAACTTATATTTTTCTATTAAAACTGATTTTTAATAAAGTGCTCCTAGATTTATTTATTATTCTACATAAATTATTGAGTAAAAAACAATCTTATTATGATAAATTGAATATAATGCCAAATTAAATACTTCAAAAAATAAATTAATATTTCATATGAGTGATGTAGCAAGTCAATTCTTTTTTAATTATCAAAATATTATCTTCACTATTTGATTTTAAGAAAATCATCAAATTGTTGATCAAGGATGCATTTACTAAAATAAAGTTAAAAAAAGGAAGTAAATAAAATATTGAGTTCAAGTAGGCATTCCCATATTATAAAAATGAACTCATTTAATTAGAAAAAAAAACACGAGCATACAAACCTATTTAAAGTTTAAGTAAAAACAAGTTTTAAATTTAATAAAAATTATTTATAAGAAAATCAATATATGTTAATAATTCTTTTCTAGAAACGTGATTCAATTTTTTTTTCAAAAAAAAAATGAATAATGTATTGAGATGCTTTGAATAATTTTAAATAAATAAATGCAAGTAGATTTAAATACATTTGGTATAATTTTAATAGAATGTTAACCACACAAGTGGATTAAGAAGCATTCGGATTATTTTGAAGTAGATATCTAATTGCAAGACATTATTTTTCTTTTTTGGAGCATCTCCATCTTTTCATATAGTTAAAAATTGGATATTTAATTTTAGAAAATATGAAAAAAAAATTATATAAAATACTCTTATTTAAAAAATTTTATTTTTATATTTTAAAATTCTTAACAAAATTTTATTTCTATAGTTCTTGGGGGCAAAATAACTTTATTTTTCTTGAAACACATGTGAATGGCTATAAGAATGATTCTTTTTTATACTTTATATGATAAAGAAGTTTGAAATTTCTAAGAAACTTCATGAAAGGAGGGGAGGGGCAACACTTCTAAGAAAATGGGGTAAGTAGAGTCAATGATTCTCTTCTATGCTTTCAATTCCCATTTGTTAGATGGTAGTGGGATTGATTTGGCAAGAGTCAAGAGTCAATGATTCTCTTCTACGCTTTCAATTTCTATTTGTTAGACAATTTAGCATTGGATGGTAGAGAGTCAAGAGTCAATGATTCTCTTCTATGCTTTCAATTCCCATTTGTTAGACAATTTAGCATTGGATGGTAGTGGGATTGGTTTGGCAAGAGTCAAGAGTAAATGATAATTTTTTTCTTCACATTTCTATTTTGGATTTTACTTTGTATTATAGATGAAATCTCTTTATTTGAATGGTTTTTCTTTAGTTCTTATTTATTACCATTTGATACTTTTTAAAGGAGTTTAACATATTTAATAACTATAAATTTTGTAAATCAAACACTTGTTGGACTCAAGTGGTTAAAGTGTAAGTTTATAGGAGTTTGTATCTTAATATTTATATATATCAAATTAGAGTCATTTAATTATAATTAGTTTTTGTTAGTAAGGAATATTATATGAAAAAGAATTATTAAAAAAAGATGTTGAAGTTAAATTGTTGTGTAAATATAAAGAATTTTTGTATTTAGGAAGATGAGTGAGTTCTAAAGTAGAAAAAATTAATTAATTAAAAAGTGCATGTTAAAAATGAGAGTTTGTAGAGTTGAAAAGATTATAAAAAAAAAAAATGAAAATAATGAGAGGTTCAAGGCAACTTTAAGGGCCATTTTTTTTTTTTTGGGAATTTGGTGAGAATTACTTTGGGTTTTAGGGTTGTAGGCCAGAATACTTAAAAATAGGGGCACCAAACATCTAATAAAGCTATGTACATATCCACCTCAAAATATAAGTCCTATTAATCCATTTAATTATTTTTGAATTATCCTTTTCCATTTTTTTTTATCCTCTCCTAACCTAAGCTTCTTTATCATAAAAAGTTGTTAGATATAAGTTGAAAGTTAATTTCAATATATTTTTATAAAATCCATACAATAATATTAAGTTTGTTCTACATGAAAAATTTTAGATTTTATTACTTATATAATTTTTTTTTTGTAAAATAATTAGAAAATATTTAGAATTAATTTAGACATAATTAGACGTGAGAAACATATGAAAAAGTGGGAAAAAAAAGTCTAAAGAAAAGAATGATGTGGGAGTGTTGACCTTGAAAGTCAAACCAGAAGTTAATTTAAAAGCTTAAATTTGTTTTTTAAAAAGTTTTTTTTTTATTTTTAATTTATTAAAAGTTTTGGATTTGAATAAAATTATGTATTTTTAAATTTTTTAAATTTCAAATTTTAAAAAATTTAAACCATTTATTTGTAAAAAATTTTATTTTAATTTGTTAAGGCTGTGGAGAGATTGGAAGAAAAGAAATTGATAAAGGAAAGGAAGAATGTGGATGCATATTGATTTGCAAGGGTATTTCAATCTTTTTATTAATGGATATTTTTTTTGTAAAAAAACTCCATAACCTATATTTGCATCCACCAAATTGATCTTTAAATCCACCTAAATAATACATATTTTTAGGATAAAAACACCCTTTGATGAAATTCTCAAACCACCATCTTCTTTTTTCTTCACTTCTCTTCTTCTAATCTCTCTATAATTCTAACATAAGTTATCAAGAAAGTTACGTTTCTTACCAATATTGGACAAGCAAATAATCATCTCTAATAATGGTACAAGTGCAAATGTATGCTTTTTATGATATCTTTTATATTTCTTTTTGTACTTTTAAAGTTGGAAGAAAGAGGTATTGTGAATATTGTTTGTGTTGCATGATAGGATGTTTTATAAATGTCCAACCTATACTTCTGAGCATACTTAAAGTGTTTAAAACTATACATTTAGACACTATTATAGGTGTCTAAAACTATATGTTGTTGTAGACCCCTTTTGTGGTGAGGGGCCCGGGAGAGTTACCACTTTTTCTTTTCATTACATTTGTGGAAGGGACTTTCCCCTGGGGGAGGCTACCCATGCATGAAAACCAGCCGCATGGAGGAGGCCATGCTTGCTGATGGGGGAACAGTGGTGTCTAAAAAGCGTGAGGGGGAGAAAAGAGGAAGGAGAGATTTTTTTTTTTTTTTTTTTTGGGATGGCGTTTTTCTGTGTTAACTTGGAGAAAAAGCTGGATGGAAGGAAAGAGGACAGAGATGTTGAGAGGAAGCTTTCCAGGTACAACTTCTATAGTTTATTATCTTCTCATTGATTCTCATTTTTAGCAGTCTTTCGGGGCATTGATTTGTTGATTGGTGTGGACATCAAGGGCCACTCGTTTGTTTTGTTGGATCTACTCTTTATATGCATGCTCTGTTTTGGTTTTATTTTAGAGTTTTTGTCTTCTCTTGTGAACATCTGATGCTTTGCTCCTTCCCTTAACCTGATGTATCAAAAATCATTGCTCGTGTTCCCTTTTGATTCCACCTATATCCAGCCCATTAATCTTTATGAAATGGAGCTACGTTTATTAGTATTATTTTCATTTAAACATGCTCTGTTTTTCTTCCCGTTCTCCTCTGTTTCGGGTATTTTTGGAGTGTTGGGTGTCGCGTTTGAAGTTGGCCATCTTGGTTGAGGTGTTTGCGGGAGAGCACCATGAGATCCATTTTTTTCGTACTGTAAGAAATTTCTGGATGTTTGAGAGCCATATAGGTTACATTGGAGTGCTCAGAGATGCTCTTGCTTAAGTTGAGAAAACCATGGAGATAACTCCTTATTCAAGTGGAGAAAACTCTGTTTTCTGGGGAGCCACCATGACAGCGCCTATTAGCAGATGAGGACAAGAGGATGTGTGCCAAGACCGAGATTGATTGTTGAAGAAAGCAAAGCAGAAAGGTGTTTGTCGAGGATCCACCTATCATGTCGCCTTCCATTTGTAGGGAATTAAACCGAATTCCCAACTCGTGAGAAACAAAAATTAGAGAAAACACACGCCAAAGAAAAACAATCACACGCACAAGACAGTATTTACGTGGTTCGGCAATTTGCCTACGTCCACGGAGTTGCAAGGATATCACTATTATCAGGGAAGAATACAGAGTACCACCACAACGACTACAATATTTTTTCTCTGTATATAACACGACAACCACACCACACTAAAAAACCTAACTACAAAAGGTGGTTCCATAATGGGCTAAACGGGCCCAACAGGCCTCTGTAAATCTCCCATTAAAAAACCATGCAATATTATTCGGGTTGGGTCGTCAAACCGGATCAAACAAAACTAGGCTCCACAAAGCCCAACAAATCTCCCACTTGAAGACTAGTTCAATCACCAACATCAAACCGCTATCCTCCAAGAAACAATCCCTCATCCCTGTAACTCATCCTCCTGTCCTCAAGCTAGAAGACCAATTGAAGCTGTGCACAACTTCAACTTCTCAATAGTGACACCCTTAGTCAACATGTTTGCCGGGTTCTTAGATCCACAAATCTTCTCAAGTATTACCAGTTTATCTTCACCAAGACAACGGATAAAATGGTATTTTGTTTGTATATGCTTCGATTTTGAATGAAAAACTGAATTTTTGGCAAGAAAAATTGCACTCTGACTATCACTGTGTAGAATGCCCATCTCCTGCTTCTTATCCAATTCATCTAAGAAACCATGTAGCCAAATCATCTCCTTTCCAGCTTCAGTTGCTACAACATACTCAGCTTCTGTAGTAGACAAAATAACAATCTTCTGTAGATTTGAAGCCCATGATATAGCTGTACCACCTAGAGTAAAAACAAATCCAGTAATACTCTTTCTACTATCAATATCACCAGCAAAATCAGCATCTACATAACCCTGCAGTTTCAAACTTGCACCTGTGAAGCAAAGACATGTATCTAATGAACCCTTCAGATATCTTAGAATCCACTTGACTACCTCCCAATGCTGCTTTCCAGACCTACTCATGAATCTGCTCACAACTCCCACTGCATGTGCAATGTCTGGCCTTGTACACACCATATCATACATCAAGCTGCCAATAGTTGAGGCATAGGGCACCTTACTCATATGGTCCCTTTCTTCTTCTATCTTTGGTAATTGTTCTTTGCTTAGTTTGAAATGACTCCCCAAGGGTGAGCTCACTGGTTTAGCTTCATTCATGTTGAACCTGCTGAGAACTTTCTTCACATACTCTAACTGTGAAAGCTTCAATGTACCATTAGCCTTGTCTCTAATGATTCTCATACCAAGGATTTGCTTTGCAGCTCCCAAATCCTTCATTGCAAACTGTTTAGACAATTGTTTCTTCAGATTATTAATCTTCTCAATGTCAGACCCTGCAATAAGCATATTATCCACATACAATAGTAAGATAATGTAAGAATTGTCAAAAGACTTAACATAACAACAGTGATCAGCTTCACATATCTTGAACCCAATTCTATGCATAAAACTGTCAAAATTCTTGTACCACTGTCTAGGAGCTTGTTTAAGGCCATACAAGCTTTTTTTCAATTTGCAAACTAGATTCTCTTGTCCCTGAACAGTGAACCCTTCTGGCTGAATCATGTAAAGGTCTTCCTCCAAGTCACCATGAAGGAATGCTGTCTTCACATCTAATTGCTTAAGATGTAAGTTTTCTGCAGCCACCATTCCCAGTACAAGTCTGATTGTTGACATCTTCACAACTGAAGAAAATATCTATGTGTAGTCAATGCCCTCCTTCTACTGGAACCCTTTAACAATTAATCTGGCCTTGTAACGTTTGCTACCATCATGCTTATTCTTTATTCTGTATACCCACTTGTTGTGCAAAGCCTTCTTTCCTACTGGCAATTTAGTCAGTTCCCATGTCTGATTCCCCAACAAGGAATCCATCTCATCCTTCATGGCTAACTCCCACTTGCTTGAATTCTCATCTTGCAAGGCTTCATCATAACACTCTGGCTCACCACCATCAGTCAACAGGAGATAATTTAAAACAGGTGAATAATGTTGTGGAGGTCTAATGTTCCTGGAAGATCTGCGAACTTCAACTACAGGTGTACTCAAATCTACCTGTGAATTTACATTCTCCTTATCTTCTTCACCCCCTTTTTGGACAGTACTTTCAATCAGTTCATCTAAGTTGACAAACTTAGATTTCTTTTTATCTATCTCTATAACATCTGACACTAAAATTGACCTGTCCTTGTACATAACCTGTTCATTAAATATTACATTTCTACTTCTGATGATTTTTCTGTTTTGTTCATTCCAAAACCTATAGCCAAATTTCTTATCACATAGCCAATGAAAAAACATATTTTTGACTTTGCATCAAGTTTACTACGAGCATCAGAATCAATATGAACATAAGAAACATAACCAAAAACTTTTAAATGTGAAAACTTCACCTCTTTACCGCTTCAAACCTCCTCAGGAAGTCTGAACTCCATGGGAACCGATGGTCCTTGATTTATCAGGTAAGCTACAGTGCTAACAGCATCAGCCCAAAAAGTTTTTGGTAGTCCAGCATGCAATCTCATATTTCTAGCACGCTCATTGAGAGTTCTGTTCATGCGCTCAGCCACACCATTCTGTTGTGGTGTCCCAGGAATAGCCTTCTCCATCCTAATTCCCTGTGCAACGCAATACTCACTGAACCCTTCATCTATGTACTCTGCTCCATTATCTGACCTCAAACATTTTACTTTCAAACCTATTTCTGTCTCAACCATGACCTTCCACTTCTTAAAAGTTTCAAATACTTCAGATTTATTTTTCAGAAAATAAACCCATACCTTTCTGCTTGAGTCATCAATAAAAGTGATGTAGTACCTTGAACCACCAAGGGATGTAATCGGAGAAGGCTCCCACAAATCAATGTGTACTAGTTCCAATTTTTCAGCCTTCGGTGTCCTTCCAGTTTTCAAGAAGCTCACCTTTTTTTGCTTTCCTAAAATGCAACTTTCACATATGTCAAAATCAATGGACTTCAATTTTGGTAGTTTCCCTTTTGACAACAGCATCTTCATCCATTCTCACTCATGTGACCAAGTCTACGGTGCCATAGGCTTGTATCAGTACTTGCATTAGCAACTGCAATTGTGTCTCTTGGACATGAGGTCATATACAGAGTACCAGTCTTCTTTCCATGAGCCAATACCCTAGCTCCCTTTGTAACCTTCCAAGTACCACCAACAAATAGTATTGCATGTCCTTCATCATCAAGTTGTCCAACATAAATCAGATTCCTCCTCAGATCAGGAATATGTCGAATCTTCTCTAGTAACCAAACAGACCCATTGGGTAACGATATCCAGACGTCTCCCAGACCCACAACATCCAAGGCTGAACCATTAGCCAAATACACCTTACCAAAATCACCTGCAACCTATTCTGTATGATTTCTCAGTGTGGAGTGGTATGAAACGAAGCTCCTGAATCCAAAACCCAATCATCAAGTGGACTTTCTACTGCAAGAAGTAATGCATCCTGTACCTCTTCTGTTACAACATTAGCATAATCATCTTCATTCTTCTTCTTAGGGCTTTTGCATTGCCTTTTAAAGTGACCTGTTTTCCTACAGTTCCAGCATTGTACTTGTTGGCCTGATCTAGATTTGCTTCTGTTCCGATTAGAATTTCTAGATTTTGATCTACTCTGGTTTGAATTTCTGTCATTACCTCTGCTTCTTGTCTCAAGGTTTAGGGCAGAACCAGATCCTAAGGTTTCGCCTACGTCTCTTTGGCGAATCTCCTCAGCCAGAATTAAATTTCGTATATCATTGTACTTGAGCTTTTCCTTTCCTGTAGAATTGCTTACTACCATCCTCATTGCCTCCCAACTATTTGGCAAAGGAGCCAAGACGATCAGAGCACGAATCTCATCATCAAAATCAATTTCTACAGATAACAATTGATTTGTGATTGTATTAAATTCATTCAGATGTTGTGCTACTGATGCATTCTCTGCCATCTTCAAATTGAACAATTTCTTCATCAGATGCACCTTATTGTTTGCGGACGACTTTTCATACATACCGGACAAAGCCTTCATCAGATCTGCTGTGGTCTTCTCCTTTACAACATTGTGTGCAATAGACCTAGACAGAGTTAAACTAATAACTCCTAGAACCTGTTTGTCAAGAAACGCCCATTCCTCAGCCTTCATACTCTCAGGTTTTGTCCCCAAAAGAGGCAGATGCAATTTCCTCCCATAGAGATAATCTTCAATCTGCATTCTCCAATATGCAAAGTCTATGCCATCAAACTTTTCTATTCCAGACGCCTTTTGATTACTACCCAAAAAGTGCTATTTTGCGCCTTTAATTCATTATGTTTTAAGCACTTTTGTGTAGTAGTTCTCCATTTTTATTCCAATTGGCATGTTAAGGACCTAGCAATGACTTTTAATCATATTTGTGGCTATTTTTAGTGTTTTGATAGCTTTTTGGATCATTAAGACAAGCCAAGTAAAGGAGAGAAGCAAAGAGAAAAAACAGAGGAAAACAGAGTGAAGAAAATAGAGGACAGCAGCTGCAGTCTTCCTTTGGACTTTTGGAGTACTTCTCGAAGTCCATTTTCTACATGCTATATACCATTTCAAAGCTCAGGAAGTCAAGAATCCAACACTTCAAACCGTGTACGATTTGGAGCTGAAATGAGGAAGATATGGTCTTCGGAAGACAACTGCTCCAAGCTTGTGCGAAATTCGCACAACACCTTCTCCTTGTGCGAAATTCGCACAGCAGCCCATGCAAGTGCAAAATCTCCTTTGTTTTGCCGACTCCACATGAGATCTTTTCTTATGTATTTTTTATGTAAATTCCTTTCTTATCCCTGTAACTAGTCAATCATAGGCTTTGCTTTGTAAAGACTATAAGAGGGGTGGAAATCATCTCTCGACAATATATGTTATGTTTTACACTTAGTGAAATACAGGGCTCTCGTGTTTTTCCTTTTCTCTCTACTATTTTCTTTTTCTTGGAAGCCAAACAACCTCTGAGGATGTTTTCCCAGAGGATGAGAGACTAAACTTTTGGTTTCTTGGAGTGAAGGAAGCTAGGTGAAAAGTCCAGATGCAAAGGTGGAAAACTCTCGTGCATTAAATACAGGTAGTTGGAGTTCATAAATGGCTTTTAAATCTAAAGTTTTGCTTTAAATCCCTTAGAATCACTTTGAATGGCCAATACATGGTAAGCTTCAGGTCTCTGTGGATACTTATTGCTAGATCCATATCAGTCCATTAGTTATCATGTACGAGCCATTGGAAAGCGGCTCAAGGTGAAGACCCACAGTGTCTAAAGCCATTAATGGAACTTGACTACCATTTCTATTGACTTTTTATGGATTAAATCTTCATTGTTAAACCTATACCGGTTCGGGAAACAACCATCCTTTATGTTGTTGTCCCCGATGCGAGAAGAAAAATCCGGAATTTCCACTTTGCATTTTGAACATGATCCTAGCAACCCTTAGCTCCGGGAGACTTTCTTTCTTCCATTTTTATCTAGTTCTATATTAGTTTAGTTTCAAACACCATTTTCAAAACAAATTTTATTTTCTTTTAAACTTTAAGTTTTTGGCAAATGAACTCATCAGACTCAGCTTCTAATCTTGAGTATATCACTGGTAGAATGAAAACCCATCCCAGAGTTCGACCCTAGAGCTGCTATACTATAGTAGTTTTGCTACGCTAGTATGAGGTCATAGGATTTATAAATGTTTTTTGATTAAAATACCCGACTGAGCATGAATCACCTTTCCTGCTTCCTCTGCCATTGCTCCCACTCAAACCTAACCTTAGGCTCTGATACCAGTTGTAGGGAATTAAATCGAATTCCCAACCTGTGAGAAACAAAAATTAGAGAAAACACACGCCAAAGAAAAACAATCACACGCACAAGACAGTATTTACGTGGTTTGGCAATTTGCCTACGTCCACGAAGTTGCAAGGATATCACTATTATCAGGGAAGAATACAGAGTACCACCACAGCGGTTACAATATTTTCTCTCTATATATAACACGACAACCACACCACACTAAAAAACCCTAATTACAAAAGGTGGTTCCACAATGGGCTAAACGGGCCCAACAAGCCTCAATAAATATCCCATTAAAAAACCATGCAATATTATTCGGGTTAGGTCGCCAAACCGAATCAAACAAAAAACTAGGCTCCACAAAGCCCAACACCATTGTCACCAATAGCGGTGCTCCCGTTGAGGAATTCCACCATCAGTCGTTTCGCGGTGGTGTATTGTGAAGTTCGGAAGAGCTGCTTCAACTATTCGCTTCCTTTGCCTTCAGTTCTCAAGACCCCCCCCCCCCCCCTTTCATGATCGTCGATGGCCCTCCGAGCTCCGTCGCGGGCAATCCAAGTGAAATCGCTAAGTTGTTTTCCGAACCTATTCAGGCAGCCTACGACAATGCTAGTGCCTAGTGAGTCCGCATTGTCATTGAATCAAAAGTTGAGGATTAGCGTGGACTCGTCTAGAGTAGCCGACGCCGCGCTTGACGCTACCCCACCTTGCCTTTTCACCGTTAACTACTTACTCCTTCTAGTCGAGTCGTTCGAAAAATCCCCATCTTCGGCGCCAGCTCACCTTGATGCCCATGTCGGAGAAGAAGAGGTGGAGTCTTTTTCTTATTGTTTCTCACCACCCGCTTCCATTCATGCAGTGTGAAAATCAAAACAACCATAGGAAACGGAGGAATCGGTGCAGCGGGCAGCCCAGCTGTGTTTCTTCTTTTGTATTTGGAATTCAGAGAAGGATGACGCCCACATGCAGCCATCCATCTGCACTTGAACCCCACCTGATCCTTTTGTCATCTCTCCTATCTCCATGCTTGCATGGTATGCAAGCCCAGCAGTCACGTGCCATCCATTTTAATTCATTTGTTTTTTTAGTTAAAAATTTGATCTTTTAAAAAAAAAACTCCATTATGAAATAAATCCCCTAAAATTCCAAAGTTATACATTTACTTGTCTATTCATTTACTTGTTTGTTTATTTATTTATTTATTTATTTTTAAAAAATATGTATTCATTTCTGGAATAATCTTCTCAAATTTAATTCTAAATTTAGTCCATACAACTCTAATTCTTGAAATTCAATTTCCAGAAACTCCATTTTTTTTTTAAATTTAATCATCGAAATAATTTATTTTTTTTAACGTTATAACTTTAAATTTAATTTTCCAAGATCGAAATTTTTAAATTTAAATTTCCAAAAATCCCAATATTTCAAATTCAATTTTTTAAAAATGACACCTTCAAATGAATTTTAGAAACTCCAATTTCTTTCAAATCTAATTTTTGAAAAATTCATTTTCCAAATAATTCTTCAAAATTCCTTTATTTATTTAATTTTCAAATTCCCATTTTCGAATATTTTTTCAAAATTTTGAAATTCCAATTCCCGAATTTAATTTCCCCTAAAAAAATTCTAATATTCATGTTCTTTTCTTTAATTATTTATTTTCATTATTATTATTCTATTTATTTATTTTAAAATTTCATCTTTAGACAATTTTTCAAAATCCGTTACAAAAAAAATTCTAATATTCACGTTCTTTTCCTTAATTACTTATTTCGTTATTATTATTCTATTTATTCATTCACTTATTTATTTTAAAATTCTATCTTTAAACAAATTTTCAAAATTCCGACATCCGAACTTAATTTCCTATTTCAAAATTCTAATAGTTACGTTCATTTCTTTAATTATTTATTTTTCATTATTATTATTCTATTCGTTTATTCATTTATTTATTTTAAAATTCCATCCTTAAACAATTTTTCGAAATCCCGATTCCCGAATTTAATTTCCCCTAAAAAAATTCTAATATTCATGTTCTTTTCCTTAATTATTTATTATCGTTATTATTATTCTATTTATTTATTCATTTATTTGTTTTAAAATTTCATTTTTAAACAATTTTTCAAAATCCTGACTTCTGAATTTAATTTCCAGTTTCAAAAATTCTAATATTCCGTTCTTTTCTTTAATTATTTATTTTCATTATTATTATTCTATTTATTTATTCATCTATTTGTTTATTTATTTCCTTTAAAAATTCCAATCATTAAAGTTCAATTCTTAAAAAATATGACTTCCAAATTTAATTTTCAATCTAAAAAATTCTACTATTCATTTTTGATCGTTTAAATATTATTTTGGTCATTATTATTATAATTCCATTTATTTATTTATTCATTTCTTTTAAAAATTCCAATTATTAAAGTTCAATTCTTTCAAAAATCTTATTTCCAAATTTAATTTTCAATTTCAAAAATTCCACTATTCGCGTTCATTCGTTTAAATATTAATTTTGTTAATTATTGTTATTATTCTATATTTATTTATTTATTTCTTGTAAAAACTCCAATCATTAAAGTTCAATTATTCATAAATCTGACTTCCAAATTTAATTTTCAATCTAAAAAATTCCACAATTCACTTTCATTTGTTTAAATATTATTTTTGTTATTAGTATTATTATTATTCCATATTTATTTATTCATTTCTTTTAAAAATTCAAATCATTAAAGTTCAATTCTTCAAAAATCTGGCTTCTAAATTCAATTTTCAATCTCAAAAATTCTACTATTCACTTTCGTTCGTTTAAATATTATTTTGGTCATTATTATTATAATTCAATTTATTTATTTATTCATTTCTTTTAAAAATTCTAATTATTAAAGTTCAACTCTTCAAAAATCTGACTTCCAAATCTAATTTCGAATCTAAAAAATTCCACTGTTCGCATTTATTTGTTTAATGATTATTTTCATTATTATTATTGTTCCATTCATTTATTCACTTGTTCATTTATTTAAAATTTAATCCCTAAATAAATCTTTAAATGTCCAATCCCTAAGTCCAGTTTCCAATTCCCGAGATCCTAACTTCCGCAATTATTTATCCAATCATTATTACTTCATCATTATTATTATTCCATTCACTTATTCATTTACTTAAAATTCTGCCTTCAAATAATTCTTCAAAATTTCGATCTCCAAATTTAGCTCTCCAAAATTCCAATTTTCCAATTTCCGCACTTAATTTTCAATTCCTAATATTCTAATTCTCGCATTTATTCCGTTACTTACTTATTATTATCATTATTGTTATCATTTTATTCATTTATTACTAAAAATTCTGCCTCTGAATGATTTCCAAGATTTCCAATTTTTATAGCTCAATTTTCATAATTTCTACTTCTCAAATAATTTTCAATTATGATTTCTTTCAAAATTTAATTCCCAAAGTCCCAATTTCATAACTTAATTTTTCTTAAAAAAATCCCGAACTCTCAAATAATTTTCAAGGTTCCAATTTCTTTCAAATTTAATTTCTAAAAATCTCATTCTTACATTTAATTTCTAAAAATCCGATTTTCAAATAACCTCTAAAACTCCAATTTTCAACTAATCTCTAAGACTCCAATTTTCAAATAAACTTCAAAAAATCCAGTTTTCCCTTGAACAGTTTTAATTTCTATTTGGTGATGTATGTGATAGGTTTTATGTTTTTTTATTGTACACTGACCCCATTTTTATGATAGCGCATTGCTTGTTTGTGGCCTAGGTATGCATCCACTCTCTTTCTGGTCATTCTCTATGCATGTTTTGATTCCCATATGTGCATGATTGATTTAAGTATCCATTGATTTTCCTATTGATTGTCATGTCAGCTTCATTTTATTAGTAGAAGGTTTGACATACTCCTGACCTGAGGAGGAATCTGATTTCTATTGGACAACTTGATGATGACGGACATGCAATACTATTTGTTGGTGGTACTTGGAAGGTTACAAAGGGAACTAGGGTATTGGCTCGTGGAAAGAAGACCGGTACCCTGTATATGACCTCATGTCCAAGAGACACAATTGCAATTGCTGATGCAAGTACTGATACAAGCCTATGGCACCGCAGACTTGGTCACATGAGTGAGAAAGAGATGAAGATGTTGTCAAAAGAAAAACTACCAGAATTGAAGTCCATTGATTTTGACATGTGTGAAAGTTCCATCTTAGGAAAGCAAAAAAAATTGAGCTTCTTGAAAACTGGCAGGACACCGAAGGCTGAAAAATTGGAACTAGTACACACTGATTTGTGGCAGCCTTCTTCGGTTGCATCCCTTGGAGGTTTAAGGTACTACATCACTTTTATTGATGACTCAAGCAGAAAGGTATGGGTTTATTTTTTGAAAAATAAATCTGATGTATTTAAAACTTTTAAGAAGTGGAAGGCCATGGTTGAGATAGAAACAGGTTTGAAAGTAAAATGTTTGAGGTCAGATAATGAAGGGGAGTACATAGATGGAAGGTTCAGTGATCATTATGTTGCACAGGGAATTAGGATAGAGAAGACCATTCTTGGGACACTACAACAAAATGGTGTGGCTGAGCGCATGAACAAAACTCCCAATGAGCGTGTTAGAAGTACGAGGTTGCATGCTGGACTACCAAAAACTTTTTGGGCTGATGTTGTTAGCACTACAGCTTACCTGATAAACCGAGGACCATCGGTTCCCATGGAGTTCAGACTTCCTGAGGAGGTTTGGAGCGGTAAAGGGGTAAAGTTTTCACATTTAAAAGTTTTTGGTTGTGTTTCTCATGTTCATATTGATTCTAATGCTCGTAGTAAACTTATTGCAAAGTCTAAAATATGTTTTTTCATTGGCTATGGTGATGAGAATTTTGGCTATAGGTTTTGGGATGAACAAAACAGGAAAATCATCAGAAATAGAAATGTAATATTTAATGAATAGGTTATGTACAAGGATAGGTCAACTGTAGTGTCAGATGTTCAAAAGAAATCTGAGTTTGTCAACTTAGATGAATTGGATGAAAGTACTGTCCAAAAAGGGGGTGAAGAAGATAAGAAGAATGTAAATTCACAAGTAGATCTGAGTACACATGTAGCTGAAGTTCGCAGATCTTCTAGGAACATTAGACCTCCACAGCGTTATTCACCTGTTTTAAATTATCTCCTGTTGACTGATGATGGTGAGCCAGAGTGTTATGATGAAGCCTTGCAAGATGAGAATTCAAGCAAGTGGGAGTTAGCCATGAATGATGAGATGGATTCCTTGTTGGGGAATCAGACATGGGAACTGACTGAATTGCTAGTAGGAAAGAAGGCTTTGCACAACAAGTGGGTATATAGAATAAAGAATGAGCATGATGGTAGCAAACGTTACAAAGCCAGATTAGTTGTTAAAGGGTTCTAGCAGAATGAGGGCATTGACTACACAGAGATATTTTCTCCAGTTGTGAAGATGTCAACAATCAGACTTGTACTAGGAATGGTGGCTACAGAAAACTTACATCTTGAGCAGTTAGATGTGAAGATAGCATTCCTTCATGGTGACTTGGAGGAAAACCTTTACATGATTCAGCCAAAAGGGTTCATTGTTCAAGGACAAGAGAATCTAGTCTGCAAACTGAGAAAGAGCTTGTATAGCCTTAAACAAGCTCCTAGACAATGGTACAAGAAGTTTGACAATTTTATGCATAGAATTGGGTTCAAAAGATGTGAAGCTGATCACTGTTGCTATGTTAAGTCTTTTGATAATTCTTACATCATATTACTGTTGTATGTGGATGATATGCTTATTGCAGGGTCTGGCATTGAGAAGATTAATAATCTGAAGAAGCAATTGTCCAAATAGTTTGCAATGAAGGATTTAGGAGCTGCAAAGCAAATCCTTGGTATAAGAATCATTAGAGACAAGGCTAATGGTACATTGAAGCTTTCATAATCAGAGTATGTGAAGAAAGTTCTCAGCAGGTTCAACATGAATGAAGCTAAACCAGTGAGCACACCTTTGGGTAGTCATTTCAAACTAAGCAAAGAACAGTCACCGAAGACGGAAGAAAAAAGGGTCCATATGAGCAAGGTGCCCTATGCGTCAACTATTGGTAGCTTGATGTATGCTATGGTGTGTACAAGGCCAGACATTGCACATGCAGAGGGAGTTGTGAGCAAATTCATGAGTAGACCTAGAAAGTAGCATTGAGAGACAGTCAAGTGGATTCTAAGATATCTGAAGGGTTTATTAGATACATGTCTTTGCTTCACAGGTGCAAGTTTGAAACTACAGGGTTATGTAGATGCTGATTTTACTGGTGATATTGATAGTAGAAAGAGTACTATTGGGTTTGTTTTTACTCTAGGTGGTACAACTATATCATGGGCTTCAAATCTACAAAAGATTGTTACTTTGTCTACTACAGAAGCTAAGTATGTTGCAGCAACTGAAGCTGGAAAGGAGATGATTTGGCTACATGGTTTCTTAGATGAATTGGGTAAGAAGCAGGGGATGGGCATTCTACACAGTGACAGTCAGAGTGCAATTTTTCTTGCCAAAAATTTGGCTTTTCATTCAAAGTCGAAGCATATACAAACAAAATACTACTTTATCCGTTACTTTGTTAAAGATAAACTGGTAATACTTGAGAAGATTTGTAGATTTAAGAACCCGATAGACATGTTGACTAAGGATGTCACTATTGAGAAGTTGAAGCTGTGCGCAGCTTCAATTGGTCTTCTAACTTGAGGACAAGAGGATGAGTTGTAGGGATGAAGGATTGTTTCTTGGAGGATCGTGGTTTGATGTTGGCGATTGAACTAGTCTCCAAGTGGGAGATTTGTTGGGCTTTGTGGAGCCTAGTTTTGTTTGATCCGGTTTGACGACCCGACCTGAATAATATTGCGTGGTTTTTTAATGGGAGATTTACTGAGGCTTAGTCCATGGAGCGAAGGCTTGGGCTGATAAGCCTGTTTAGCCTATTGTGGAACCGCCTTTTGTAATTAGGGTTTTTTAGTGTAGTGTGGTTGTTGCATTATATATAGGGAGAAAATATTGTAGCCGCAAGTTGTACTCTGTATTCTTCCCTGATAATAGTGATATCCCTGCAACTCCGTGGACGTAAGCAAATTGTCGAACCATGTAAATATTGTCTTATGCATGTGATTGTTTTTTTTTGGCGTGTGTTTTCTCTATTTTTTTTTTGTTTCTCACAGGTTGGGAATTCGGCTTAAATTCTCTTCGGTTTTCATGGGATTGAGGGCCAACTTGCTTACATTATATCTTGGATCCATTCTCAGAGAGCCTCGAGTTTTACTTCTCCGCTACCACTCTTTGCTCTTAATGCTTAGTTGCTTGCTTTCCTGTTTGTTTTTGTTTTTCTTTGGTTTGGATGTATGCTCTTTATTTCCATATTTTTGTATCCAGAACCTGTGGATCCATTCTCAGAGGGCCTCGAGCTCTACTTCTCCACTAACACTCTTTCCTCCTAATGCTTAGTTGCTTGTTTTCCTATTTGTTTTTGTTTTTGTTTTTCTTTGGTTTGGATGTATGCTCTTTATTTCCATATTTTTGTATCCAGAACCTATGATATATATATATATATATATATATATATATATATATATATATATATATATATATATATATATATATATATATATATATATATATATGTATCATATTTCCTTATTGCCTTTTAGTCTCCTTTCCTACTTACCTTGTTTTGCCCATTTTATGACAAAAATGGGGAGAATTGGGATAGAGAGAGACCTAGAAGGAGAATTGTTAAATGGGTTTTAAGGAGAGACATTCTATATAGGCCGAGGAAGATTCATCTAGGGGAAGATAATATATAAAAGATAAAAATGGGGAAAGTTTAAGTTTTTAGAGGGAAAATTTTTTAGGAGTATTGATTGCAATATTACAAGAAGTTACTTGAGACGTTGGGGGAAACTAAATTTGAGATATTAAGGGAAACCAAATTACCTATTGGTTATATGTTTTAAAAATTTGATACACTTAACATAAATATTTCCTATGATGTATATCTTTGTGATATGTCAAACTCTCTCAAATCTGTAGTAGAAGCTTGTTCTCATGGTCCTTATTGCATATATTTTGGTTGGTGAAAGCACTTAGTGCTCTTATTGTCCAATTGTTGCTTGCAAAGATTTTTTTAGATTTGGTTGATTTACATGTAATCAAATATATTTCTTTTTGGATTTTGCACATTGGTTTCCTTACAATATTGTTTTGCTTCCTTAATAACATTCAATGCATTGATCGTATTTTCTCACTACCTTATTTTGCTTACTCGATTATATTTTATCCCACACATTGTTTTACCTTTGGTATAGTTGTTTGTATGTGTGCAGTTTATAGGACTGGGAGGTAAGTACTACAAGTCAATGCATTGCCCTTGAATCATTTTTTAGATGAACATATTTGAGTGTCATGCAAACTCCATTATGAGAGTCTGGGATGGATTATGTAATGATGTTTTGTCATAAAATTTCCATAGGGGGAGATTGTTAGGATAATGAGTCTAGATTGTATGTTAGCAATTTTATTCCAATTATTTTCTGGCTTAAGAACTTTTTAGATGGTGACCTACTCTTTATCGAAGATTCAAGGTTATTGTTCGCTCAACCGGAAAGTCAGTCAAGTTTATAAAAGTTTAGGTTATGTGAAGTTAGGCATTTAAAGGGTTAAAAGTGGATTAATAATTTTTTTCTAGAATTAAAAATGCTTAAATTAATATTTTGAAAATGTAGGGGATGCTCAAGTGTTGGAATTGCTCAAGCGCTTATCTAAAGCTTAAGCACCCGAGGAGCTCGAGCAATGGGTAAGTGTGTTCGTGCACCTGTCCTGAATCTACCATAATATGGTAGAATATTTTTTGAAAATTCACAAAAACTCTTTTTAGAAAATTTGGGATACCAATATGATAAGGTTTAAAGGTTTATATAAGCCCTACTATAACCTTTTTAGGGGTAGACACTTACAAAGGGATTAAGCCTAACTTGTCATACCATTCTCAATCTCTCAAAATGGATTCAAAGCGTTGAATTTAGGTTATTGGAAGACCTACATCTCTTTAGTGAGGCTAAGAAGTATTCATTGGAGCAATTGGAGATTGTTGCATCGTGGACATAAATCAAGTTGTAGGTTGTGGAGAGTAAGTATATAAGGTAAATCATCCAGGTGATTCTATATGACTTGATCTCATATAATAGATTTAGATTTGAGGTCTTAAACACTATGATTTTTTATCTCCATAGTTAGTGTGAGGGTTTTTCATATAAAATTTTTTTGTCCCTTGCATACTTTGATTATTTTGATTATATCGATTGTCTTTAATATCTTACAAGTTTAAATTGGGTTAATTTATTCAATTTTTTATTGTGATATAATAAAATATACTCATTCAAGCCTTCCTCGAGTGTTACCCTATTGGACATAGATTTTTCAACATTCATCTTAATAATGACTTTTTTAGGATAAAAATGCCCTTTAGTGAAATAGTTAAATTACCCTTAAGGGAAAAATATACATTCATCTCCCTCCTTAGTGTTTGATACATTAAGATTGAACATTTGCATGATATTCGATAAACTAAGGCCTCACATTTGCACAACTTGTAGCTTCTAGGTTTGAGCCCCTTCTTAGTGTTTGACACACTAAGATTGAACATTTTGACAATCTCTAACTTTCCAAATCTAGACACCATGAAAGGAGTTTTTGTTTTTGTTTTTTAATTTCTCTTTTATGTGTGTGTGTGTGTGTTTTATGATTTCTCACTTCTAAATCATTTCTAAATTCTTCATAAATGTTTTTCAACTATTTTTACAAGTCTTTTTTGTCAAAATTTACATTAAGAATAAGCCCTAAAAATATTTTCTTATGAGGTTTGTTATTAAGAAAAAAAAGTTTGATGGAAAAAGAAAAAGATGAGTGTGGAAGGGAATAATGAGAAGGGTGTTTTAGGTATATTAGAAAATTGTAGGTGGATGTATTAATAAGCTTAATACTTTAAAGTGTATGCATAAATAGGACAGATGTAAACAGAAATTTAGTGGATTCAAATATAATTTTCTCTTAACCTTTTTAAGAATCTTAACCTTCTCTTTCTTGATATCAATATGTTGAAGTCATTGAATCAATCTCTAACCAAAATTACAAAACATTAATCCTTTGTTTTTTTTTTTCAAATTCCTCCTCAAACACCATTGTAGAATATGATCCAAATTTCCAAAGACTAATTGGGTTGATTTTGAAGACATTAGAAGCAGTCAAATAGATCCCCATAAGAATTTTGAGAAGTGAGGAAAACAAAACAAATGACGCACTTTTTAAGTATGTTGATAAAGAAACAAAGGTGAAAAGGTAAGTCAAGCAAGTTGGCAAAAACAAAAGAAAAAAGTAAAGGAAGAAGGAAGAAGTTGCCACACCTCATCTTTTTTATTTATTTATTTATTTATTTTTATAACTTAGTGCACCTTTTTGTTAATTTTAATTGAACTTTCTATAAAATAATCTACTCCTAATTATCTTCAAATTGTTACTAATTAAATTAGTCAAAAACATTAAATTCCCTTAATCCTAATTATGATTTTATATACATAATTAATTAATTATAATTAATATAATCTCAAAATATATTAATCTTAACTAATAATTTCTTAGTATTTTTTTATTAATGCATTAGTGATAATATAAGATTAATTAATATTTTATTAAATATTCTATTTAATTAAAATTATTTAGGCTTTGTATATAAAAATTTGAAGAAAATGATGAGATAGGATAAAGTAAGATATGATTATAAAATAATGAGATACGATAAAGTAAGATAAGGTTATAAATGTAATTTAGGAAGTGTACAAAGATTTTTTTTTTTTTTTTTTTAATATAAGATTTAAAAATTGGGGCTTCAAACAAATTTCCCTATTTAGGGTTTGATTTGGAAATTTAGGATTTGATTAGGGAAGTGCATAAAGATTTAAAAAGAAGTTTAGAATTATAGATGAGGTAGCAATTGACACACTTTTTATTTACAAATCATTATTTTTTTTCTTAGCTATTTAATTAGAATAACTAAATAAGTTTAAACAAAAGAAAATCAATATATTCAATTAAATTACTTTCAAAATCAATAAATTATTTTTATATGCTTTTTAAAATTTATTTCACTTAATTTCCTCTATTGTATCAAGATTAAATAATTTTAAAATGCATAAAATTCTAACTAAATTTAATTATATTTTATTTTCTTTTATATTTTTTTATAGTGAAACTAAACATGAGAAAATCATTTTCCTTGGACTATGTTTGGTTTTTAGAAATTTTGAAAGGAAAATATGAGGGAAAGAAAATAGAGAGGAAAAGTGAAATGAAAGAAAAAATGAAAGAAAATAAAAAATAGATTAAAAAACAATTTATTATTTTTAAATGTTTCTTTAAACTTGTTTAACTTATTTTTTTCTATTGTATTAAGATTAAATAATTTCAAAATGTATAAATTTCTAACTAACTTTAATTATGTTTGATTTTTTATTTTATTTTTTTAATAGTAAAACCAAACATGAGAAAACTATTTTTCTGAACAATTTTTTTTTTTTTCATTTCCTTAGTAGTTTCGGGGAAACAAACATATTAGTATTTTTTGGAAATCAAACATAGCATTATTAGTGATTATTCAGGAAGATAATAAAAAACTAAAACAAACTTTGAAGAATATTTTAGACATTTTATTTAATTCTTTTAACTATGACATCATTAATCAACCTTGAATATCTTTCAAGATCCGATAACATCATTCAAGGGATTGTTATGCTTCATTATGGTCAAGTGGTGTCAATGTAATTTAAAAAATGTGAGTGTGGTTAAGTGTAATTGTCAAATAGTCGAGGGGGTATCCATGTAATTTTCCTCAAATATATATATATGTATATTTTTTTAAGTTAAAGCTAAACTTTTCCACTGAACTCTAATTCCAAATAATTTGATATATTTTTTCCTTTGGGTAATAATATTTTATATTATTAAAATATGAAATAATATCTTAATATTTTTAAAAATAATTCATTAAAAAAATGTTTTCGAAAATAAAATTTAAAAAGCAGTGTCATTTTCCCTGTAGCCCATAGGCGGGAAAGAGAGAGATTCAGAATTCACAAGAACTCAGAAGAGAGAGAGAGAGAGACGCCCATCACAGCCGAAGATGAAAACCACCGGCCGCCGTCCTCCGAAGGACTCTATCCGCCCACCGCCACCACCACCTCCCTCCGTCGACCACCACCGCCAATTCAGCCGCGACTCTGACGCTAGTTTCGCCAGCAGCCGCCCTCCTCCCTTGGAATCAACCGCTCCTCCGCCGGCGATGCCCTCACCGACCGGCCCTACCAACTCTCCGCCATCCGCACCATCAACTCCTTTCTCGCCTCCCATTCCTCTCCTCTCTCCCTCAAACCCCCTCTCCCCTCCGCCAAAGACATTTCCGAAACCCTAAAATTCCTCATATCCCAACTCGATTTCCCCACAACCAAACTTGAAGATGATCTTCCTATCCTCCTCAAGGACCTCAATTGCCCGATCAAGCTCAACAAGCCCGCCGTCAAAGCCCCCGGAACCCCACATGCTTGGCCTCCCCTTTTAGGCGTAATGCATTGGTTGGTTCAGATCGCATTGTATAATGACCATCTTGTGTCGAATTTGCAGTGTTTTGACAATACTTTTATGTATGCATTGGATAGTTACTTGCATTATATTCGCGGGGATGATGATGGGATGGAGGCGGTGGATAGGGAGTTTATGGGGAAGTTAGAAAGGGAGAGGGACGCAGTGGCGGAAGGTGTGAAGGCATTGGAGAAGGAGGTGACAGAGAGGGAGGGAAGGTTGGAGGAATTGAGATCGGGGTCTTCGGCTAAGGAGGTTATGGAGAAGGAGAGGGGGGGGGGGGGGTGTGTTGGAGTAGGATGTGAAGAAATTTCGTGCAATAATTGCAGAATTTTCAGCAAGGATTTCATCAGTGGAGAAGATTTTGGAGGAGAAGGAGAAGGAGTTGGGGGGTGAAGGTTGAGGAGAATAATAGAATTTGCGAGGAGAATGAAGAGCTGAAGAAGAGGGTTGAGTTGCAGACGTTTAATGCAAGAGATGCAGAGAGGATGAAGAGGGAGTTGCAGACAGTTGAGAGAGATATCACGGAGGCTGAGGTTGCAAGGAATGGTTAGGAGGAGAAGTCTTGGGATCTTCCACGACAATTGGGCACAAGTTTAAGGAGCTTGAAGCTCTTTCAATTGAATGCAACCAGGCTCTCAGGAGGTTTTCTTTTCCTTATACTCTTTGTTTGGCTTTCATACCTCTATAATCTACTCCACTAGGATTTTCTTAATTTCTTAAGTTGCATACTCTAAAGTCTTTCTAGTAATCTTCAGTATGCTTTCTGATAATTAATGAACATGGTAGAATCGTGTTCTTTCTTAGGTTTGGTGTTGCTTGGAATTGATTTTCTCTATTCCATTGAAGTCTACTGTGATTCTTATCAACATTAGGTTATCTACCTCCATGAATTAGATTACAAGATTTTTTTTTTTTTTTTTTCGTTTGGACTTGTCTGTCATTTATGGGTGATATGAAATATTTTCCTGTTCTTAGCAAATACATTAACATATACAACATTTTAGTATAACTTCAGTGAGAACATAGGATCTGGCTCTGTAGTTACAGCATGACTAGTTAGTGATTCCTAAGAAGGATCCAGCTGCTGTTCTCTGCTTAAATTATTCCAGTGAACATGCCCTTGAGGCCTGGCTCAAGAGGTAAAGGTTTGGGAGGGTTTGTGGAAGTTTCAGGTTCAAGTCCAAATAGGGAGAAAAAAATTTACCTAACAAAAAAATAAAATTTCAGTAGACAAAAATTCAGACCAGGTGAATGTAGTGGCTGAACCATTCAATGGCTTATGTCTTCTTGAGTCACATGCATTATTTCCACGTAGCCAACTCAAACTTCATTTGTTTACTTGGGTTGTGATTCAACACCAACAATGGGTAGTTTCTGAGTTGTAATTTGCCTTACCTGCATTTATCTTTTGGGTGCATTACAGCTTTTGTATTGGTTTATGATTTCATGTTTGTTCATCTTCTGTAACCTTTTGAGCTAAGCGTTACTCTCAAACTGCTAACCATTCTGGAGCTTTGTCAAAGTAAGAAAAATAAAAAGGTTTTTAAGGTTAGTTAATGTTCACTCTCGATTTGGCTTTTTAAAAAAAAATCTCCATCTAACACTTCCATCCTCACAAGTTTTCTAATCATTTATTTAGACAGAGATAGGTGATACAGTTGCCCTTGGCTTGAGGTAGCCTCCCCTCTCCAACCCCCCTCCTCTCTCGGTATATGAATTTCAACTTATAACCTTCCCATATCCACCCAACCCTTTGCCTCCTGAGCCCTGCCTTAGGAGCCTATTGTTTCCCTTTGGACCATGTTCTATTTAACTTTTTGAAGTAAACTAATAGTCATGAAGAGGCAACACTAAATACTTAATTTTCAGGAGCATCTTTGAATTGACAAATTAGCATGCCACCTCATGCAACTCTTTCAACCTATTAAACTACAATCTATTGTGTGATTAAAGTATTTTCTCTTGGATGGTTTCCAGGTTAAAGTTAGGAAATGGTTTGCAGTATGTGTTGAATGCCAAAGGGTCTTTGCCAAAGGGTCTTCGCCTGCTGAGGTTTTGGGAATTGATTACAAATCAATGCTTAAGCCTGCACTTGACTCCTTTGCTGATGACATAAGTAAAAGCTCTATGTCAAAACTGGAAGAGTTGATTTCTCTTCAGGAACAATCAGTTGAAAATGCTGCTAAAATTGAAGCAAAAAGAAATCTTCTGGCTGCACTTCAATCCAGTAGTGATGAAGTAAGTGAATTAGAACTCATTTTTCTTGTTCAGCAGCTATGCATTTATATACCTCTCACGAAGAATAAAAAACTATGCCTTTTTTATATGCTTTTAGGGTGTCAACAAGAGCAGCCAGATTTTCACTTTGTTTTCATAAAAATTTTAAAGAAGGGTAAAAGTATTGGTGATGTTAGATACAGATTAACTCCAGAAGACAAATTTTGGAGAGGATGATGAATCCTCTACTCATAAAATTCTCAAAGACATTCCTGAATATCTTTGGTACAAATAACAAGATTGATCATGTTACAAGAAATAAGAACTCCGCAGCACATAAAAATTTTGGAAATAATGACAGACCCATAAAATTCTCAGTCACACATACATAGGGATGTAGATGGAGGGGGCGTGCACATGGTTGGAGCCAATGGTTCCCTATTTAATACGCGATTAACTAAAGTATAAATTAACTCAACCTCCTTTTGCTGATCTCAGAAAAGGCCAAACTCTCTCTCTCTCTCTCTCTCTCTCTATATCCATCTATCCATCTATCTATATAACAAATCAAAGCAGGTCTTTTTTACCTAGTGGTCTGACTTTGTTAGATATACCATTTCTAAAGTACCAGCAGTAGCATATACAATTGCATGGTCATTATATTGCATGGATGCCACTCCAGGAAAACTAAAGTTGTAATCGTAAGCTTCTCTGCTATTTTCTTTGCAATCTAAAAGACAAAATTGTTTGGAATCTTGCTTTCCCCTTCGTTTAATTTGTTTTTTTAATCGTGATTTACCTATCCAAAAAAAGAATGTTTTCTTGAATTGTTAGTAGTTGAATGCACAATAAGAAAATTTCTTGGAAAATCAATTATTACGGTTAAATTGATCGGACTACAATTAGAATTCAAAAAGGTGATAATTTAGATGTATTCAAATTTTGACAGAAAAATGTTGTTCCTAGAAATTCCATTGGGATATAATACTACTAAATTACAGAATGACTCAAATGAAATATGGGAGAGAAAATAATTGGAAAGGAGTATAGTACCACCTGATTGTCAATCTAAAATTTGGTACAAAGGGCAAATGATGTGAGTTACACAAGCCGTTGTCACTCAAAATTTGATAGCAAGAGCTGCCTGGTCTAACCATCTGTCTAATGGGTGAATCAGGGTGATGAAGGGGATAAGTTGAGAGATAAGTTTGTTATTCCTCCTAGAAACACTTCCTGGGAAGGTTGCTTTTTGGGAAATATGAGCCGGTTGTGGGTTGGGGTTATTATTAAGGGACAATCATGGGCATTTTGTATCCATTTAGCTTTAGGGGTTGTACTCTTCTGGTTGTAGATGAAATCTTAGCTCCTGGATGCCCTAGATAGACATCCATTTTGTATCCATTGCTGAAAACAATTATTGTATATGAGCAGAGCATGTATTATCCACATTACAGCTTTTTGGCATCAATGGACAGCTTAGGTTGTAATGTTCCTTTGAACTAATACAAAGGGTGACCCAAAAAGTGTGCTACCATAGTTATGTCAGATTTGTCCAGAGGACTTGGAAGTTAAATGTCCAATAGTATCTATCTGGGGTGCATGCCATTGTTCCTAAACTCCATTGATCAGGGTCAGATGGATGCTGATCAAGGGCCAGCTTGTTGTATGGTTTTGATATGGTACCTAGGTGATGTGAAGATATGATGAATAACAAATATAGGGAAGAGGGAGAAGAAGAAAGAATAAGAAATATGAATACGTGTTCATTTTCAGAATGCACATATCTTCAGGATGCCCTAGATGCACATACTCCAATTGCATAATTCTAGAATTGTGTCCACTTTTGGAAACTAGACATGTGCTTTAGAAAAGTGACCCAAATATGCTTTAGTATAATTCAGTTGAGAATAGGCGGTATTTTCAAATTGGATTAAAAGGGATGATTAAACTGTTGGACATATTGATGTAGGACAACCCTATGATGGTTGCCTACAATCAAATAAGTGGGCTATGGTTTTTATTTTTTAGGGTTTAAGGAGAGGAACAAAGGATAAAGTTTATGGTAAAGAAAAATAAAATGGAAAAACATTGAGAAAGAAGATATGGAGAAGAAGAGATAGAAATCTTTGAGTCTCACCTAGAAGAAAATCAAGAGTCTTACCATTGAAAATTGCAAAGTATGCAAGAAAACATAATATTATTAATTATCAATCCATTACTTTGATTTACATCAATTAGCTTTATTTATAGGTTTCTCTAAGAAATCGAAAGCCTACTAGGATTCTAATATAACCTATTATGACTCTAAGTCTCCTCTAAATTATTTAGCTATTCCTAATTTGATTCCAATAAATACTAATTCTAATTTTATTCCAACTAATACTAATCCCACTTAAAGTTTATTTGTGCCTTCCTTTCCTTTTTGAATATACTTTAAAAGGCTTTCCCCCATCACGTGTCTTGGGATGTATGACATGTAGCTCCCTAAAACCCTGGATCTAGCTAGCAGCTTGGGTTTTTCCTTCTATTGGTCCCTCATTTAGTGAATCAGGTTGCAGATTGATTGGCTAAATGTGGAGCCATGCAAATGGACTCTTTTGTAAGGAATGTTTTACCCCCTTCAAGTATACATTGTTGCTATATTTTGTACAAGTTCTTGTATCGTCCTTGATTAGTGTAGCTATCTTGTTACTTTTGTTAGATTTTTCCTCAATTTTTAATCACCCTTTATATTTTGAAAGGGTTTCTCATCCTTGGTTTGTAATTAAATTCATATCAATGAATGATTTGTTTTGGATAAAAATAAAATAAAAAATCTGCTGGAGACGTCAATTGTTATTGCACATAGGTTGTCAGGCCCCAAATTTTCAAAGTAGCTTTGATGGCCTATAAAACACTTAAGAAAAAATATTTTTGGATGATAATTAGTCCCTACAAAGGATTGACTACATTTGATTCTTTTTCCAAGTATATTTTTTAGCAAGTAATTTTCCAACTTGCTGATTGGAAATTATTGTTAAGGCTTTGACTATATTTGACATTAGCTTAAACAATGCTTGCATAACTATGCCATGTAAGGTTATTCCAGTATTAAAGAACTCCTTTATTAGTGTCAAGAGCTATTGAGTAGAGTCTTTCTAATAATGTGATTTTATTAATAAGCATTGAATAGTATCATCCATCACAGAATCACTCTTTGTTTCTGATGGATCTGATGTTTAACTTGATTTTGCAACATAAATTATTGGGTTACACATTGTTTAATCTAATTGTTTTTCGTTCACGGATATTTATCTTCTGGTTGATTTTTGACAAGGAATCAGAATGAATACTTTTTGGGCTATCGTTGTATGAGGTTAACCATGGATGAATGATCAATTTGTCAGGTGGAAGCTCAATTAAATTTTTTGAAGAAGGAAACGCAAAACTACACCTCCAGATGTGCAATGGAAGCTAAGAAGTTGGTGGAGGATGTTGAGATAGAAACCCATAATGTAGATATTGTGGAAAGAGAAGTGGCGGATGTTCTGGAGGTATAATTTTGTTTTTCTTCTCTTAAATAGTTAGTTAAGGATATCAATATTGCCAGGGTGGATCTCGTAAACCTGAAAGAAACTTATTTTAACATAAGTTGGTTTCCCTTTTCAGAGCTAAAAATTCCTACCTGGCTCTATAATTGTTCTTGACTAATGTGAATAATATTGAAAAATTCAAGGGATTCTGACTAGGCTTTGATGTTGTCATGAAGACGTCCAAATTGAAGTTGCAGGAAGCAATCAAGCAAAATGAGGAAGAAATTCAGATATGTGCTTGGGAACTCTATGCTTTGGTTGATTCAGTTTCGAAATACAAAGAGCACATGGCATCAAAAATTTCAGAGATGAAGAGCAACCTTTCAGAAACAGCAGGAGCTGTATCAGATTCTTACAAAGGCTCCTTGTCAGCACAGTTTGGTATCACTTTGGATACAAGCCACTGACCCAATAGATTATTCCTTTCTGCGACACAAGTTCTTTTTCTTTTTCCTTTTCTTTCAGGGTAATGGACTGATTTGTATTGTATGTATACTTATCTTAAATATTTGGTATTAGCAACTTGCCCTATGGTGACAGTGTGGCTTGGGTTGAGAATGGTATAAAGATGAGCCTATGGTTGACAATGGAGCATGGGATGGATCTGAAGGTTGAATGGAAATTTGTACAATAAGGTTTTGGCAGGTGAGAAAACGAAAATGGATGTTGATGGAACAGAGAGTCTGAATGCCCTATGCACTAAATTTAGAGCATCAATAATTTGGGAATCGATACTTTATGTGATTAGAGACCTAAAAAACCATGGAAATCATGTTTGTAACTCAGGCTATTGTTTTGCATTTATTATGAAAAATGTATGTCAAAACCAATTTAACAAATGTAAATTAAAGCATGTGTCAAGATATAACTTTCCATTTTTCCGAGTTAGCCCATCAAAGAGCAGGATGGAGATTAAAAAAGGTGCAATGAGATGAAAACATTAACAATGGGTTTCGGTTGGAAAATGTTTTTCATTTTTTATTTATTTTTATTCTCTAAAAATAACTTTTATTCCTATTTTTGTCTTATCTTGAAAATGCCTTAAGTCAAAATAAGTGAAAATCATTTTTAAAAATGGGAACTATAAAGCACCTTTTTTGTTTAAATTGTTTTCATTTGTAAAGAAAACATAAATCAATATTTCAGAAAATAAAGTTTTAAAAATTGAAAATATGGAAACACCAATTTCGTGTTATCATAATTTTCCTAGGAAATATTAAAATTGTTTTCTAAAAAGGTGAACAAAAAAAGGAATAAAATCATGTGAAAGACTTTATGATGCCTATTTGCATTGTGCATGTTCCCTTATTTTTATTTTTTATATTTTAATTTTTTTCTTTTGATTAAATAATTCATTTAAAAGTTATGTTTAAGTGGGTGTATGGTAAAACTTATTACTTATTACTTAATGATTTAAGTTGGTTTTAAGTTAAATGGTTCTTAAGTTGTAAATTTAAAACTTATTAATTATTTTTTACTTTAAGTATTAAGATTATTTAGTAAAGTTAATTTAAGATTTATTCTAAATTGTCAAATTGACATATTTATCCTTATTAATTTTAACTAATAATTATATTTTCACTAATCTTAAACAATAGATTTATTTGTTAAATATTCATATTTAAAGCATCGTAAATACAAATACAATTATAAAATATTTATCATAAAAAATGAGTTATAAATGTAGGCAAATATCATAAAAGGATTTGAAATTAAGAATAAGTTAACTATTTTGACTTAGAGTTAATTTTATTGAAACCCTTCAGGTTTAGTGTAAGTATATTAAACCACAGTAGATTTTAAATTTCATCAATTAACACCTCTATAAATGTATTATATATATAAATTTTAGTTTTTAAATAATAAAATTTAGATTTTAGTGAATTGTTAAACACTCCTAACTAAAATATTTTTATTTGAAATCTCTTAAAAAAAATAAATTTTTTTAAACGGAATAAATTTATAAATGTGCTAATTGATGAAATTTGATATCAACGGTGGTCGAGTATATTTATACCAAACCTCAGGAGGTTTCAATGAAATTAACCCTTTTGACTTATTATTTAAAGTTAAAAATAACTTTAAGTTGTAATATTAAGTTAGTTTATCAAGTATGCTTAATCTCTTTAATGACTTAAATTAAAGTATCAAGTCATATCATATCTATCATATTAAGTTGATTTACCTAATAACTATTTTGACTTAACGCTAAATTTATATTATAATATTAAGTTATTTTACCAAACATAGTTAATATACTTAATAATAAATTAAGCTATTAAGTTATATTAAATTATTAAGTTGGTTTACCAAACACCATCCAAAAGATGTTTAAAATCACATTATCAAATTATATTTTTTCTATTAATTTTAGAATAAAATCCTTCTTTGCTTCTACTATATACTAGGATCTATCCCACAATTGTAATGTAATGATAGTATTAAACCATGAATATTCCATACATGTATACAGGCCACATTAATAGATATGATTTTATCATTGGTATCTTGAATCACAAAGACTAGTATTAGGTTATGTTTAGTTCCAAAAAGTATTAAAAAAATAATATTTTAATATTTGATATCTCATGAAAAATTGGGAAAATAAATAAATATTATTAAAATTATATGTAAAATGCGTTGAAATAACAAATAAAAATAATTTATTAATTTTAAATATAATTTTTTTTTGCTTCTTCACTTTTTTTTTCCTTCTACTTTTTCTCTTTATTTTATCTTCCTCAATTTTTTCAAAAACCAATCATAACATTAGAGAATTTGTAAATTGACCATGAATCAATAACAATTATGTGGGAATGATTAAGTTGAAAGTTGGCTCTTGAGTAATAAACCCCTAAAGTTAATGAACCTAGTTGAGTAAGACTGGAGAATGGTATTAATTTAATACTTTTGAAAAAGAGTTTAATACAAAAGTATTTCAAAATAAACACTTAGAGTTAAAATGTGATGGTTATAATGTGTGAAATGTGATACAGACCTTTGTCACAACATGAAAGAATTAACAACTTCAAGAGACTTGAATTGTCTATGTGCCACATGAGAGCTTTGAAAATACTTAAATCCGGAGAAGTTCTAACCACTAGCTTGAAGATACAGAGAGGGTGATATGCAACATCAAGGTCAATTACATACCCATAAGAATGGCCTATAACCACACATCTTATAGGCAAAAACATATGTCAATTCAAGTTTTCATTTTTTAACATTCCTAATTCACACTTTCAATACACAAATTGTAGCATCTTTCTTGATGGTCATGATGGTAAGCAAGACTGAGCATATGCAAGAGTAGACCACCTTAGCAACATTTGGAATCTCACTTGCATCTTGAGATTTACTTCTCCTCATTGTCCTGAGGTTTCCACCTACAAACAAATTATAAAATACAACATTTCAATTTCATAAACATAGTACAATAAACACACATTATAATTATTAACCCAAGTATATTTCACACGGTTGTGTTTGATTTCCGAGAATCATTTTCATGTTCCTTCATACTTTCCTGGATTTTTTCATGAGAAAATCATTTTAATGAGGATTTTTCTTCCCTTATAATTTCTTGGAACCAAACATAGTGATAGAGAATCACATATCATTAGATACACTTCATGCTAATGAAGCTAGAATCATAGCCCTAAAATGTTTAAATTATAACATAATTGTCAAAGGAACTAAAAACATATTTAATGGTGTTAACCATTAACTTAAGAATTAATTCAAACATATATAAATTGTTGTTTACCTATATCAATAGCAAGGAATTTATAACTCACTCTTATGGTGTAAATGGAGGATTTAATTTAATATAATGATACTTAGTGCCTTATACCAAGCACATGAGAACAAATATATATCCTAGTTAATTGTGGATTGCGCTACAACCTCTTTTTTTTTTAAATAATCGAGGAACCTTCCATGACCAAGCCCTTAGAACTCTCTATGGGGACCCAAACCTCAGAGTGCTAATCACCCGCAACAACTAGTACTAGGTAAATTCAAGGTATCATTGGTGGCAGAATTTGAACCTTGAACCAACCACTTATTGGGACCACACTTTGCAATGTTCGCTACCCTAGTGGTTTTCAACTTATGTTTGGTTCCCATCGAGTACCAAGAAAACAATAAAAAATGTCAAGGAAAATGATAAATGTTTGGTTTCATTGTGAAAAATATGGAAAAAATAATTAAATTTAATTAAAATTAGTTAGAACTATATACATTTTAAAATTATTTAATTTTTATATAATGAAGCATAATAATTGAAATAAGATTGAAGAAACATACGAAAATAATTAACTTTAAATCTAGTTTTTATTCTTTTTCACTTTGTATTTCCTTTTAATTTTTTTTCTCTATTTTCTTTCCTTTATATTTACCCTCAAGTTTTTCAAAAACCAAACATAATAGAACAAAAAAGGGATCAAGGGAAAGAGAAAATAGTAAAGAAGTTGAAGAACTATAATCAATTTTCTACACGTACTAAAAGAATAAATGAACAAAATGACTTACCAATAAGTTGATAGAAAAAAACATAAACTCCACCCCCAGCAACCACATGCGATTTCGTTCTGATTGGTACTGTCACAAATTTCACTTAAGATTAGTATGATCAATTGTTAGGTAAACTTCATGAGCATATCAGAATCATAAGTAAATATAAGATTAATCCAAAACTTCCATCTCGGGAAATAGACAACAAGTATGCATGTTTAAACATGTTTTAGCATGCTTAAAGAAATTTAATTCTTAAATACAAAAACCATAAACAATTTGACTCTTAAAACTATTAAAATCACTATATGGGAGTTTTATTATTTACTTTCATCAAGTAAGTTTCTACATATATCTACCTCATAATATATTCAAATATAATTTCTAATTTGTATACATGATCTTCTCTAACTAATTTTGATAACTTATTCAAATTTTATCATAAAAGCAAGTAGAAAAAATTAATTAATTAATTAATATTACGTCTAATAAGGTAATAAAGAATCCCTAGAACTTCATAATCACTTTGTAGAGGTTTTCAGTTAACTAATTAAATAAATAAATAAATAAATAATGAAAAAAAAGCTATTCACTCTATTATATCTATACTATATCTTAAAAAAAAAAAAATATACATGTTTTTAAACTAATGATGACTTTCAAAGTTAGCCTAAATTATTTTTCATATTTTTTGAAAATGAATAAATTCTATAAAATGTAGTACATGCATAGTGATGATATCAATCACTATAAACTATGTTTGAATCATAGAGAGTACTTGGGAAATAAAAAAACACAAGGCAAATTATATTTTTTATACTTGGTTTTCCTATAGAAAATATGAAAGAAAATAAAATGTAGTTAAATTTGATTAAAATTTTATGTATTTTTAAATTATTTAATTTTTATATAATTGAGGAAAATAAGTGAAATGAGTTTAAAAAAACATATAAAAATAGTTTATTGACTTCAAAAATAATTTCAAAATGAGAGAAGTTGGAATATATGAAAAAGGGTTGATAATGCACCTGGTGATGGAGTTAATCATCACGTCTTCAAGTACTACTGATCCATTGTCACCAACATTCCCGAGAAGATCTAACGTGGGAATATGGTAGTGTTCATCATCTTGATTAGCCCCATGAACATTACCATCGGTATCTTGTAATGCTGATCCATTGTCACCAGAATTCTGAGGATGCTCCAACATGGGCATATGATTTTGTTGATCTCCCGCAAATATAAGATTGATGCCACATTTTTTTATCTCTGTCCAATTACTCCAAAATGAAGCATTAATATGTGTGTATTTATGGAGATGCTCTTTCGGAATAGCAATCTTAGGATACCACCAAACCCATACTTGATCTATCAAATCTTTAAAATTACCATGGCACTCACACCAGCATATATGAAGGCATTTATCCTTGAATTCAAATCCATTGCCATGTAAATTCAATTCACACTCGAGATGAGGATAAGGGTAATAAGATGCTTCAAAATCAGATGTAGGAATATGCGGATAAACACATGATACAACAAATCCTAGGAAGTCAGGATCTTCATACCAATTCGTTGGAAGCTCTGTTGTTACTTCACTTCCCATGTTCTGATACCTTATCCACTCTGGAATTCCACTACTTTCTGGAATACGAGCAGAGAGTTTCCAGCATTTCAACTCCTGCACAAATTATTATGTAAATATTGACTTTATATATATAAAAAAAAGGTTTAAGTGGCATAATTAAAATATATATATATATATTAAATTACCTCTGTTGTGGTTTTCAACCAGTTGAGGTGGCAAAGCCAGAGCAGTCCTGATAAATCTTCCTTGCTTGTGCAATGGGGTGCGTCTATTTCTTGTAGACTTGAAGGAAGCACCAGAATTTGTCCAGCCATTTTGCATTGACTGATTGCAAAGCCACCGAGGATAAGTCTTTTAAGATTTTTCAACCTAGAAATGTTGGTGGGAAGATCCTTAATAGCAGTATTTTTTAAATGAAGCACTTTTAAACTTTTCATGTTCCCTCCCTTCTCTGGAAATTTCTCAAACTTTGAGCAATCAGAGAGATCAAGAGACTCGAGAGATTCCAAGTCTCCAATGCTATCAGGCAGATCCTTAATAGCAGTATTTTTTAAATGAAGGCGCACTAAACTTTTCATGTTCCCTCCCTTCTCTGGAAATTTCTCAAACTTTGAGCAATCAGAGAGATCAAGAGACTCGAGAGATTCCAAGTCTCCAATGCTATCAGGCAGATCCTTAATAGCAGTATTTTTTAAATAAAGCTGCTTTAAACTTTTCATGTTCCCTCCCTTCTCCGGAAATTTCTCAAAATTTGAGCAATCAGAGAGATTAAGAAACTCAAGAGATTCCAAGTCTCCAATGCTATCAGGCAGATCCTTAATAGCAGTATTTTTTAATAAAAACGTTTTTAAACTTTTCATGTTCCCTCCCTTCTCCGGAAATTTCTCAAACTTTGAGCAATCATAGAGAGCAAGAGACTCAAGAGATTCCAAGTCTCCAATGCTATCAGGCAGATCCTTAATAGCAGTATTGTTTAAATGAAGCACTTTTAAACTTTTCATGTTCCCTCCCTTCTCCGGAAATTTCTCAAACTTTGAGCAATCAGAGAGATCAAGAAACTCAAGAGATTCCAAGTCTCCGATGCTATCAGGCAGATCCTTAATAGCAGTATTTCTTAAATAAAGCTGCTTTAAACTTTTCATGTTCCCTCCCTTCACCGGAAATTTCTCAAACTTTGAGCAATCAGAGAGATCTAGATGCCAAAGAGATTCCAAGTCTCCAATGCCGTCAGGCAAATCTTTAATAGCAGTATTTTTTAAATAAAGGTGCCTTAACCTTTTCATGTTCCCTCCCTTCTCCGGAAATTTCTCAAACTTTGAGCAATCAGAGAGATCAAGAGACTCAAGAGATTCCAAGTCTCCAATGCTATCAGGCAGATCCTTAATAGCAGTATCATTTAAATGAAGCTTCCTTAAACTTTTCATGTTCCCCCCCTTCCCTGGAAATTTCTCAAACTTTAAGCAATAAGAGAGATCAAGAATCTCAAGAGATTCCAAGTCCCAAATGCTATCCGGCAGATTCTTAAGCTTATCACAGCTTCTCAAGCTTAAGGTAGTAAGCTTCTTCAGATTTCCAACAGATGGGTGAATATCGATCAAGCTTACACAACCAATAAGAAATAGACTCTCCAAATTTGGCATTCTTGGGAATTCTGACATTTGAATGAGCTTCCTTGAGTAACTTAGATCAATGACCTTTAACCTTTCAAGATCCTGTACAAAAAGAAAATTAGTGTCAATAAAGACATAACTATCATAAATTTCAAAATCAATACAAAGAAAAAGAAGTCATTATTAAATGATAATAATACCTTATTCCCTAGCCACAACCGTTTTATGTTGCTATAGCGCAAGTGAAGTTCAACAAGCTTCCCTCCATCAAAGTTTGATGGTAAAAAATCTAAAGGATATCCATCCCAACAAAGATACCTTAACTCATAAGAAGGAAATTTAAAACCCCGGTCAAGTTGCATTTTAGAAGCAAATGCAATTACACGATCATAACAATTCTTCTCCAGCTCCCTGTTAATATGTTGATAATTGTGATCTATATGGAAACCTGAATGAACTTTGAGCAATCGAAGTCTAGTCGCCTTTGCGAAAACATTTGAACTCACGCATACTCCTTTTGATTCAGACAAGTCCAAGGATATTGTTTCAACTCTTTTTATTCCCTGAAAAAGAACATCGATAAGACAAACATAAATACAAACTAATTCAACTCATATGGATATGTAATTTCTTATACAACAATGATATTATTGAAGTTTATATCTTCAACTAGTGCTTAAGTGAATTCATGCACTTGGCTCTTACCTCATATGCTGTAAGTGCACGTTCAAAATCACAGGGATCCCACAATCTGCTCCATTTGTTTGGCTCATCAGGAAATTTTTCACGAACAATTTCCTAGCCCATATGTTGTATCAAACCATGCATATGTATTCGGTTGTATGGGAGAGTTATAAGACACTTATCATTTAGATTTCTTATTCCTCTTTTTGCATGGAAATCACAACCATCCAATATTCTTGACACAAAATCCCTATCTTCACCTTTAAAAAAACATGCAACATCAAGAAATATATTTTTTTCTGTACGATCTAATCCATCATAGCTTCGTTTAAGCACATTGTGAATTTCCGCTTCAGGTTCTCTGTCCAATTTACGCAATTCACTTTCCCATTCAGGTATTGTCTTGTTGAATAAGAGAGAACCTAGAACTTTTAGAGCTAATGGAAGCCCTTGACAATAGCCTACAACACGACATGCGAGGTTTCTGTAATCTGATTTGGGAAGATTTTGTTTAAAGGCATACAAACTGAAAAGTTCACAAGCTTCTTCAGGATTCAATCCCTCAACCTCATATAAGTCATCCACTTCTTGTACAGCTAACAAATGTTTATTTCTAGTTGTTATGATGACTCTACTTCCTTCTCCAAGACATTCACGATGTCTAAGTAGAGCTTTTAATTGATTTTGATCACCAACATCATCAAGAACGATAAAAACCCTTTTAGATGAGAGAATGATTTTTATCATACTTGCTCCTTGGTCAACATTGTTTATATTTTGACTTCCCTCTCCCTTTAGGATATCATCAAGAAGTTGACGTTGCAATTGACGTAAACCTTCGGTATTGGGAACCTCTCCAATACTTTCGAGAAAGCTCATATATTCAAATTCACAAGAAAGTTCATTATAAACAACTTTTGCGATTGTTGTCTTACCTATCCCACCAACTCCACATATCCCAACAATACGAACATCACTTGATTCCATATGCAATCGCAAAATCATCTCTTTTACACGGGAACCTATACCAACTAAATTGGCACCAACATCAAGCCTCTTACATTTCAATTGACGGAATATGCTATTAGTTATTTCTTTAATTTGATTGGACTCATACCTGCCAATTATAAAAGGACAACACGTTAAGCAATGAGCCACAATTGTAAATAAAACACATTAAATTTGACATCTTTACGAGAAATAAATTAAAGTAGAATAGAATATATCAAAGATATTAGTTCATTTACATTTTTAGGACATTTTCCTTTGTATCAAGTATGCATGAGAAAAAAAATTAAAACATGAATTTTGTTAAAATGGAAATTTAGTGCCATAATGGAGGACAATGATTATGAATCGAGATATTACTTTATCATTCATGCACATTTCAAAAACTCTTTAACAGCCCATGGCAATTAGAAACCTTGTAGGAGCAAATATTTTTTTCTTTGACATTCGTTGTATACCTTGTAATGCATGAAGCCTCATTGTAGATATAGTACTCAACCTCTTAATATAAGAAGTTTTAGATTAAAAACCCCATGTTCAATTCCTCAAGCTTCGAAACTTATTTATCCCACAACATCATCTCCTTATTATTCATTTATAAGATAAAAATTAAAAATTAAAGGCTTGTAAACAAGTTATTCATTTGTATTTTATTTTGAGTTGAGTTGATTTCCTTTAGCATCATCTATAAAGAATTAACTTCCTAACCTATGTTCTTTATTGTCTATATATACACACACACAAACTCTTTGGGAAGTTGAATACCTACTAAACAATTTACGTTACATAATTTTGTTATTGGTAGTTGTTACATAATTAATCAAACTATTTGATCAACTTGTTCTCAAATAAAATTGGTTAAATAATTTTGTTACTTGTTACTTGTTACTTAATTAATCAAATTATTTTTAGAATTTGATTAAGTTGTTCTATTGATACACAAGAGATTGGTTAATTGAAATTTTTGAATCTCATTAATAGATAGTAATAGTCATTAATTTTATTGTTACTTGTTATATAATTATTCACACAAAATTTCAAATAAATTGATTAATTTTTGTAACATTAATGCGGATTGAATCTTGAAAATTGAAAAATTAGTAATAAATTTTGATTAAATTATTTTAGATATAGATTCTCATAAATTGATCTAAAATAGTAAAACTCATTAATTGGGTTTTAATAAGTTCATTCTACCATTTATCATAAATTCTAACTCAATACAATTGTTATTCTACTATTCTTTTTATACTAATGTCATTGCAACTACTATTAACAACAACAAAAAACAATAATATTAGTAATAAACGACAATAATAACAATAATATTAATAATTTAATTTGTAAATAAAACCCACTAATGAATGAAAAGTGACAGAAACTTAAATTGCATGCCCATTAAATTAATATAGATGTCATCCATATAAATTGACTGCTTATTTGGTCAAATCAATACTCGAATTTCCTATTTTCTCCTTATTCATGACACATAGTCGGCTGCCCAAATGATGTACTTGAATAAAACCCAACTTATAAATAAAGCCCTAGAAAGCAATAGTTTATTTTTATTTTGAGCAAACAAATATATGCCCGTTGTTCTAATATGTTAACAACCTCAAGTAATGTTACAGTTTGTTTGGGAAGTATAAAATGTGTCTTTATAAAAATAAAAATAAAAATAAAAATTAAGGCGTTTGATAAAGAATTTAGAATTACTTATAAAAAGTAAAAAAAAAAAAAAAAACACTTATATTAATTCTTTGAGAAATACTTGATAATTTTCCCAAAAATATTTGTAAAAAAAAAATATTACTAAAAACATTTAAATAGAATTGCATGCTAAAAACGCTCTAAAAATACTTTTAAAAGGTATTTATAATCTAAAAAATGTTTTTGAAAAAAAAAATAACAAAATTTAGAAATTACTTTAAAAAAGGTTAGAAAAAATAAATTCGTGGAAAAGATAGCTGATTTTCTAAAAACACTTATACTGAGAAGATTCCTTATAAAAGAATATCAAATACATTTACACGTAAAAGACTTCAACTAAAAGCATTTTGAGGAGAAATTTGTGTGCTTAAGGAGTAGACCTCCAAATAAAAAATTTGAGCTTTTGTATTTTTATAAATATTTCAATCAACATCATCACTCTATAAATGCAAAACTACTCATTCCTATACTTACAAATAGTTGAAAGGAAATTATAGTTACCCATCTTGTAGATGCCATCCAGAGAGATTGGCTGCTTCCGTCAAGGCCGTCCTCCACCTTGGTATCTTGTCCTTCCAGTTTTCTTCATAACCGGCAAAGGCCTCTCGAAAGCTTCCTTCTTGCTTTCGCACATGGGATGGATCCACATGATAGAAAATTGGGAAAACAGCATGTCCCAGATCTTTCTGGCACTCCATGATCTTTACCAACTCATCCAAACACCATCTCGAACCAGCATAGTTTTCAGAGAAAACAATTACGGAAGACCTTGATTTTTCGATGGCTGTCAAGAGTTCTGGAGCAATCGCTTCTCCTCTCCTGAGTTTATCGTCTCTGAAGGTGTGAATCCCTCTCCTACCCAAAGCACTGTAGAGGTGATCAGTGAAATTATAGCGGGTGTCTTCGCCTCTAAAACTCAAGAAAACATCATAAGTAATTGTTCGAGGGATGGAAAGAGTAGAAGAAGAAGAAGAAGAGGCTCTGAAGGAGCTTGTGGAAGCCATTCTGGGTTTCTATCTCAAAAGTACAAAGACAGATTCTCTTCGGGATAGTGAGTAAATGAGGAGATTGTGCAACCCTAACTTATAATCTAAGAAGTTGGGAAGGCAAGGCGCCTTCCAGGAAGTGAAGAGGAAAGTTAGGGACAGCTCTGTGTCTCTCGGGTCATTCAATCTTGAATTAAAGCAGCTGACCCACTCTCTCTCTCTCTCTCTCTCTCTCTCTCTCTCTCTCTCGGGCCATTCAATCGTCATCATTACGCTCCTCTACTTCACTTCCCCACCAAGTTTTTCATTTTATTTAATATTTTATTTTTTCTTTAAGCACATAAAAAAATATTAATAAAAAGTTAAAGTAGACAGAAACTATATGTGCTGGCCCACAATATGAAAATGAAAATATATTAAAAGAAAGAGGAATGGATCGATATATTTATTTTAACGATGAATCTTATTATTGATAATATTATAATTTATAATAAATAAATAAAAATAAATTAAAATAAAAGGAAATGATTTTATTAACTTGAACTAGTCCATTTATATTGGAAGAGCTTTATCTTTGAAGTACAAATATTTTTGGAAGAAGGAAGAATAAAAATGTAACCATTAATTCTAATAAAAATCGTGATAATATTCTAAAGAGATTATTATTAAAATAAAATTTTAAATATTAAATATTAGAAAATAATCTTTTTTATATGCATATATCTAAATATAATTGAAAAATAATTTAAATCTAAATTAAAAATACTTTTATTAAAAAATTAATTCATTTTATGAATGATTTAAGAGATATCAAATATTTTAAAAAAATCAGTAAAATTATTATTATTTTTAAATAAAATGAATTTTCACATGAAAATCAATCCAAGAAATAAAATGAATAAATTGAAAAAAAAAAACTTTATAAGACATACTGTGAGTATAGAAAGCATGTGAAAGTAGGTAGAATATAAAAATGACATTACAATATAAAAAGTTGGGAAGACAGGTAGCTTCCTATAGCCTTCGGAAAACTGACGAGGAAAATTAAGGGTAACTCTCTCTCTCTCTATTGACTTGGATATTCTTTTCTCACTTTTTTCTTTTTCTTATTACCTTCGTTTTTTTTTTTTTTTCTATTTTCAAGTGGGACACCACCAAGTTTTTTATTTTATTTAACATTTTTTTTCTTCACTATATTCATGCTCTCCTATCTTACTATTATCTTTAATATATTTTGTTATTATTATTATTTAATTTTATTTTCTTCATATATTTTTTAAACTACCATCCTTTCATTTGGAAGATTAGAATATTGATGGCAATTTAGTGATTTCATATATTTTCTTCATATATATGAAATGAAATATATATATATATATATAGGCCAAAAAATAATAATTGTTTTACTTCATTTTCCTGATGAAGATATTGTTCTTTTGATAGATTTGTTGATGACTAATGACCATCACAACAAAACTAGAAAATACTATCCAACTCTTTTTTTCTTTTCCTTTTTCACTCTAAATAATTTCTGTATTTATATAAAATTATAGATAATGATACATTGATTTCAAAATTCAAATAATTATCTAACTTAAAATTAAAGTTTCTTTTTAATTTAAAACTTACTTATTTTCTAATTATGATATGTGTCACAAAGGTCTATTCTTTTTTTCAATATTCATAAATGTCCCCACTTCCATATTTGGAAGAAAACTATGATTAAAGTATACTTTTTCTTGATTTAATTTTATAAAATTTATAAATCTTATTTGAATAGGTATTTTAGTTTTCAAAATTCTACAAATAATAAAATATGCTTGTTTATTTAATAGTAAACAATAAGTTAAATTAATTATAATTATATTCATTATGACTAATTAATTTAATAAGAAATAATTAATTACTTATTATGTATTATCTAAACTTTTTATTCCAAATATTAATATTAGAAGATATGTATAGACATATGATAATCCTTCTAATTTCAATATCTTAAAAACAATCGTTATATATTTGAATTCATATTTTAATTTATTGATAAAAAAGAAGACGAAAAAAATTAATATAAAAGTAAATAATAAATTTATTAAATTATTATAAGACTTAACTTCATATTTAAACAAAGTTAGCTATTAATAAAAATAAATATAGGAAATAAATAAATAATGTATTAATTTATTATAAAACTTGATATAGATTGTATGTCTTTGAATTACAATTTGAAATGTTATGTTTTTTTAAACAAATAATAAAATTTAATCTTATCCTCTCTCTAAGAAAACAAATATGATTTTACCAATTAATATAATTATTTAAATAAATATAAATGTTTTAAAATAAAATCATAAAATAGGTAGATATTAATTGTTTATTAAATAATTATAATAAAATTTATTAAAGAAGAATGGGTTCATCTATTTAGAATTAATAATATATTTATTTTCTAATATTCTATCGATAAATCTTATTATTGACCAATTGTAGTAAACTAAAATAAGAAGAAATGATTTTATTAATTTGAAGTAGTCAATTTAGTATTGGAAGGGCTTTATTTTTAAAGCAAAAAAAAAGTTTTATTTTTTGGAAGAAGGAAGAATAAGAAAGTAGCAATTAATTCCAATAAAAATCGTGACAATATTCTAAAGAGATCATTACTAAAATAAATTTCAAATATTAAATATTAAAAAATAATATTTTCTATATACATATATACATATATAACTGAGGAATAATTTAAATAAAAAATTACTTTTATTAAAAAAATTAATTTATTTTGTGAATGATTTAAGAGAGATCAAATACTCTTTTTTAAACTAGAAAAAAATATAATTATTTAAATAAAATGAATGACATGAAAAAAAAAAAAAAAAAAAAACTTTGTAACATGTCCTTGATATTAGTATAGTAAAGCACATGAAAATACTATACATATCTTCTTCATCATTCCCAAAATTCAACAAATGTCATTCAAATATAAGTCTTGAATTGAATGTCAACTTGAAGAAGAAACTGGTATCATCATTCTTTGGACTGTGATTAAAATCATCCAATAAAAGAATATTCTTTTTATAAAAAAATATTACTTCAAACAATTGTACCTCATAATTTGTGACTTGATTTTTATTGAGGATAGTGAGCAACCCTAATTTATAATATAAAAAATTGGGAAGGAGGTGGCTTTTTGTCAACTTCTGAAAAGTGACGAGGAAAGTAATTGAATTTCGATTATTCAATTACTTCTCCACCAAGTTTTTTTTTTTTGTATTTAACATTTTTTTCCTTCACTTAATTTATTCATGCTCTCCTATTTTATTATTATGTTTTATATATTTTTTAGAATATATATAAAAGGACATCAACAAGAAATAATAATAAAAAATTAAAGTAAATAAAAAAGAAAATTTATGATCGAGAAGTGAAAAATAAATATAAAACTAAAAATAAAAAATAAAAATAAAATAAAAAATTAAAATATAAATTTTAAAAATTAAAAATTAAAATAATTTAAAGAATAAGGGGATGGATTGATATATTTAGAATTACTGATGTATTTATTTTTTAATATTTTATAGACAAATTTCATTATTGATAAATATTGTAACTTAAAATAAATAAATAAAAGATAACTAGAATAAGAGGAAATGGTTTTATTAACTTGAAGTAGTGAATTCAGTGTCGGAAGAAACTTAGTTTTTAAGAAGAAAAAAATTTTATTTTGGAAAAATAACAACATAGCAATTAATTCTGATAAAAACCTTGATAATATTCTAATGAGATCATTAATAACATAAAATTGAAATATTAAATATTAAACAATGTTTTTGGAATCGGATCGGATAATAAATCGAAAAAATTATTGGTTCACGGTTTACTAGTTGGACTAATAGTTAAATCACCTAGAATTGATGATATGGTAAATATATAATTTATATATTATTAAAATTAAAAATAATAAAATTTTTTTAAATATATATAACCAAATTAAAAATCAATAATATTTAATTTTTATCTTTAATATTATTAAATTAAATCATGCATAAGTATAAATATAATAATATTTTAAATATTATTAAATGAAATATATATGGTATTTAAATTTAAATATATTGAAACTAAAGTAAAATTAAATTATTTAATTTTAACTAATTTTATAAATTTTTAAAATATTATTTTATTTTATTTTATAAATTTTTTAGAAAAAGAATATGTTTTTTTGTTTTCCATACTTAGCGTCAAAATGCATATATCTTAGTGGTTCTCTGTGGTATTCCTTAAGCTCTAGGGCTTTGAGCAATAAAGTATTTGAGATCTCAAATTTAAAAGAGAACTAAAAAGAGGTTTCATAAGATATTTTTGTAAATTTGGGGAAGCATACAAAATACTAAATATGTATTCAAAGTTCAACAAAATAATTTGCTAATGAGCCAAAAACTTTACCTTAAAAAATTTCTAATTGTGGACCCTGCATTTCGGCTCATGCGTTTCCCACTTGATGGCGAACTCGATTTTATTTCGAAAAAATTGACTTTTTATTGATTATTTGAAAATGACTTGGAGTCGCCACTTATTTTTGTTTTATTTTTAAAAGGGTAAACAAAATAAGAAAGAAAAACCCTAAGTGTGACTCATTATTTGGAAAAGGTGATCTACGAAAAACCGGATCGGGTTCGGGGGTCAGGTTACTTATCGGGAAGGTACGGTAGAGACCATAGCACCCCTCTAAGCCCCTAAAGTCAGGTCTTTACTAATAGAATGAAGCAATAATGGCAATGGACGAGTAAATCAATGAGTACCCAGAATAAATCATGCACACGTGAGAATCAAAATATGCTTAGACAATTACCAGAGTGAAAGTAGGTGCGTACCTGGGCAGTGATCCATAAAGCGCTATCAAGAAATGAGGTTAGTGCACAATTAAGGAATAATTTCGAGCATGTCATAGAGCAGAATAAAATCAATCATGCATGGCAATTAAATCAATCAATCCTCCAATCGATCATAAAATCACGTATGTGGGGCCCCCACCATGGCCTGATTTATTTTAGCGTGAATTAATTTCGTAAATTCCATTAATTTAGAATTACAAAATAAAATCCTTGCTCATTTCAAAACCTTCTAAAAAATAGAGGAGATGTAGAAATTGTTTGCCAAAAAGAAGGATGACAACCAAGTTTTATAAATGATGGGATCCTTGGGTGATCTTGAAAAATAAACTGAGGATGAAAAATGGAAAGGAAATAGGAAATTATTTGAAAATCAAAATTTGAGAAAGATATTTACAAGATGGGATTTTCTTTTTGAGAAAACATTTTCGAAAACAAATAAAAGGAAATCTGAGAGTGTCGCACGGCCCAAAGGTGGCCATGCAAACCATGCAACAGGGGTATGGAATAGGTGGCAGGTGAGTTCTTGGGTCAACACTGTTGATTTATTATCAATGGCAAGATTTGGTAATTTGGCTCCTAGAACTGTCCGAATATTAAGCTATTGTAGATTTTTATGGCTGCTGGTGACCCGTTAAGGTGAGCTTGGTGGAGCATAGCAGCCATCTCGCACATGTGCGGACATGCCAACCTTCCAATCTTGGTGGAAGAAAACGCCGAAGCAGGGAAAACGGATGATGCCGGTGCTGCCGTCGAGAACGAAGCGGCTTTGAGCGTCACCGGAGGTGGAGACCAAGACGCCCTGTAACCAGGCGTGCTGGAAGAGGACGCCGCCGAATGTGAAGGCCTTCTGTGACGTCATTTCTTTAGCCTTCTTAGCTGTCTGCATATGACCTTCAGCGCTACTGGGTTGTAACCTATCCTCCCCTGTTGCCAGTTGAGTTTCTCTAGCCCTAGAACCTCTTTCCGTTGGCTGGAGCACCTTGGAGCTTTCAGAGAGGAGAGATATGGGTCTGCACACGACACCTCAATGCTTTGACGAGATTTTGCAATCTCGGGTGCCTTAATTTCCCTCATCACTGTCAACCGTGGCTACAAGACCCAGAAACTTGGAGCCAGACCGCCTCATGGTTTGGTGGCCGCCGCGATGACCATCTCCAAAATCCTCATCGCCGTCGTCGTCATCCTCGTCATCGTCCTCTGCGGCGACATCATTTTGCAGGAAAGGTGACCCCAGATGAATCAACTTTATCACCCTTCGAAACAAGTCAAACAGGGACAAACGTATTCACTGCACCCTTGTCAATTCTTGATGGTGACGCTGAACATATGGACGAAGGCAGTGTGCGCAGGGTCCAATCCTGTGCTTTCAACCTGAGCAACAACATCTTGGCAACCTCGCCACTCACTTCTCTCGAATCTCCTTTCGTGAATACCGGCCCAATATTCTCACGAGCAAAGGAGCGTAACATAGAAAAGGCCTCGTTGCCCATCTCAAATCTATGTTTCAATATTTCCAAGGTCTTCAGTGTATACATTGAGAACACTCGAGTAGATCTAGTTTTCGCTGTGATTTTGGATGGTCTATCATTTCCTGAAGATAGAGTTGGGACCCCGATATTCTTCATTGTGCCACTGACAGTTGGTTTATCACCCATTGAATGTTTCATGAGCGTCATCAAGAACCCCATTAAGAGAGTTTGTACAGATAAATCTCTTCGCTTGTTTTTCTCAATACATGCGTCAATTGCAACCTTTGCTCCCCACTGCCATTATTGTTCATCCCTCGCTTTTTCATGCACTAAGTAAAACAATGGATTGGATACATGGGATTTCGGAATGGCACATGTTTTGAAGGTGGTTTTGGATGGTTGAGTGAGTGGGCGATATGGATACGAGGACGGGATAGGTAGATGGTTGGTGGTACAGGGAGCAAGATGGGTATGATAGAATGGTTGTGGTGTAGAGAGAGAGAGAATGTTGGATGAAAGATAAGATGGGTTTATGGGTATGAAGAAAATTTAGAGTGAGAAATGAGCTTAGTAGGATGGTTTGATGGGTATAGTGGGTGATAATGGGTTTGAGAGTAGAAAGATGGCAATTGGTGTTGGATGATAAGGGAGTGGCATGCATGAATGATACGTGAAGGTTAGTGAGAGAAAGGTGGTGAGTATAAAAATGGGTGTGGTGGGTATGATAGAATGGCCATAGATGGGTGGCCGGGTTTCCATGGATTCCATGCACGTGGGTGAGTAGATTTGGAACCTCAGTGAAGCCTATGGACGAGTTTTGGAGGTTAGGCAAAGTGTAGGAAATGGGCTGTGGAATTTCTGATGTAGGATCTCTGTCATGCATGCGATGCCAGAGTGGATGGGTTTCGGGTCCCTTAGTGGGGGTTGTTCTCAACACTTCATCAAGAGCTATACCAATGAGAACAGCGAGGTAAGACCAAGGACACACACACGCCTACAATCCAATTCTTCATTTTCACTGTTGATGGAGTTCCGCCATCTTTGGTAAGATCACTCAATGCAGATACCTCAAGACAACCCATATCTCCTTTAAGCAAAATGAGTGTCCACTGGGCACGTCTCAAGTGATTCTCTGCCTGCAACTTCAACAACTCACTGTACCTCGACCTTAAGCTATGAAACGGCGATGAAATATCCTCATCCTTTTTTTGGATATTCTGTACGACCTCCCCAGGACTGGAAGAATCCTTCAAGCTGACACTGAAACCCTCTGAAAATAAACTTTCCATGCACAAGGGCTGCAAAGAAACAAAGAACTTCGAGACCTCATTGGGACCTCTCTCAGAGGAAAGGGATATGACAATTTCATTGATCAAAGACTGTAAAGCATCTCTGTTATGATCAACTTTCAATATAGCACTTTTGCTAATCCGGTGCTTCTCTCCAACATAGCTAAAGTGGGGAAGTGAAACAACCTGTATCTATGAAAGGGACTTGAGTTTTCCCATAAGCGCCTCAGCCCAGACGATCAGTATGAGGTGCGGCATTCCACGTTTAAAAAAAAAGAAGAGTCTTGGTAGGAAAACATGAGCAAGAAAAAAAAAAAAAAAACAGAGCAGGTACATATATGTAAAAAAAAAGAAAAACTGCCAAGTCTCACCCCATTCCACAGATGTCAATGGGAGGGGTTTGGGTGGAACCAAAAGGAAACACGGGCATGATATCTAAAAATAAAAACAGATGCAATGATGAATCCAAACTCAGGGCATCCCAAAACAGAAAAACAGAGTGCACAAGCTGTCATCAAATGCCAAAGGTATCCACAAGTGATCAGAAACAGGGGGGCAGTTCAAAACAGGGGAAGCAAAACAAACTAAAAATAAATAAAAAAAGCATACCTGGACCAAGAGCCTCCGGCTGAATGGATCTTCAGATCCTTTCCAGCTTACTCCCCCTCATCTGCTCTCGATCTCGCTTGAAGCCAAAAACCTCCTTTTATCTCCTCCTGTTTCTATCTTCCACAGCAAGCCACTACCTGCCTCATCCTGTTCATGTATCAGCAAGTATGGTGCCTTTTACCCACCAGCATGGCCTGTGGCATGCCCATGCAGCTGATTTCCCGGGTATAGGGAAAAGGGGGCCCCCCCACTTACCTCCGGTGCTGCCCGGCTCCTCTAATGCTATATTAAAAAACTAAGATCCCCCAAATGGGGGTCTACAAATATGCCCCTCTTCGATAGAGTTCACGAGTGTAAGGAACATGAACATTGAAGTGAAAAGAAAGTGTGAATAGTGAGTGGAATGAAGTGAACTCTACCGAAGAACCAAGGAGACCCCCATAGGAACACTAGTGAAACACGAACTCACTCAGACTAACAGACAAACACGAAGGCTCTAAACCTGAGAGAAAATGATGTCTCAAAATGTACCTGAAGCCACACTGAGGACCTAGGCTTCCTCTAAGACATCTCCAAAAGTGACTCGAAAAACCATATCAAGAATGAGTAACAGTCGAACCACTTTGAAGTACGGGAAAGAATGTGCTAGAAGGAGACTATCCTAAATGAACTATATGAAAATGACAAGTGTAGGGTGCTCAATAACATGACAGAAATACATATCGTGAACTCAAAGGACATCGTCATAAGCAGTGAGAAGGGAGATATGAAATGACAATGACGAATAGGCGAAAAGCACGGGGTGACCAGGTGAGGAAAGCCGAGGACGAATGCAAAATCCTGAAGCTGGGATGTGCAATGCCAGTGAATATGAATGTCAGGAGATGTGACTCCGAGTGACAAGACTGACTCTAAACGCTAAACTGAGAAAAGAATAGCTCTGGAAGCCAAACCAAAAGCTAACTCTAAACACTAAACTATAAGGCCCATAGGTGAAGACTTACGGTGGTAACAGATCTGAAACAAAGGGAGATGCCCTAAGCAAACTGACGGTAGGGGGATGCTCTAAACAAACTGAAAATAGGGGGATGCCTTAAACAAGATGACAGGTAGGGGGATGCCCTAAACAAACTGAAAATAGGGGGATGCCCTAAATGAAATGACAGTAGGGGGATGCCCTAAACGAAATGACAGTGGGGGGTTGCCCCAAACGAAATGACAGTGGGGGTATGCCCCAAACGGAAATGACAGTGGGGGATGCCCCAAACAAAAATGACAATGGGGGAATGCCCCAAACGAAAATGACAGGTAGGGGGATGCCCTAAACGAAATGACAGGTAGGGGGATGCCTTAAACGGAATGACAGGTAGGGGGATGCCCTAAACGAAAATGACAGGTAGGGGGATGCCCTAAACGAAATGACAGGTAGGGGGATGCCCTAAACGAAAATGACAGTGGGGGGATGCCCCAAACGAAATGACAGTGGGGGGTTGCCCCAAACGAAATGACGGTGGGGGGTTACCCCAAACGAAAAGACAATGGGGGGTTGCCCCAAACGAAATGACAGTGGGGGGATGCCCCAAACAAAAAGACAATGGGAGGATGCCCCAAACGAAAAGACAATGGGGGGTTGCCCCAAACGAAAAGACAATGGGGGGTTGCCCCAAACGAAATGACAGTGGGGGGATGCCCAGTATGACGACTCGCAAAGATCAAGAAATGGACTGATAGTGAGAAAGATCTGCAAAACAGCTGATGAACTCAAAGACAGGGGTATGCCCCAGTGTGGCATGCCGCTGCAAATCTCAATCCGCTAGAAATGGCTGAAATGGACTCTACGAGTCTCGAACGACGCTCCGCTGAGAGCTCATATCGATGAAGAGCTCAGGAATAATGATCAGTGAGGCGAATACAATATATCTCGGCCGAGTGATGGAAACTGTAACGGATATGTGAGAGAACGATCGCTTCCAGGGCTAAATGAGGGCAATATGCCCCAGTATGGCATCAGATGTACCCGATCTGCCCTGATGACCCGAGAAACACCAATGAGACGCATAACAGATCTGATATGTACCCCACTGAAATGATGACGTAGGAAATCCAAGCACCAGAGACAACTCCATCCAGGAATCACGACTATATCAAAGGGTATGAATTTGGCTGAATGACTCAAAAGAGGCTCCTCGGAGTATCCGGACAAAATGAAATCAAACATCGACCTGGCGTGTATCTCATAACCGTGGATGATCATGTAAACCAGTGGGGATCTATAAATCTCGATCAATATGGGGAATATGCCCCAGTGTGGCATCGAGAATGTAACATGTCGAAAAAATCAAATGAGCTCAGATCATCTATGCCTGCAACTGAATCAAACCCACATATCGAAGAGGTATCCCTCAGAAGGAAGCATGACGACACCTAAGCATCTAAAAGCGCGGGCCTGGCTAGATGGCTCTCGATAGGCTCCACTAAGGAATCATCGTGAGGATAGCGAATATATCGTCATCTCTGCATACATCTCGTAAATAAGGATAAGCATGTAACTCCTTCATGATCTGTAAATCTCATCGGAACGGAAATATGCCCCTGTATGGCATCGAAATGTATGATAGGTCGGAGTTCAGATAGCATGGCATCTATCCTCGAACATGTGACCTCTGCGAAGATCCATAAAGATCCTCCGAAACGGAATATGCCCCAGTATGGCATCAGGTGCGCGACAGGTCCGAAGAACAAATGTCATGAAATCATCTATCGTCGAGCACGTGACCTCCGTGAAGATCCGTAAATCTCATCCGAAACGAAAATATGCCCCAGTATGGGCATCAGATGTGTGACAGGTCAAAATAACAAGTGTCATGAAATCATCTATCGTCAAGCACATGACCTCCGTGAAGATCCGTAAATCTCATCCGAAACGAAAATATGCCCCAGTATGGGCATCAGATGCATGACAGGTCGGAAATCGAGTAACATGAAATCATTTATCATCGAACATGTGACACTGGTCGTCCGAATCCATAACTGCATCATGCACATATATCCAAGATGTGCCTCCCCGATGGAGAGACATGATGGCATCTAAGTGTCGAGAAGTGTGGACCTGGCTGGGTGGATCTCAGGGGCTCCGTAAGGTAACGATCATGTCCACGTCTCAGTGAGCATCCAGTAAGCGATGATCGCGCAAGTCCGTGAGGATCCATGAACCTCTAAATGAAATGGGATATGCCTCAGTGTGGCACCAGAGGTATGATAGGTCAAAAATCAGGTGACACCAAACCAATCATCATCAAACTCGCGATCCTGGTAATCCGAACACAACTGAATCAGTCCTACACATCAAAGAGGCGTCTTCCAGAAGAAGAAGCATGACGATATCTAAATGCTAAACTGAGAAAAAATAAAAGCTCTGGAAGCCAAACCGAAAAGCTAATTCTAAAACTAAACTAGAAAATAATAGCTCTGGAAGCCAAACCAAAAAAACTAAACCTAAACACTAAACTAGAAGAATAATGGCTCTGGAAGCCAAACCAAAAAGCTAACCCTAAACGCTAAACTAGGAGACCAATAGGTGAAAACCTACGGTGGTGATAAATCTGAAACAAAGGGAGATGCCCTAAGCAAACTGATGGTAGGGGGATGCCCTAAACATAATAAAAGATGACGGTAGGGGGATGCCCTAAACAAAATGACCGTAGGGGGATGCCCTAAACGAGGTGATAACCCGTAAAGATCAACAAATGGGTCCAACAACCATGAAATCAACACGGGATGTGCTAAACTCAAAGAGGGGGGGAATGCCCCAGTAGGAAAGCGCTAAAAGGGGGGGGGGGGGATGCCCCAGTATGACGACTCGCAAAGATCCAGAAGTAGATCGAACAGTGAGAAAGTCCGCGAAAGATCTGATGGACTTAAGGATGGGGGTATGCCCCAGTGTGAAATAGTAACAAGATAAGACACAGACTGTCACCAAACAAGACACTATGGGATATGCTCAATGATGATGCAATGAAAAAACACATACATAGGCTCAATGAACAAATGCTAAAACAAGTCCAAGCATCACCGAAACTATGCTGACGAAGCAAAACTAAAATAATGGATCAAACAAATACTGACCAAAACTCTAAGTCTGAAATGTAAGCGAATCAAGACACAATATGTCAACTATCATGGTGAGTACATCATCACAAATATATCAACAATCTAGCAGACCCTACTATCATGGAAGATGTTGAACCTAAAGTCCAAAGGCATGTGAAAACTCAACCAGAAAACCCGAGACTGGTCTGCATCCTCCTCTGATCAAGATAAAGGGATAAGGTCATGTGAGACGATGAAATAGGTGGGCTCAAAAGATGTGAGGCTCTGATAGGATGGATATAGGTATAACGGTGTCAAAATGTGGGATGCATGGATGTGTAACAAAGGAAAGTGGGTACCCAAGTCGGACCAAGTACGTCGAGAAGATTGAACCCAGGGTGCCAATGACTCTATAATCCATCAAGAGCAGCGATCATAAACAGGAAGTGGAGTCTAAATGTCAAAATCAGCAAGGTAGGTATGCTCCAGTATGAATGCATCATCTCAAAATGGGTACGTCCTCAGTGCATGATAAACCCTGGGAAGTATGTGTCTGGCATAAACTGTCATCTCACAAAATCATCATCGATGAGTAAGCTATGCCCCAATGTAAGCATCTCTGAATCAAACATCAATGAGAGGAGTACAAGCCAATCATACATCATATGGTCAAAATGAATCTCCGCTCCTCGAAGTCATCATGGTAATGTGAAGAAAGTATCTGACCTCCTCTAAAGAAATAGCATGTCTCAACGTGAAAAAGATCAAGCAAGGTGGCTATGCCTCAACAAAAATGTGCCCAGACGTGATCATGCCCCGATGTAAGCTGGTATCTCTAAGACCAAACGCCAATGAAAGGGTTATGCCCCAGTATAGGGCAAACCTTGAAATGACTAAGCTTCACTGCAAGCTCTCATAAGTGTCTGTGTCCGTGTCCTGATCCAATCATCTCAAAAATATGTCAACAATGATGAGAAGGCTATGTTCCTGTGATCATATCAAAGAAATCAACCAGTCATATCTCGTACTCCAATGGGAAATGAATCTAATCGCCTCCAAGGAACAACTATGCCTAGAAACCATCATAGACCGAAAGGGGTATGCCTCTGTGTAAAGTACACCAGATAAAACGCGCCAATCATGTCTCATGCTCCAATGTGAAAAAGGATATCCGATATCCTCCCAGGAAGGGACATGGCTCAAAAATCCGTCATCGACTGAGAAGAGTATGCCTCGACATAATGGTCATCCGATAATAAAACTCTCTAAGATGGTATGCCCCAGTGTAAGGCCACACCATAACTCCTGGTCCATCACAATCAGAATGCTCCCGAATCAATCCCAGATATCGCTCACATAAGAGCTATCAAACACAATGCATGATGAGTCAAAAGAACCAGATGAGTTCAGATCACCCGTCATCGAATGCGCGATCCAAGTCATCCACGTGTACAACTGAATTAGACCTATAGATCAAAGGGGCGTCTCTCGGAAGGAAAGCATGATGACATCGAAGCGTCGCGAGGTGCAGGCCTAACTGGGTAACTTTCGAGAGGCTCCACGGAGAAAACATCGTGTCAATGTGTATCTCGTAAGTGGGGATGAGCGTGCAACTCCATGAAAATCCATGAACCTCCAAATGAAATGGGATATGCCCCAGTGCGGCACCAGAGGTATGATAGGTCAAAAATCAGGTGACACCAAATCAATCATCATCAAACTCACGATCCTGGTAATCCGAACACAACTGAATCAGACCTACACATCAAAGAGGCGACTCCCAGAAGAAGAAGCATGATGATATCTAAATATCAACCAGATCTCAATCACCTGTCCAAGTAGAGGCTGCCGAAGACGACATCTGATCCCATGACCTCAGGGTGGTCTTAAGACACGGGACGTAACGTAGGCCAAGGTGATAGGGTGATAGAAACGAAAGGAAACTAGGCTCAAATACCCAATGATCAAAACTCATGCCCTCATATATGAAATGCAACATGTATAGTGAACCCCATGAGCCATGGACCTGAGGATGCCTAACGTGAATATGATGTCGATAAGGAGACAAATGAAACATCATGAACTGATAGTGGTATGTGTAATGATGATGCGAAATGAGTATCGAACCCGAGATGGGTCGCTATAAGGAGGGAATAAGATGTGAAGGGAATGAGATGAATCACAAGCAACGATAAAAAAAACGACAGCGAAACAATGAATATGTGAAGAAATGTGGTGATCGACTCAGATCAAACATGAAGTGAAGTCACATCAATAATGAATGTAATGATGGAAAGGACAATGACTCGGAGTCCTTAGGAGAAGGTCACTCATCTCTCTCACAAATAGATATGATGAAACAATACAAACAACATGGGATCTCAGAGAGCTCACATACGAACTCCCAATAACGAACATACTCGATAAAAATGACCCCCAGACATCAATATACATACTCAATGATAAAAAATAATACACACCTGCGTTCTTTTTTTTTTTTTTTTTTTTTTTTTTTTTTTTTTTTTTTTTTTTTTTACATATATACAAACACGCGTACCCTGAACATGAACAAATGAACCCCAAAGATGATATCAATAACAAATGGACACACTCCCAAGTGATAAGGTAACAAACAAACACTCCCTGACAAGATGACCTTCTCAAACTAAGGATCTCTAAACCAGTGTCCGCGAGATAGATGGTGGAAATGATGTGACTATCCTCCATGTGATGAACCGAGGAGGCTCACCACTCAGGGTGGAGAGAATATGAGACAAACCAATAGTAGATAGGATAGGGAAGAAGAGATGAATAACGCAACCAATAAGATGAGATGAAAATGCAAAGGTGCAGTGATAGGAAAAGATGATGAGAAAAACATGCCCCTAGGTCCAAGGCTCATGAAACTCCCAAACAATGCATGCATACATTAAAGGGCCCCTGTCCCGGTGTGAAAATGTGAGCAAAGCGATAAGAAAGAAAGGTTATAATACGCATGTGAGGCTCAATGGGCTAGCAACGGACTATGTATCATAAAGGAATAACAAGGTAATGGCTAACCAAAATGATGGCCACCCATCCTACGACCATGGTCTCAAACATAGTACCTCTTTAGCTGATCCACATTGGTTGGTTCTGAGAATTGGTTTTCATCTAAATCCATCAACCATGCAGCGCCTTCTGGGGTCAACTCCCTGATAAAATAAGGTCCGCTTCAGTTGGGTCTGAACTTCCTTCTAGGATCATGTATCAACCGTACTCTGAATGCTCCATGATAACCTCAAAGATGATCCTCTCAAAGCAAAGTGAATGGTGATCTCATCAGGCACGACTGCCCATCATAAGCCAACTCTTGCCATACAATATCAACCTCTGTACTCACGGAGAAATAAGTGACAGTCTTCATCAAGCGATCGACCAATCCTCACATCGTAAGCCACCGAAAGGTCATAAGCCATCCATCGTCATGCAAGATCAACCTTGGGCTCAAACTCCTCACACTCTACCTGGTCGAATCAGAGAGGGGATATGAAAAGCTAGGAAAGCCAAGGATGGAAAGGTCATATAATGGTCTCAATGGTGATGCTGTGCAAAGCTCACAATGGATGGATGTAGGTCAAAACAAGAGTCAAGGTGTGGGAAGTGAGCAAGGTATGACTCTGATCATAAGAAGATGTGTCACAATCTCAAACTCCCTAGGACATCTCTGATTCTAGGCTAATAGGCTCAATATCCTCCATGATAGGTCAGACCTCAAGACCATAATGTGCAAGTGAAAAGACGCCTCAAGTCAAAAATACAACACATCATTTGATATATGGTCCTGTGATGTCAATCTAAAACTGGAAATATGACAAAAACTCTAAGGCCATAAAGGTGTCCACTGTGAGATGGCTACGAATGTGACTAAAGAATTTCTATCAACGGTCCAAAAAAATGAATGAGGTGTGAAAAACAACACTATCATGAGATCGATACTCCATCTATAACAAAATATCCTTGATTCAACCTTCAACTCAAGCTCCATAATAGAAAAAAGGAATGATAAGGTGATCCAGGCGAATCTCTCGAAAAATGTGTGAATATGAAAATATGTTTTTCACCTTTCTGTAATGAAAATATGAGCATCAAGTTGAAAATCGAACCAAGGATCAAAAGAAGAATGAGGCACTGAGCCCGTGATGGGTGGACAGTGTAAAAAGATGATCAATGAACATATCCCAAAGTATCGAGTGAGTGACAACAAAGTGAAAGGAGTGTGTCGAGCCAAGAAATGAGAACGAAAACTCTAGGGAGAAAACATGCTAAACTCATCAAGCGAGGAACACAAACTAAGGCGACAAGATGGAAGGTGATCCAATCGATACTCAAACTCACACTGATCTCCGAGCACTCCCAACTGGAGACTAAAAAGAGGGAGTGTCAAGTCCGAAGTGTAACCACAGAGGCTCTAAGAGCCCTCAGATGCACCTACGTGTAGGGAGGGAGTCCTAATCGAAGGATCTACGGCTCAACCTACAAGGTCAAGGTGGCTCTAAATGGATATGGGCGGACTTTAAAGATCCCTAGCAGAAGTGATCATACCCTCCGGCGGTACGCAACCCTCTGCACGCCTCCGAAGAGACGGGACGCTTCCATGTAAGGTGGTCATCACCTCCACACATGCACTACATCGACAACCCAGGGGGTCTCCTATGGGGAAACCTCTCAAGCTCTCAACACTCAATAGTCAACTAAAGTGCACAGTGAGCGATGTGGGTGCATCCAAAAACCCTAAGAATCTAGAGCAGAAAAGGAAACACACTGGTCGCACAAATATCCATGAAACCTAGTTCCGGGCTATACAAGTCTTCAAAGTTCGGACTCCAATCAGCATCAATATGTCGACCGCCTCCAGAATGCTCCCAAACATAGATATAGCCCGTCGCTAGACCCTATTCCTAATCCCTATCTCGGTCGAAGAGCAAATAGAGCAAACAAGTCTCATATCAAATACGAGATCAAGGAGAACAATGTCGACCGAGATTAGGGACTTGGAAATAAGGGGATAAGTGTGTGTCCCACATAGACACGCAACTCATGCAATCACATCAGGATGAGGGGAGTCATGCGACATACAGTCAAGCAGAGTACAGGATATATCATTCATGTATACATACAAGCCGTGACAATCAGGATGAAAAAAATGATAAGAACACCATGCTCAAAGATGATCAAGAGAATATATAATCGAGAGAATCGACATGTCAAATCAAACGATGTATAACAATGAATCCATACGTGCAAGGCGATCAAAACAATCATGGCAGATATCATAATCACTATGCTAAGCGAAATAAGATAGGCAATCAATACAATCAACATGTCAATATCTCCAACGAATATGGCAATGAATCACAGAGAAAATAGCTATCTCGGGATCCTCAATTAAGAAGAATCAATCATCATAATCAGAATGTCAAATATCTCAAACAAATATATCAATGAAGCATGAAGAGACTGGCTATATCAGAATCCCTAATCAAAATAATCAACCGACATGATCAACATGTCAATGCCCCAAATGAAAACTCGGGAACTCTCAATGTGCAATCAAGAGATGAGTACCCACTGATCGACTCACCAAACGCCACATTTGCTTCACTTTAAGTTCAAGCTTGACCCTCTAATCTTCCCCAGTGGAGTCGCCATTTTGTGGACCCTGCATTTCGGCTCATGCGTTTCCCACTCGATGGCGAGCTCGATTTTATTTCGAAAAAATTGATTTTTTATTGATTATTTGAAAATGACTTGGAGTCGCCACTTATTTTTGTTTTATTTTTAAAAGGGTAAACAAAATAAGAAAGAAAAACCCTAAGTGTGACTCCTTATTTGGAAAAGGTGATCTACGAAAAACCGGATCGGGTTTGGGGGTCAGGTTACTTATCGGGAAGGTACGGTAGAGACCGTAGCACCCCTCTAAGCCCCTAAAGTCGGGTCTTTACTAATAGAATGAAGCAATCATGGCAATGGACGAGTAAATCAATGAGTACCCAGAATAAATCATGCACACGTGAGAATCAAAATATGCTTAGACAATTACCAGAGTGAAAGTAGGTGCGTACCTGGGCAGTGATCCATAAAGCGCTATCAAGAAATGAGGTTAGTGCACAATTAAGGAATAATTTCGAGCATGTCATAGAGCAGAATAAAATCAATCATGCATGGCAATTAAATCAATCAATCCTCCAATCGATCATAAAATCACGTATGTGGGGCCCCCACCATGGCCTGATTTATTTTAGCGTGAATTAATTTCGTAAATTCCATTAATTTAGAATTACAAAATAAAATCCTTGCTCATTTCAAAACCTTCTAAAAAATAGAGGAGATGTAGAAATTGTTTGCCAAAAAGAAGGATGACAACCAAGTTTTATAAATGATGGGATCCTTGGGTGATCTTGAAAAATAAACTGAGGATGAAAAATGGAAAGGAAATAGGAAATTATTTGAAAATCAAAATTTGAGAAAGATATTTACAAGATGGGATTTTCTTTTTGAGAAAACATTTTCGAAAACAAATAAAAGGAAATCTGAGAGTGTCGCACGGCCCAAAGGTGGCCATGCAAACCATGCAACAGGGGTATGGAATAGGTGGCAGGTGAGTTCTTGGGTCAACACTGTTGATTTATTGTCAATGGCAAGATTTGGTAATTTGGCTCCTAGAACTGTCCGAATATTAAGCTATTGTAGATTTTTATGGCTGCTGGTGACTCGTTAAGGTGAGCTTGGTGGAGCATAGCAGCCATCTCGCGCATGTGCGGACATGCCAACCTTCCAATCTTGGTGGAAGAAAACGCCAAAGCAGGGAAAACGGATGATGCCGGTGCTGCCGTCGAGAACGAAGCGGCTTTGAGCGTCATCGGAGGTGGAGACCAAGACGCCCTGTAACCAGGCGTGCTGGAAGAGGACGCCGCCGAATGTGAAGGCCTTCTGTGACGTCATTTCTTTAGCCTTCTTAGCTGTCTGCATATGACCTTCAGCGCTACTGGGTTGTAACCTATCCTCTCCTGTTGCCAGTTGAGTTTCTCTAGCCCTAGAACCTCTTTCCGTTGGCTGGAGCATCTTGGAGCTTTTAGAGAGGAGAGATATGGGTCTGCACACGACACCTCAATGCTTTGACGAGATTTTGCAATCTCGGGTGCCTTAATTTCCCTCATCACTGTCAACCGTGGCTACAAGACCCAGAAACTTGGAGCCAGACCGCCTCATGGTTTGGTGGCCGCCGCGATGACCATCTCCAAAATCCTCATCGCCGTCGTCGTCATCCTCGTCATCGTCCTCTGCGGCGACATCATTTTGCAGGAAAGGTGACCCCAGATGAATCAACTTTATCACCCTTCGAAACAAGTCAAACAGGGACAAACGTATTCACTGCACCCTTGTCAATTCTTGATGGTGACGCTGAACATATGGACGAAGGCAGTGTGCGCAGGGTCCAATCCTGTGCTTTCAACCTGAGCAACAACATCTTGGCAACCTCGCCACTCACTTCTCTCGAATCTCCTTTCGTGAATACCGGCCCAATATTCTCACGAGCAAAGGAGCGTAACATAGAAAAGGCCTCGTTGCCCATCTCAAATCTATGTTTCAATATTTCCAAGGTCTTCAGTGTATACATTGAGAACACTCGAGTAGATCTAGTTTTCGCTGTGATTTTGGATGGTCTATCATTTCCTGAAGATAGAGTTGGGACCCCGATATTCTTCATTGTGCCACTGACAGTTGGTTTATCACCCATTGAATGTTTCATGAGCGTCATCAAGAACCCCATTAAGAGAGTTTGTACAGATAAATCTCTTCGCTTGTTTTTCTCAATACATGCGTCAATTGCAACCTTTGCTCTCCACTGCCATTATTGTTCATCCCTCGCTTTTTCATGCACTAAGTAAAACAATGGATTGGATACATGGGATTTCGGAATGGCACATGTTTTGAAGGTGGTTTTGGATGGTTGAGTGAGTGGGCGATATGGATACGAGGATAGGATAGGTAGATGGTTGGTGGTACAGGGAGCAAGATGGGTATGATAGAATGGCTGTGGTGTAGAGAGAGAGAGAATGTTGGATGAAAGATAAGATGGGTTTATGGGTATGAAGAAAATTTAGAGTGAGAAATGAGCTTAGTAGGATGGTTTGATGGGTATAGTGGGTGATAATGGGTATGATGGAAATGCATAGGGGGTAGAGAGTAGAAAGATGGCAATTGGTGTTGGATGATGAGGGAGTGGCATGCATGAATGATACGTGAAGGTTAGTGAGAGAAAGGTGGTGAGTATAAAAATGGGTGTGGTGGGTATGATAGAATGGCCATAGATGGGTGGCCGGGTTTCCATGGATTCCATGCACGTGGGTGAGTAGATTTGGAACCTCAGTGAAGCCTATGGACGAGTTTTGGAGGTTAGGCAAAGTGTAGGAAATGGGCTGTGGAATTTTTGATGTAGGATCTCTGTCATGCATGCGATGCCAGAGTGGATGGGTTTCGGGTCCCTTAGTGGGGGTTGTTCTCAACACTTCATCAAGAGCTATACCAATGAGAACAACGAGGTAAGACCAAGGACACACACACGCCTACAATCCAATTCTTCATTTTCACTGTTGATGGAGTTCCGCCATCTTTGGTAAGATCACTCAATGCATATACCTCAAGACAACCCATATCTCCTTTAAGCAAAATGAGTGTCCACTGGGCACGTCTCAAGTGATTCTCTGCCTGCAACTTCAACAACTCACTGTACCTCGACCTTAAGCTATGAAACGGCGATGAAATATCCTCATCCTTTTTTTGGATATTCTGTACGACCTCCCCAGGACTGGAAGAATCCTCCAAGCTGACACTGAAACCCTCTGAAAATAAACTTTCCATGCACAAGGGCTACAAAGAAACAAAGAACTTCGAGACCTCATTGGGACCTCTCTCAGAGGAAAGGGATATGACAATTTCAATTATCAAAGACTGTAAAGCATCTCTGTTATGATCAACTTTCAATATAGCACTTTTGCTAATCCGGTGCTTCTCTCCAACACAGCTAAAGTGGGGAAGTGAAACAACCTGTATCTATGAAAGGGACTTGAGTTTTCCCATAAGCGCCTCAGCCCAGACGATCAGTATGAGGTGCGGCATTCCACGTTTAAAAAAAAAGAAGAGTCTTGGTAGGAAAACATGAGCAAGAAAAAAAAAAAAAAACAGAGCAGGTACATATATGTAAAAAAAAAGGAAAACTGCCAAGTCTCACCCCATTCCACAGATGTCAATGGGAGGGGTTTGGGTGGAACCAAAAGGAAACACGGGCATGATATCTAAAAATAAAAACAGATGCAATGATGAATCCAAACTCAGGGCATCCCAAAACAGAAAAACAGAGTGCACAAGCTGTCATCAAATGCCAAAGGTATCCACAAGTGATCAGAAACAGGGGGGCAGTTCAAAACAGGGGAAGCAAAACAAACTAAAAATAAATAAAAAAAGCATACCTGGACCAAGAGCCTCCGGCTGAATGGATCTTCAGATCCTTTCCAGCTTACTCCCCCTCATCTGCTCTCGATCTCGCTTGAAGCCAAAAACCTCCTTTTATCTCCTCCTGTTTCTATCTTCCACAGCAAGCCACTACCTGCCTCATCCTGTTCATGTATCAGCAAGTATGGTGCCTTTTACCCACCAGCATGGCCTGTGGCATGCCCATGCAGCTGATTTCCCGGGTATAGGGAAAAGGGGGCCCCCCACTTACCTCCGGTGCCGCCCGGCTCCTCTAATGCTATATTAAAAAACTAAGATCCCCCAAATGGGGGTCTACACTAATACAAATAATTTTGTTTATAAATTTTTCTGGATTGTGATCAAATAAGAAAAAAAATTATTATTTTGTAAAGAATATTACTCTAGAAAATTATACCTTAAAAATTTTCTAATACAAATAATTTTGTTTATATATTTTTCTCATCTTTTTACTTATTTTTTATAGGACTTTCAAATTTTAGGCCTACAAATTTCTAGTATGCACAGTCAAGGCACAACACGGCTATTAGTCCTATGACTATAGCAAAGAAAAGACATTCATTGCATTTTCAGCAAAGCAAGTAAGCGAGCACATTCACTTGCTAAAACTAGTAGAGATATGCAATCACCAACTAGTCATCACTTTAGCCTTATTAGAGGCAAAAGGTCAAGGTCCTCATGGTAGTGCTTTTATAAAGCACTTATAGCATAAAAAACGTTTTTGAAGAAAAATCAAATATTTGATAAAATTTAAAAAATCACTTCTAGCATAAAACCAAAAAACATTTTTTTTTTTAAGAAAAACCAAGTATTTAATAAAATTTAAAAAACATATTTAAAATTTTAAAAAATCACTTGTAATGTTTCCTAAAACACTTTATAAGTGATTCTTCCAAAAATAATTCTAGAAAAAACACATTCACTAAAAGTACTTCAAATGAAAACATTACTAAAAACACTCTTAATGTTGTTTGAAACAAATTGAACTTTTTGTAGTTTCCTCTATCCTTCCAAAATATTTCTTCACCAATTCTTGTTGCCATCCAAAAAATTTCTCAACCTAATTATCCACCTTTAAGAAATTTCCCCATCAATTCTTGTTATCATGGAAGAAATTTCTCAACTTGATTGAAAATTTTTCCACCAATCTTCGTCACCTTCCAAGAAACTTTTCCTCCTATTCACATTCAATGATTGTGGTCATCCAAGAAAATTCTCACCTAGCAATTCATGTAACCATCTAAGAAATTGTCCACCTATTCATATTCAATTACTGTGACAATAGAAGAAAATTCTCTATCTACTAATTTGTGTGACCATCTAAGAATTAGTCCATTTATTCACATTTAATTATTATGGCCAGCCAAGAAAATTCTCTACCTACTAATCATGTGATTATTTAATAAATTTCTCCATTACATCCAACAAATTTCTTTACCAATTCATCTAAGAAATTTTTGTGTTACATTCAACAAATTTCTTTACTAATTCTTTCGCCATTCTACTTACTTACACCTAAACATTATCTCTACCAACTCCTCCCATCTGACCAACCAAAGAATTTCTACCTTCACTTCTATTTTCACTTGCATTTTTATAGTTGTGTGGTTTAAATTGCTAACCTTATATTAAATTAGTTATTATTTCACATTATCTCTTTGACTTTGCAAAAAAATATCAACAAAAGGAAACATTATGACAAAAAGATAAAATTTTAGAAAATTTCACATTAAAAACTCTTAAAAAATTTGTCATTGGAAACTTGTTTTATTTAAAATAAGAAGGATATATAAAATGATCTATCTAAAAAAACAAATTATTTAGAAAAAATACCTCAAGATCAAAAACTGAAAAGAAATAAAACATTTATAAAAAAACATATCAGAATGAACGATATCTTTGGCAAAGAAATTGAGTAAGAATTTCATTCACTAAATTGGCATGATTTCTCAAAACTACAAGAGACAGTTTGAGGCTTGATTTCTCTTGAAGATAGTGAGCAACCCTAGTTTACAATATAGAAAGTTCGGGAAGGCAGATGGCTTCCTGTGAACTTTGTGAAGTGATGAGGAATGTTAGGGGCCACTCTCTCTCCCCCTCTCTCTCTCTATATTGATTCTTTTCTCACTTTTCTCTTTTTGTTATTACCTTTTGCTTTTCTCTTGTTCTCTTTTTCTCTTGTTGGCATTCATCCTTCAAACTCCTGGACTTTACTTCTTCACCAAGTTTTTTATTTTATTTTATTTTTTTCACTTTATTCATGGTCTCCTATTTTATTTATTAATTATTATTATATATAAGTACTTAAAAAAGAAATAAAAAAATTAAAGTAAATAGAAAATAAAAATTTTGATTGAGAAGTGAAAAATAAATATAAGACTAAAAAAGAAAAAAAAATAAAAGCAAAAATTAAATAATAAATATATATATAAAAAAAGTAAAAATAAAATTCACTGGATTGATATATTTATTTTCTAACATTTTATAGATAAATCTTATTATTGATAAATATTATCATTTATCTATACATAAAGAGTTGGGAAGGCAGGTGACTTTTTATGACCTTTTGAAAAGTGATGAGGAAAATTAGGGGCAACTCTCTATAAGTTGGGATGGTAGGTGACTTCCAGTGACCTTCGGGAAAGTAATGAAGAAAGTTAAAAGCAATTCTCTCTTCTTATTTATTCTTTTCTCACTTTTCTCTTTTTCTTATCACCTTTTGCTTTTCTTTGGGTTTGGTGGAGTTATTCCATCGTCATCATCATTAGACATTAGGCTCTTGCACTTCACTTCTCCACCAAGTTTTTTAATTTCTTTTCACATGTTAGTTTTTTCCTTCACTTTATTCATGGTGTCTTATTTTATTATTACCTTTATATATATATATATATATATATATATATAAAAGGATGTCAACAAGAAATAATAAAAAAAAAGAAAAATTCTGACCGAGAAGTGAAAAATAAACATAAAACTAAAATTAAAATATAAATACAAAAAAGTAAAAATAAAAAATAAGTTAAACAATGAGAGGATGATTTTATTTTATTTTTTAACATTTTATAGACAAATCTTATTATGGATAAATATTATAATTTAAAATAAATAAATAAAAGGAAACCAAAAAAAGAGGAAATGATTTCATTAACTTAAAGTAGTGAATTTAGTGTTCGAAGAAATTTATTTTTTAAGCAAAATAAAAATAAACATATCTTCGTGATTGTGTTGAAACAAGCAGATGCTATAGGCTGAGATATAGCATGCAGTATGAACATTCGATTCAAAGCCATCTTCGTCTCCATTATTAAGCCTTTCTCAGGATGAAACACAGCCTTTCTCAGGATGAAACACTTCACACTTTTTACCTTGAAACAAAATGTTCAGCCCTTTTCTTGCAATTGCCCAATACTTAGTAAATTGTTCTTTAGCTCCGGCACATAAAACACTCCTATGATAATCTGTACTCTTCCATTATCTTGTAGCCGTACATTGCCCTTTCCCATCACAACCATACTTGAGTTGTTGCCCAGCTTTACCGAATCTCTGAAACTTCCATCAAAATCCGAGAAGCATTCCTTCTTTCCACACATATGATTGCTGCATCATGAGTCAAGGAACCACATATCTTCTCCATTTGCCTTATTCATATCAACATAAGACATTAGTAACATCTCTTCTTGAGTCTGAGCATAGTTGGCTTCCTTCTCCTTGCTTGGACATTCCCATTGAAAATGCCCAAGCTTATGACAGTAATAGCACTCCACTGTGGCTTTGTGGAAGCTTTGTCTGCCTCGTCCCCTTCCTCTTCCTCTAAAACTTCCATGGCCTCGACCCCTTCCTCCAGATTGTTCTCCATGTGTAATTTTCAAAGCGTGTTCTTCTTCCTCATGAGAACTCATGTGTTGTTCGTGCACAAGCAGGCTACTTTGCAACTCATCAATGGTTAAGGTGTCTATATCCTTAGACTCCTCAATGGAACACACAACATAATTAAACTTTGGACTCATGGATCTCAAAATCTTTTCAACTATAGCAACGTCTCCCTTGTCATCACCATTTGCTTTCATCTTGTTGGCTATGGTAAGAGTCCGTGCAAAATACTCATTCACAGATTCCCCTACCGTCATGTGAAGAATTTCAAACTCCTTCCGAAGAGCTTGCAAGTGAGCATGCTTTACTCGTGTTGTACCTTGATACTTCTGTTTCAAAGAATCCCATATGTTCTTTGTTGTATCCTTGTTGAGGATTGTCTGCAGGACTGAACGATCTATTGCTTGAAATAGATAGTTTTTTGCTTTCAAATCTTTCAACTTTTGATCTTCAATGTTCTTCCTCTGAGCATCCGTGAGACCTTCTGCTGCTGCAGGAATCCCATTCTCCACTAAGCCCCAGTACTCCTTAGAACGTAAGAAGTTTTCCATGACCATTGCCCAATGATCATAATGCCCATCAAATTTCGGAACAGCTGGTTGCACAAAAGAATTTTATGTCATCGTACTTCAATCACTACACACGTAGAAGACTACTGCTTCTAATTTTAACCAGGCCCCGTGATGGTGCTCTGATACCAAATGTTAGGAATCAGAAAAACTTATGAAACAAATAAGGAAATTTTGGGAGAAATCTCTATTATTCATTGAAAAGTAAACCTGGCTATCTTATAGCCTTACAGAGCAACACTTGAAAAACAAGAAAAATAACAACCCACATTTCAGAGCTAACCCTTAACAATAGGGATTTATTGACAGATTGGCAACAGCCCACCAACAGCCCACTAATGCAACGTAACGTCTAGCATAACAAAACATAACACTCTTATCTTACTATTATCTTTTATATATTTTGTTTAATATTATACGGGATGAGTTTTGTTATTATTATTATTCAATTTTATTTTCTTTACATTTACTAAACTGTCATGATCAAAATATTGATGGCAATCTAGTGATTTCATCTCATTCCAAGGCACCTTCTTATAAAAAGGAAAATTGAATTCTTCTTAAATTTAAGTGCACTTGATGGGCCGAGGCTTCCTCTTTTAAATATTTTATAATCTTACATTTAATACAAGGTCTTGAAACCAACAACCTTTCCTCAAACTTGTTGGCACAATTGTCAATAAAAGTAATGGAAGGTTATATCACACTGGATGAGATGTCAACTTGCTAAGATGTTATCTCCTTTAATTACTTTACAAAAATTGTCTTTCAATGAACTTTTGAAACACGAGGGTATTTAGTAAAATCCTTAAAAAGAGTTTAATTTATTTTTGTTTTTTGTAAATAACTTTTTTATTTATATAGAATTATAGATAAGAAGTATGCTTAGATAATGATTTTTAATTAAAAAAATTACTATTACGAATAATTATAGAATTCATATAAAAAATTCAATTTTTAATTTTTTTTTCTTTTTACAATTAGAATTTTTTTTCACGTTTGAAGAGTGAAAAATAAAGAAATTGTAGGGCATAAAATAATTACACTTATTTGAATGGAAATAATAATTTTAAAAAGAAATTTCAATAAATTCCTCTTTTCCATTTCTATTTTTTAATTAAAAGAAAAATAAAAAAGATATTCATCATAAACAAATATTAATGATGATAAAATTATTATTTAGAAAATATACAAAATTAAAATATAAACTTTTTGGTAATCTAAATTATTATTTTTTATTTCTTTTAAAATTCAATTTATGAAATGAAAATATCTATATATATCAACAATTTGTTAAATTGTTCAGGACAAAAAATAATAACTTTTTTAGTCTATTTTCCTAAAGAAGATATTGCTCTTTTGATAGACTTATTGATGACAATTATGATTGCAACAAACTTCAAAATACTATCCAACTCCTTTTTCCTTTTCCTTTTTCTCTTTAAATAATTTCTCTATTTATATAAAATTATAGATATTGGTACATTGATTTCAAAATTTAAATAATTATCTAACTTAAAATTAAAGTTTCTTTTTAATTTAAAACTTACTTATTTCTAATTATGATATGTGTCACAAAATAAAGTCTATTATTTTTTTCAATATTCATAAATGCCCTCTTTTCATACTTGGAAGAAAATTATGATTAAAGTATACTTTTTCTTGTTTTAATTTTATAAAAGTTATAAATCTTATTTGAATATGATTTTTCTTTTAGTTTTCAAAATTCTACAAATAATCAAATATGTTTGTTTATTAAATAGTAAAGAATAAATTAAATTAAGTATAATTATATTCATTATGATTAATTAATTTAATAAGAAATAATTAATTATTTATTATGGAATATCTAAACTTTTTATTTAAAATATTAATATTAGAAGATATGCATAGAGATATGATAATCCTTCTAATTTCAATATCTTAAAAACAATCATTATATATTTAAATTTATTAATTAAAAAAACAAAAAATTAATAATAACAAATATATAAAATAAATAATAAATTTATTAAATTATTATAAGACTTAATTTTGATTTTAAACACAGTTAGATATTAATAAAAATAAATATAAGACACAAATAAATAATTTATTAATTTATTATAAAACTTATTTCCAATTTTGACATAAATTGTACGTCATTGAATAACAATTTGAAATATTATGTTTTTTAAACAATGAATAGAATTTAATCTTTTTCTCTTTAAGAAAACAAATATGATTTTATCTATTAATATAATCATTTAATAAATATAAATACCTAAAATAAAATATATTCAAACATAGTCATAAAATAGGTGGATATTAATTTTTTATTAAATAATTAGAATCAGATTTATTAAAGAAATAGGGAATGGATTGATATATTTAGAATTAATGACATATTTGTTTTCTAACATTTTATAGATAAATTTTATTAGTGATCAATATTGTAATTTACAATAAATAAATAAATAAAAGTAAACTAAAATAAGAAGAAAGATTTTATTAACTTGAAGTAGTCAATTTAGTGTTGGAAGAACATTATTTTTTAAGCAAAAAAATAGTTTTATTTTTTGGAAGAAGGAAGAATAAGAAAGTAGCAATTAATTCCAATAAAAATGGTGATAATATTCTCAAGAGATTGTTACTAAAATAAATTTCAAATATTAAATATTAAAAAAATTCCATATATAATTGAGAAATAATTTACATCCAAATTAAAATTACTTTTATTAAAAAAATTAATTTATTTCATGAATGATTTAAGAAAGATCAAATATTTTTTTAACTAAAAAAATTATTATTATTTTAAATAAAATGAATTTTCATATGAAAATCAATCTAATAAATAAAATGAATGACGTGAAAAAAAAAAAAAAAAAAAAGCTTTATAAGACATCTTGCTAATGTTAATATGGGAAAGTATGTGCAAATATTATGCATACCTTCATCAAATATTATGCAAATATTGTGCAAACATTATGTTCAACAAATGTCATTGGAAAATAAGTCCTGAATTGGATTTCAACTTCATACCTTCTTCATCATTCCAAAAGTTCAACAAATGTCATTGAAATATAAGTCCAAAATAAGTCCTGAATTGGATTTCAACTTTAAGAAAAAAAAACTCCCATCCTTATTCTTAGATTGTGATTAAAATGATCCAAGAAGAAGAATATTCTTTTTATAAAGAATATTACTTCAAACAATTGTCCTTCACAGCTTGAGTCTCGATTTGTCTTGAGGATAGTGAGTAACCCTAGTTTATAATATAAAAATTTGGGAAGGGAGGTGGCTTCCTGCGAATTTTCGGTTATTTAATTACTTCTCCACCAGGTTTATTTTATTTTATTTAACATTTTATTTTTTTCCTTCACTTAATTTATTCATGGTCTCCTATATTATTATTATCTTTTATATATTTTTTTCTAATATATATATATGTATAAGGACATCAACAAGAAATAATAATTAAAAATTAAAATTAAATAAAAAAGAAAAATACTGAGAAGTGAAAAATAAATATAAAAATTAAAAATAAAAGCAAAAAATAAAATATAAATATATAAAAAAAAAAGTGAAAATAAAAATAAGTTAAAGTATAAGGGAATGGATTGATATATTTGGAATTAATGATATATTTATTTTTTAATATTTTATAGACAAATTTTATTATTGATAAATATTATAACTTAAAATAAATAAATAAATAAAAACAAACTAGAATAAGAGGCAATGGTTTTATTAACTTGAAGTAGAAAATTTAGTGCCGCAAGAAATTTACTTTTTAAGAAGAAAATTATTTTATTTTTGGAAAAATAATAATATAGTGATTAATTCCAATAAAAACCTTGATAATATTCGAAAGAGATCATTAATAAAATAAAATTCAAATATTACATATTAAACAATGTTTTCAAAACATGTCAGATAATAAATCTGGACTAATAGTTGAACTACATCAAATCGATGATGTCATAAATATATAATTTATATATTATTATAATTAAAAATAAAAAAATTAAAATATATATAATTAAATTAAAAATCAATAATATTTTAAATATTATTAAATGATATATATATATATATATAGTATTTAAATGTAAATATATTGAAACTAGAGTAAAATTAAATTATTTAATTTTAACTAATTTTATCTTTTTTTAAAATATTATATTATTTTATTTAATATTATAAAATTTTCAGAAAAAAATATATTTTTTTGTTTGCCATACTTAGCATCAAAATGCATAGACTTGAGTGGTTCTCTATGGCATTCCTTAAGCTCTAGGACTTTGAGCAATAAAATATTTGATATTTCAAATCTAAAAGAGAATTACAAAGAGGTTTCATAAGATATTTTTGTAAATTTGGGGAAGCATACAAAGTACCATTCAAAGTTCAACAAAAGTAATTCGATAATATGCCAAAAATTGTACCTTAAAAAATTTCTAATGCAAAGAATTTTGTTTATATATTTTTTTGGATTGTGATCAAAGTGATCAAATAAGAAGTTTTTTTTTTTTTTTTTTTGTAAAGAATATTACTCTAAACAATTGTACTTTTAAAAAATTTCTAATACAAATAATTTTGTTTATATATTTTTCTCATTTTTTTGCTTACTTTTTGTAGGATTTTCAAATTTTATGCATACAAATTTTTGGCATGCAAAGTCAAGGCACAGCACCTCTATGAGTCCTATGACTATCGCAAAGCAAGTAAGTGAGCACATTAACTTACTAAAACAAGTAGAGACACGCAATCACTAGCCACTCATCACCTTAGTCTTATTAGAGGCAAAAGGTCCAGGTCCTCATGGTAGTGCTTTTTGAAAGCATTTATAGCATAAAAAACGTTTTTGAAGAAAAATCAGATATTTGATAAAATTTGAAAAACGCTTCTAGTATAAATTTTTTTTTTATAAGAAAAACCAAGTATTTGATAAAATTTAGAAAACACTTTTAAAACATTAAAAAATCACTTGTAATGTTTCCTACAAAAATATTTTATAGGTGATTCTTCCAAAAATATTTCTAAAAAAAACACTTTTACTAAAAATATTTTAAATAGAAATATTACTAAACACAGTCTTAATATTATTTTAAACAATTGGAACACTATGTAGTTTCCTCTAAGCATCCAAAATATTTCTTCACCAATTCTTGTTGCCATCCAAGAAATTTCTCAACCTAATTATCCACCTTCAAGAAATTTCTCCATCAATTCTTGTTGCCATGGAAGAAATTTCTCAATTTGCTTGAAAAAATTTCTACCAATCTTTGTCACCTTCCAACAAACTTTTCCACCTATTGACATTCAATTATTGTGGTCATCCAAGAAAATTCTCGCCTAGCAATTCATGTGACCATCTAAGAAATTTTTCCACCTATTCATGTTCAATTATTATGACAATCCAAGAAAATTCTCTACCTACTAATTTTTATGACCATCTAAGAAATTTTCCACCTATTCATATTCAATTATTATGACAATCCAAGAAAATTCTCTACCTACTAATTTCTATGACCATCTAAGAAATTTGTCCACCTATTCACATTCAATTATTATGGCCATCCAAGAAAATTTTCTTCCTACCAATCATGTGATTATATAAGAAAATTCTCTATTACATTTGACAAATTTCCATCCAATTATCGTTTCTATTTACACCTAAAAATTATCTTTACCAAGTCCTCTCATCTAACCAATCAAAGAATTTCTACCTTCACTTGCATTTTTGTAGTTGTGTGGTTTAAATTGTTGACCTTATATTAAATTAGTTATTATTTCACCTTATCTTTTAGACTTTGTAAAAAAATATCAATAAAAGAAAATATTATGACAAAAAGATAAAAATTTAGAAAGTTTCACATTAAAAACTCTTAAAAAATTCCTCATTAGAAACTTGTTTTATTTAAAATAAGAAGCATATAAAAAATGATCTATCTAAAAAAACAAATTATTTAGAAAAAATACCTCACGATTAAAACCGGAAAGAAATAAAACATTTGTGGAGAACATATTAGAATGAATGACTTCTTTGGCAAAGAAATTGAATAAGAATTTCATTCACTAAATTGGCATGATTTCTCAAAACTACAAGAGACGGTTTGAGGCTTGATTTCTCTTGAAGATAGTGAGCAACCTTAGTTTACAATATAGAAAGTTCGGGAAGGCAGATGGCTTCCTGTGACCTTTGTAAAGTGATGAGGAAAGTTAGGGGCAACTCTCTCTCCCTCTCTATATTGATTCTTTTCTCGCTTTTCTCTTTTTCGTTATTACCTTTTGCTTGTGCTTTACCTTTTGCTTTTCTCTTGTTTTCTTTTTCTCTTGTTTACATTCATCCTTCAAACTCTTGCACTTTACTTCTCCACCAAGTTTTTCATTTTATTTTTTCTATACTTTATTCATGGTCTCCTATTTTATTTATTTATTATTATTATATAAAAGTACATAAAAAAGAAATAAAAAAATTAAAGTAAATAGAAAATAAAAATTTTGACCGAGAAGTGAAAAATAAATATAAGACTAAAAAGAAAAATAAAATAAAAGCAAAAATTAAATGATAAATTTAAAAAAAAAGTAAAAATTAAATTCACTGGATTGATATATTTATTTTCTAATATTTTATAGATAAATCTTATTATTGATAAATATTATCATTTATCTTTATATATAAAGAGTTGGGAAGGTAGGTGGCTTCCTGTGACCTTCGAAAAGTGATGAAGAAAATTAGGGGCAACTCTCTATAAGTTGGGATGGTAAGGTGACTTCCGATGACCTTCGGGAAAGTAATGAAGAAAGTTAAAAACAACTCTCTCTCCTTATTGATTCTTTTCTCACTTTTCTCTTTTTCTTATCACCTTTTGCTCTGCATGGTTTGGTGGGGTTATTCCATCATCATCATCATCATCAATAGACATTAGGCTCTTGCACTTTACTTCTCCACCAAGTTTTTTATTTTTTTTTTACATGTTAGTTTTTTTCCTTCACTTTATTAATGGTGTCTTATTTTATTATTATCCTTTTTATATATTTTTCTAATATATATAAGAGGATGTCAACAAGAAATAATAATAAAAAATTAAAACAAATAAAAAAGAAAAATTTTGACCCAAATTGAAAAATAAATATTTAAAATAAACATAAAACTATAATTAAAATATAAATACAAAAAATTAAAAATAAAAAATAAGTTAAACAATGAGAGGATGATTTTTTTTTTTTTTTTACATTTTATAGACAAATCTTATTAATGATAAATATTATAATTTAAAATAAATAAATAAAAAGAAACCAAAAAAAGAGGAAATGATTTTAATAACTTAAAGTAGCGAATTTAGTGTCCAAAGAAATTTATTTTTTACGCCAAAAAAAAAAATTTTTGGAAGAATAACAACATAACAATTAATTCCAACAAATAACATTCTAAAGAGATTATGAATAAAATAAAATTCAAATAATAAATATTAAAAAAAACCTTGTGTATGCTCATATATCTATATACAACCGAGAAATAACTTAAAGCCAAATTAAAATTATTTTCATTGAAAAATTAATAGATTTCCAATTTAAATGAGTGATTTAAAAAACATGATATGTAACACCATTAGAGAATAGTATGGTGGATCGTCATGAAGTACACTCATGTGCTTTAAACCTTACACCGAGAAAATTGATAACCTACAAATACTCATGAGTTATTAACCTCAAAGTTTCAATAATTTGATGGAAAAGGAATTCCAAAGCAATGCAATGTTTGATTCATCCAAACTTGTAACGATGCTAACACGAGGGTGACCTCTTACTCAAACAATTTGTGTGTTCCCTCCAAAGGTGTGCTTTTAATTGGTACATGGATCTTGAGCCTAAGCCTATTGACAATTGGGATCAAATGAAGCATGAAGACAATTACTTTTCCCAACCAACGATAAGCATAATAGAGTTCACAAATACCAAGCAGTAGAAAGATGAGTCAATGATTGACTCCATCAACTCACGTTCTTTAACCCTTGACAACAAGAATAGATTATATAATATTTAGTTGTGGAGATGAGCATATAAAGTATGCATTGAGAGCTTCTATATATTCTCCGAGGCAATCGACTCTACACCTTTGAAGAGTAGTCCGCATGAGCACATGACATAAAGTCATATATAAAAACTTAATATAAAAACAAATGCAAGTGAAAACATGTTATCCATTGGATTGTTACGAAAGTGATCAAATAAAAGAAAAATATTCTTTTGTAACAAGTATTATTCCAAAGAATTGTACCCTACAAAATTTCTAATTCATAAAATTTTGTTTGCATATTTTCTTATCTTTTTGTTTATTTTTTACAAGATTTTTAAAATTTACACGTACAGGATTACTTTAACAATTATTATTATATTTATAAAATTAAGTATTTTTATAAAAATTGATTTAACTAATAGAATAATATTTTTTTTACAAATTAAAATAAATTCACAAATTACAACCAAAATCATCATTTTTTTCAATTAAAAAAGACATGAAAACTATCTTCTTTTCCCTATTAACATGGATTACAAATTAAAATTAAATTAACTAGAAAAAAATAATTCTAATTAAATCAAATTATAATTTTATTTTAAATCAAAATGGATATCCAACTTATATTTTTCTATTAAAACTGATTTTTAATAAAGTGCTTCTTAATTTATTTATTATTCTACATAAATTATTGAGTAAAAAACAATCTTATTATGATGAATTGAATATAATGCCAAAAAACTTCAAACAATAAATCAATATTTCATGTAAGTGATGTAGCAAGTCAATTGTTTTTTAATTATCAAAATTTTATCTTCCCTATTTGATTTTAAAACAATCATCAAATTATTGATCAAGGATGCATTTACTAAAATAAAGTTAAAAAAGGAAATAAATAAAATACTGAGTTCAAGTAGACATTCTCATATTATAAATGAACTCATTTGATTAAAAAAAGAAAAATAAAAAGAAAAACACAAGCATACTGACCCATTTAAAGTGCAAGTAAAAACAAGTTTTAAAATTTAATGAAAAATATTTATAAGAAAATCAATATATATTTAATAATTCTTTTCTAGAAATGTGATACAATTTTTTTTTTCAAAAAAAAAAAAAAGAATAATGTATTGAGATGCTTTGAATAATTTTAAATAAATAAATGCAAGTAGATTTAAATAAATCTGACATAATTTTAATGGAATGCTAACTAAAAGTGGATTAAGAAGTATTCAGATTATTTTGAATTAGTTATCTAATTGTAAGACATTATTTTCCTTTTTTTTGGAGCTTCTTCAGCTTTTGAGATAATTAAAAATTGGATATTTAATTTTAGAAAATATGAAAAAAAAAATTTATATAAAATACTCTTATTTAAAATTTTTTATTTTTATATTTTAAAATTTTTACCAAAATTTTATTTCCATTGTTCTTAGGGGCCAAAATAACTTCATTTTTCTTGAAACACATGTGAAAGGCTACAAGGGCATTAACTTTTAGAAAGGAGAGGCAACACTTGATAATGGGTTACAACGAGTCAATGATTCTCTTCTATACTTTATATGACAAAGAAACTTGAAATTTCTAGGAAACTTAATGCAAGGAGAGGGGGGCAGGATTTTTAAGATAATGGGCTAAGAATGATTCTCTTTTATACCTAATATGATAAAGAAGCTTGAAATTTCTAAGAAACTTCAAAAAAGAAGGGGAAAGGTAGCATTTTTAAGATAATGGGCTAAGTAGAGTCAATGATTCTCTTCTATACTTTCAATTCCCATTTATTAGACAATTTAGCATTGGATGGTAGTGGAATTGGTTTGGGTAGAGTCAAGAGTCAATGATTCTCTTCTATGCTTTCAATTCCCATTTGTTAGACAATTTAGCATTGGATGGTAGTGGGATTGATTTTGCAAGAGTTAAGAGTCGATGATAATTTTTTTCTTCGCATTTCTATTTTGGATTTTACTTCGTATTATAGATGAAATCTCTTTATTTGAATGGTTTTTTCTAGTTCCTATTTATTACCATTTGATGCTTTTTAAAGGAGTTTAACATCTTTAAGAACTATAAATTTTTAAATCAAACTCTTGTTGGACTCAAGTGGCTAAAGTGTAAGTTGACAGGGGTATATATCTTAATATATATATATATATATATATTAAATTAAAGTCATTTAATTAGAATTAGTTTTTGCTAGTAGGGGATATTATATGAAAAGATGTTGAAGTTAAATTATTGTGTAAATATAAAGAATTTTTGTATTTATGAAGATGAGTGAGTTCTAAAGTAGAAAAAATAAATAAATTAAAAAGTCATACTATAGGGATGTACGAGGAGATTGAGGGCCAGAGAAAGTGTGCAGTGGCCTCTTCACAAATGGATGGTCCAGTAACTGACCAGCAGTAGGCCGATCACTAGGGTTGACTTGCAAGCATTTGAGGATAAAATCTTGGGCATCTGATGACAAGGAATTAGGAACATCAGGAGGTTCACCCTTGCCAATCCTAAATAACGCTTGCATCTGCCAAGCCACATAAAGATAATTCCGTTATTAGAACTCAAAATATAATATCAGAGATGGACTGCATTCCAAGTTGTAAGGTTGATTATCAGGTAACACAATTATTTTCCCTTAGACACCAAAGGCATGTTTGGTACTCTGGAATAGGAATGGGAATGGAAGTTGGAAATCCATTCCATTTTTCATTCATAAATGTGCTTAGTCTACTTATATTAGAAATGAGAATAGGAATAAAAGAACTGTTCTCATGGAAACAAAAACGCACTCTTGTCAAGAGTTTTTTATTCCTCCCTCTCCATTCATATCTTCTGAATACAAGAACAGAGCATTCAAGGAATATAAGGTTGAGTGATGATGCATGACAACAAAAAGCAAGATGCATGGTCAATATTTGCATATACAAAGTACTTGATCTGAAGGAAGAGCGCAAATCTACAAGCCTACAATCTTGCTTTCCAAACTTAGCTGGAAGATAAATTAATATCAAATCTTATGACAAGGATGTTTCTATAAAAACCTGTTTTCTAGCCCAAAGACGAGTTTGGGTGCCTTTAGAGCTTGCTAGATAACACAAGCAATAATCAAGTCAAAACCTTATTTGGAAACATTCAACTTCCGATTTGATGATAAAATGTCTGGTGTTTCCAAACGTTATCAATTGGCAATTCAACAAGATTTTGAATCTGCTACCATGAGTTCCAGTGTCATCTGCACTGTCCTTCATCAGGGAAGGTCACACAATCAGGAATGTGAGGCTCCTTCACCCAAATTATATGACAAACTGAAGTTACAAAAGAAGAAATTTAAAATTAAAATAAAAAATAAAATTCTGGAGTGACTGCAAAATGTCATCTGACAACTGAGAAAAGTTGTTGCCAATGATACAAGCCTATTTAGTCAGGCACTTGTAAATTGGAGTGTTTGATAACATAAAAGAAAATATTGATAATTCCATGGTATTCATACATGACAGCCAGGACAAGACAGATATTGAGTGGCATTCTCCAAACAAGGAAAAATATAATTCATAATTGCCAATTATCCAAAAATAAATGGATTCAGATTGAAACTTTTTTTTTATATATATCCCAAATCCAACAACCCAACCTTTCCACTTAAACCCATGTGTTGATAATTGTTATGCCAGTGGAACCTTTGATACCAGTTTGTTGTGTCAGTGGAAGCTTTGAAACCAACAATGTTAGATCAAGAACAAAAAGATAAAACAATCACACACATGGTATACGAGGTTTTAACGTGGTTCGACCAACCATGCCTACATCCACGGATGAGAGAGAATTATGCCACTATACAATAGAGAATATTACAAAGGACAAAACTAAATACAACTATTGGGTTCCCAAAACATCCCATATTTCCCCACTCCTTGTATCCATACCCTACCACGAGCCTTCTCACTCCACACCGGATATCTTCCATTCTTCCTCACATCTCTATCCATTTCGTGTAGTCTCTACAAACTCATTTCTATCTCATAACTTTTTCCCCTTATAACCTAGAATATTTATAGAGATATTCCTAACAACTTTTCTTATTCTATAAAAAAAAAAGTTTAATATTACAATGATATATCAACTTAGGAAATATTCTATACAATATTATTTACAACAAGGAATTAATACTAATTAGGAATTTGTGATACATTCCAACAATAAGCACCAACTGATAAGGTGCGTGGATCTAAGAAGCTCTTAGACTCAACCCATTCCAAATAATTTCAGATATATTTTTTATTTTAGTGTTTTTATTCTTGAGATGTTACACGTGTAGATTGTTTTTATGTTGAATCCTTAAAAAAGGGGTAGATTTTGTGCCCAGATCTTCACCCTTACTATAAAATCATCAGCATTTTCAAAGTCAAAGCCAAACTCAACCAATTTCCATATCATCAATTTGAATAACAAGTGATTGAAGAGCACAAACAGAAGGATAAAACAAGAAAAATCATTAAAGAAAATAATGTTGTATATCTACGAAATGTCATACGTACATCTTCCAAGGGGGAATACGGGGGTCGACGAGTCAACATCTCCAACACAGTGCATCCAAGGCTCCATATATCAACTGCACGCCCATAGCCCTCATTTTTCCGGTTAACAACCTATAGTTACACAATGAAATCATAAACTCAAACTATCTACAAGAAACGCTTGAGCATGTTGTGCCTTATAGCATAATGTAAATTTTCCAAAATCATTTGGATGCCTAGATTTAGACTTGGGGTTTGAGTTTTGGATCCCAACTGCTATATGATTTTTGAATAAAATGTCGTACTATTATTGAAAATTCATAGATCCAACGTTTTAACATCTTTATAGGGTTAAAAAAAGTTCAAGAGTCCACATTTTGGGACTTAACACCAAATATTATCCAAGATTCCAATATCCACTTAAAATAGTTAAATATGCTTCTTGAAGAAACTAGCAAATATCCATTAATCCATCAATGAAAGAAATAGTAAAGTTGAAAGAGTCTTGCAAGTAGTTAAACTTGAACTTTGTTCCCAAAAATATTACCATGCTCATGCTCATCAGCCAACTCCGACATGCCATAGTCTGGCTATAACTTTGTTATGGGTGATACAAGTATCAACAACAAGCCCATCCAAATCAATAATCAAGTGAAATAGAGGGTATGGTAGTTCTGTAATGCAAAATTATTAGGTTGTTCTAAATGGTGTGGCCAAGAGGATGTCAGGCTGCTTATTGAATTGCTACCATTTTTTTTTTTGTTTATTTATTTATTTATTTATTTTTTCAAATTTGTGGTGTGCTCTTACATGGAATTATCGAACTTTACCACTTGAACAACGCAAGGGCTGAATTGCCACCATAATTTTTTTTTTCATAAATAAAACCAAATGCATTAAAAAAAAAAAAAAACGCCACAAAGACACTCTAAAGTAGATGTATACAAAAAGTGTCGTAGCTCAAAAACAAGAAAAGAACCCCAACAACCCCTTCCCTTAACTAGAACCTAGCCATTCAATAAAATCAAATAAAGACATAGAATCAATGTCTATATAGAACTTTACCCAAGAAAACAAATTTCTTTAAAAAAAACCATCTTAAAAAACTGAGTTGAATGCTCCTTATTCTCAAACAACCTAAGATTTCTTTCCTTTCAAACCATCCAAAATAGATATATATAGAAGTTGCTCTCCAAACCTTTTTCCTCCTTCTGCCCACAAAAGAACCATGTCACCCTAAAGGAGTTGCCATTGCTGTAGCAACTTGCACCTAATGAATACAAAAGAGATCAAACAGTAATTGCCAAAGAATCCTAACTAGAGAACAACAACGGAGGATGTGATCTATGGATTCTTCTTCTTTGCAAAGAAAACACCTATTGACAAAAGACTACCCTCTTTTTTGAAGCTGATCTAAAGTCAAAACTTTTCCCCAAATCATTTCCTATGCAAAAAAGTCAACTTTCGAAGGGACCCATGAATTCCAAACAACCCACCTTGGAAATAACACAGCAACCCCCAATTCCAAATCGACATATAAATGACTCATAGAGAACTTATTATTGTACAAGTTCATTCACACCAACTGATCTTCCCCCTCTCTATCAAATGCCTTTCCTTGCAATTTGAAAAATAAATCCTCAACTTCATTCACTTCCCAATCATTGAAAGAACATGAGAAACAAGGGTTTCAATGACCTCTCTTCCCATGTTGAACCCAAAGATCTGCCACCCAAACCTCTTTTGCAACACCTAAGGTATATAAAGAATGGAAGGAAACACACAACGGTTCATCCCCATACCACTGATCCATCCAAAACTCCATCCTCCTATTACCCACTACAAAAGGAAAAAAAGCCCAAGAAAGTGTTTTGTTCCTTCCTAATGGATTTCCAAAGTCCGACTCCATACCCAACTCTAACTTCACCAAAACACCACCCACCCTCTTCCTTTCCATATTTGTCACTAATCAATCATGTCCAAAAGGCACCTCTTTCAATGGCATACCACGAACTCCATTTGCACAAACACGCCTTATTTAACGAAGATATGTTGAGCCCCTAACCTGTCTTTGCTTTTCTCCAAACACATAGTGGACCACTTCACAAGATGTATCTTTTTCTCCAAACCTCCACCTCCCCATAGGAAATCCCTTTCAATTTTCTCCAACCTCAATCTGACTATCCTCGGAATATGGAACAAAGACATAAAATAAATAGGAATGCTAGATAAAGTGCTCTTGATGAGAGTTAACCTCCCCCTTTAGAGATGAATAATTTTCCTAATGCTTGCCTCACTTGTTAGTAAATTTTTTACACTTTAATATGAATATATGTGTTCCATGACTAAAACCGATAGCTCTCCAACTTTAAAACAAATTTGACAAAAGATTGCAAAATATAGGAAGCAACAAAAAGATTGATTATAGGTTTGGTGAGACCAATTACCTCATTGGTTGATCTTAAGGCCCAATCAGGTGGCAAGGCCTCAAGGGGTTGGGTAGGGAGGATGTGAGAGCTTCAAGGTTCAGAGTACCAATAGGAGCCCAAAAAAAGGGAAAAGAAAAAAGAGAAAAAAACATATTATCTATCACAAAAAATAAACATTAAGAATTAAATTTTTAAAAAAGAAACAAAAAAAATATTAAATTAAAATCTAAAAAATAAAAATAAAAATAAATTTTTTTAAAAAAGATTGGTTATAAGGATGGCAATGGAGTAAATTAACTAGGACCTAACTGCAGAACCCTTTTATTAATCTTTTTGTATTAGACTGATTTTCTCATAACAAATAATGAAGCCAAGGCTTCCGCTCTCAGAAAAGTAATCACCAATTCAGACTAATATGAGAATTCTGCAATTCCATACATCTACTAACACGAGTGCATTGGTACCTGGTTATGTGGAATTATTAACACCTCATACATGATGGTAAATCTAAATGCATTGACAGAAAAATGCAAATAAGAGATGACATCAGCTAAGTCTCCCTTAGTTCCGAGCAACAGTTTGAAAAAAATAAAAACTAATCAATTAATTGATAGAAACAACTTTCCAAGAAAAAACTGAACTACTTCATAATTTAGTTGAGTTATATCACTTCTTTTTCTGCATAAATCGCTTACTAAAGATGGTTCCAGAGACTGCATCACAAGCATGCTGAAAGTCAGTTGAGTAAATATAGTTCTCAATCCAATTCAGAACATGAATTGTTCATAAAAATGAAGATATCAAAAGGAAGGAAGCAAACCTCTAGGGCCATCCAGACTGGTGTCCCTCTACAAGATTTTACATCATTCAATTTGGTTGCCTGAGAAGATAAACAACCAGAAATATTATGTTACATCATTCAGCAATTAGAAACAATGGAGATTGTAGCTCTACTGAAGAAAACAACCTTTGCCAATCCAAAATCCGCAATTTTCACAAATCCATGTACATCCACCAATATATTAGCACATTTGATATCCCTTGAAAATGAAAGAGAAAAGATTAGTCTTAGAACAAAAATAAAAATAAAAAAATAAAAATCTATAATTAAGAAAAATACTCAGAAAATTGTGCTTTCAAATCTTCCTCTCATATTCTCCACATCCACCCACCCCCCCAACCCAACCACCACCACACACACACACACACACAAATCCATAGTTCTATCCTTGTGATTATTTCACAAAAGCATTGCAGTTACATCTCACCCAATAGATATTTCCTATTCTAAGCCACACTATTGACACAACACTTGCTCCTTTGGTTGTATGACAGTCATTTAGTGAACTTGATTGGAGATTTGTAGTCAACTATGGTGGAAACAACAACATAGATTTAGAACTTGTATTTCCCTCCGTAAGTACTATGTTTACATATTCAAGGACAACATGGGAGAGAGAGAGAGAGAGAGATGTAAGTGTTCAAAAGTTCTCATGAAGGAAGATTGAGATTCGGTCAGTTGCTGCAGGATGGAAGAAAGGAAGTGAGGTAATACCATGTTTACATTATGCAAGGAGATGATAGGGCAGAGGGAGAGAGAAACATTTAATCATTCAAAAGTTTCCATACAAGAAGATTGGGTGGAGTCAGTTGCACTAGGAGGAATGGACAAAGAGTTGCGGTGGAAAGGGGGAAGGCAAAGAGAGAAGTTGCTTGGCATGGTTCCAAATTTCTTATGAAGGGAGATTATGATCAAAGCAGTCACGAATGAAAGGAAAGGGAAAAGGAAGAGAAGCAAAGCTGAGGGAGAAGAGGACGGAGCTTCTTTTCATGATTCAAAACATGAACATAGATAAAATTGAGCTAATCAAGGGAAGAGAGGATGAAGTGGAAGATAGAGAGAAAAGTTTGTTAATTTTATTTCAAGATTCCAGAGTTTCCGTTAAGGAAGACTGAGAATGAGTCAATAGGGAGAGAGGAAAAGTGGGTTTGGACAAATGGGAGGAGAGATCCAAAATTTTTAAATTCCATTTCAAGGTTCAAAAGTTCCTAATGGGGAAGATTGGGAATGAATCAATAAGGAAAGGAGGGGGTGGAGGGAATGGGAAAAAGAGAGAGAAAAGTTGCTTTTCATGGTTCAAAACACGAAGGGAGATTAAAATTAAGCTAGTTAGGGAAGGAAACGGAGAGAGGGAAAGAGAAGAGGAAGAGAGCCAAGAAATTTGTTAATTCCATTTCAAGGTTCAAAAGTTCCCTTGAAAAGAGATTGAGAACGGGTCAATGAGGGAAGAGGAAGAGAGGGAGAGCGAGAAGGGGAGGGAAAGATCCAAAAATTTTCAATTCCATTTCAGGGTTCAAAAGTTCCTATGAAGGGGGATTGAGAATGAATCAATAGAAGGAGGTGGCAAAGGAAGAGGGAGGGGGGTGAGGAAGCATGCAGGATAGAGGGAGAGATCCAAAAATTTTCAATTCCATTTGACGTTTCAAGAGTTCCTATGAAGGGAGATTAACAATGAATCTATAAGGGCATTAGGGAAGTAGAGGGCATAGTGTTAGTGGGAAAGGAATTCCATTTCAAATTTCAGAATATCCTATGAAGGGAGGTTGAAAATGAGTAAATAAGGAAAGAAAGGGGCCAAGGGAGAGTGAGAAATAAGGGCAGGGAGAATGGGAGAGAGAGAGAGAGATATCAAACAATTTTCAATTCCATTTCAAGGTTTGAAAGTTCCCATGAAGGGAGATTGAGAATGAAGATGAGATTCTTTGCAGAGAGAGGGAAAGATAGACTGAGTGAGAGAGAAAGTGCTTCTTCCTCTTATAATTCAATCCTTGAAGGGAAATAAAATGCAGTCACCTAGGAAAGTAAAAAGGTGGACGTGGATGCAAGCAAGACCCAGCATTGATAGAATACAAATTGATGTTTAATGCAGCTAACTGCATGATGCAACTCAAATAGAGATAGAGATGGGGTTCCTTGTAGTTAATTCACAAATGAAGTTGTTACAGGATAAACCAAATCACAACTTGAAATATAACAAACGATATATTTTAGGAGAGGAATAGCTTATTGGGATATATTGTGCTCTATACTTAATTACCACTCAAAATGTTAAGTCCACAGAACAACTTCAAGATATTCTCACAAGTCTTTGAATAGAAATTAATCTCATTACAGTTATGTCAAAATGACGATGATTAACATCCATGCCCTCAACTCCTTTTTCCTCATTTTGCTTTTTTCTGAAAGAGGGCAGGTGCAATTATCATGTCAGAGAAAGTATAAATCTGTTATCAGAGATGAACACATGTCCATTGTGTGTGTGTGTGTTCCCTTTTCCATTCTCAGCTAAATCTGGCCTAATTCTGGCATCATAACACCGTAAAACAAAATATAAAATCATCAATAACTCTAAATAGCAAATGGCAACAACTACACTCTCCAATAAGACTGAGAATTTCAATTTGGAAACACTGCAGCAAGGAAAAATTCCACAATAGAGTGAACCAATTTTCTCTAAGTAAGCAAGCTATGCATCCAGGTATTGTGTAGTTCATGCATATTAATTCAACATCTTGGTGGCTAAGGCAAGAGAATGGAAATAATCAAAACATGTTCAAAGCAATACATCAAAAAGAAATGCTGAGAAAACAAGAAAACAGAAATAAATATATAGATAAATGCAAAGATAAATATGACCAAACAATTAAGAAGTAAGATCATTTGTATCACCTGTGAACCACATTTTGCTCATGTAGATATTTCAAACCATTTAAAATCTGCTTTGTGTAGACCAAGGCTTGGCTTTCCTGCAAATGATACTTTTGATAAAGACTTAAAAGTGAACCTTTCGTCACAAGCTCAAGGAAGATATAAAGTTTAGAGTCATCCTGGAAAGATCAAGTGCATAAAGGAAAATTAGAGCCAAATCATAAAGGAAGAAATACTTAAATGACAACATGAAAGACAAAAATTCCCCCCAAAGAAAAAGAAAAATTTAGCTATTGATCAGTTACACAGTGAATTATATAACCCATCAGTTGAAGAAAGCCATAAGATGGTGCTTTTTTGATAGGCAATGATAATATTATATGACAAAGCGCCCAAAGAAAGAGCTCACCTAAGGTCAACAGGACACTTTTTGGAGCTTGAGAGTTGGCTAGGAACAATCTGATTTTCTGGGGTGTTAGGGGGTGTGTCTGGTTGGTTTTCCCATGTTGTTCTCTTTGCTTTCATTCTACCTTTGAGCGCTTTCTGTATATTACGTTTGTGCATTGTTGCACCCTTTAATATATTCTCATATTACCCATAGGGAAAAAAAAAGAAAAAAAAAGAAAAAGAAAGGTACACAGTACATATGCAATGTTAGAAATCTGAATTTTCTTAATTGGGGTCTCTTGTATACATTTATGTAATTGTATATAACTGTAAATTAGATTAAGAAAGTGTATATAGCTGTAAATTAGATTAGGAAGAATAATCCCTGATTTATATAGATTGTCATGATTTATAGGGATTATTAGTTTATTTTTTTCCTTAAATTTCTTTGTAAATATAGGATATAAATTAGGATTGTAACAGTTGATTGAATAAGAATTTTTTACCACTTTCTCCCACATTATATCAAAGCCACTTTGGACATTCTTCATCAACCTTCATTGCTGATTTTAGTTCAAGTTTTTCAGCCTTCATTGTTAATTTCAAGCCTAATTCTTTAGGCCTTCATTGGTGTGTGTTTTGTTTATTTCATTTTTCATCTTTCATCCATTCTCTTGCTTCAATCTCTATCTGCAATTTTTGCGATTTCACTATGTCTGACATGTCTGAGACTTCTGCCACACCCATAGCCGTCTTTGGTGAAACTTTGCCTCATCAAACCATTGGAGAGTTATAGAATATCAATTTAGCGTATCGGTTGAATGGCCGAAACTATCTCCAATGGTCTCAACTAGTGCGAACCTTTTTGAAAGAGAAAGGCAAACTAAGTCATCTAATTGGCATAGGTCCATAGCCTGAATATCCGAAGCTCAACCAATGGGCTGAAGAGGATTCCATGATCATGTCATGGTTATGGAATTCTATGTTGCCTGAAATCAGTGGCACTTGTATTTTTCTCACCACAACTAAAGAGATTTGGGAGACAATAAGACAAACTTATTCTGAGGTACATGATGCGGCTCAAATTTATGAAATTAAGTAAAAAATTTCAACTACTAAATAGGGAACAAGATCGGTCATTGAATATTATAATCTCTTGAAAAGTCTTTGGCAAGAAATGGATTATTACCAAAAATCTTCAAATGAAATGTAGTGAAGATGCTGCAATATTAAGAAAGTTTGTTGAAAGGGAGCAGATTTTCGAGTTTCTTGCTGGCCTTAATGTTGAATTTGATCAAGTTCGAGTTCAAGTCTTAGGAAAGGAAGATTTGTCATCCATTAATGAGGTGTTCTCCATTATTCAAGCAGAGGAAGGACGATGAGGTGTTATGATTGATTCTCAACTAGCTGAAGGTTCAGCCCTTGCTAAATCAAAACCAAGAGATAGTAATTTCAAAGGCCTAAACCCGAGACAGGGTGGCAATAATGACAGTGGCAGATGTGATTTTTCTAAGAATAAGGACAATGTTTGGTGCACATATTGTAAAAAACCGCAGCACACGAGAGAGACATGCTAGAAACCTCATGGTAAACCATGGGTATCAACTGTGCTAGTGGTTTTAAAGGGGGACAACAACAAAGCCAAGTGTATGTAGCTGATGCTAATAATTCTAGAGAGGAACAATCAAAGTACAACAACACGAAACTTGGAGAATTGAATTAGGAGGGCATTGAAAAGCTGAAAAAAAATTTGGGTTCATTGGAGAAACTTATGGGTGTTTGCTCTCTTGCACATTCAGGTAAGTTTCCTTTCTCTCATGCTTTTAGTGTCTCAACTATGTCCCTTTCAAGCTCTTGGATTATTGACTCAAGAGCTACTGAGCATATGACATTCATCAGAAAAATTTAGCACATATATTCCATGTCCTAGCAATAAGAAAATAACTATTGCTGATGGGTCTTTAGCTAGTGTTGCAGGTTCGGGAATGGTCAATGTAAACCCTTCTTTGAGTCTTAAAAATGTCTTACATGTTCTCAAGCTTTCAACCAACCTTGTGTCCATTTATTAACTCACAAAAGATGTGAACTGTAGAGTTATATTTTCCCCTACTCATTGTGTTTTTCAGGACTGAGTTTTGGGAGAGATGATTGGGCATGTTAAGGAAAAGAAGGAACTCTACTACCTTGATACAAGTAGTGGCAATGTTGGCAATGGGAATCAACTACCTCTTTCTTTTTTATCTGAGTCCTCTTCTTCAAATCAAGACCAAATTTGGCTTTATCACTTTCGACTTGGTCCCCCTTCATTTAATGTACTTAAGGTCATGTTCCCTTTACTTTTTAAGAATATTGATGTAGACACTTTTCATTGTGATGTTAGCGAATTTGCAAAACATCATTGTGTCCCATTTCCTTTGAGAACAAAAGATCATAATTTCCTTTTGCTTTAATTCACAGTAATATTTGGGCCCATCAAGAGTTCCTAATATTTCGGGAGCTTGTTGGTTTGTTTTGTTTATTGATGATTATACCCTGTGTTACTTGGATCTTCCTCTTAAAACAAAAGTCGGATGTGAGCATTGTTTTTTCAAATTACCATAATATGGTCAAAAATCAATTTGGGGTGTCAATAAAACGTGTTAGATTGGACAATGTAAAGGATTATTTCAATCAAACACTTTCATCTTATTTTCAAAAAGAGGGAATTATTCATGTGTCTCCATGTGTCAATTCACCCTAACAAAATGGTGTAGCCAAGAGAAAAAATGGTCACTTACTAAATGTTACTAAAACTGTCTTGTTTCAAAAAAATGTTCCAAAAACATATTGGGAAGAGGTCATTCTTACAGCTACTCATTTAACAAATAGGGTTTCTTCTCGAGTTTTGGGTTTAAAGAGTCTTATGTAAATGTTCACAACATTCTTTTTTCAATTCAATACATCGAGTAAGCTTCCTCCTAAAGTGTTTGGGTGCCCCATGTTTGATCATATTCATGCTTATCATTGAGGAAAGTTGGATCCAAGAGCATTAAAGTGTGTTTTTGTTGGTATAAATGTTTCCATCCTCCAACTAAATTTTTTTTTTTGTCTCCATGGATGTCACTTTTGTAGAAACAAAGGGACATTTTTCGGTTCCTTATCTTCAAGGGGAAACATCATCTATGGAAGATAAGGACATGTTCTTGCTTGACTTTCCTAAATCTTCCCCATCCGAACCTTCAAATGGAACCCAAAAAGAGTCCAAAAGTCATGAAAAAATTCTAGAAATTTCCAACACACCTCAAATAGCTACAACAGTCCCAAAATAGCTAAAACATGCCCTATTTTAGATGTTGGAACAAAAGAAAAGGAGTTGGAACCTATTACCACAAAGCCACTACAAGTTTATTCAAGGAAAAGGGTGACTGAACCTAGACCCATGCAAGTCCAAACATTCAAACCAACTCTCAGAAATGAGGTACATAATTATAATGCGCCTCTTGACTCACATGATGATGTTGACATTAATGTTGATCTTCCCATTGCCATTAGGAAAGGTACACGTAAATGCACACAACACCCATTGTCTCATGGATCAGGCACAAAATGACGAAAAATTCATTTTAGTTTGCTATAGGTGACAAAATGCAATGTGGCTCATTCCAAGAATGATATGTTACAAGAAAACAAAAGAAGCTAACTCAATGTAAGAAACATACCTTGTTTGTGCCATAAGACCGAACTATGTTCTCATGTTCCAACTGACTTAAAAGAGAAATCTCCTGGACCAATAAGGAAGGAATTAGAAAAAGAATCTCATGATAATACAGCCCGGATCGATGAGCAATTGCTCTTTACTGCAATACCTATGTATGCAATTGACTTGAGGTTAACTATGATGTACAAAAAAAAAAAAAAAAAAAATAGTTCAAAAAATTTTATTAAAAAAATAAGAACGATTAAACCAGATTTGACGAGCATTTCTTCAGAAGATGACATTCTTCTCACCTGTTCAAGTTGATAAATGCTTTGTTTGCCCTTGCCCCCTTGATCAAGCAATGAAACCTCCTTCACAGCAAAAAAGAATCCATCACTGCAAAAAATAAATAAATAAATAAAAATACTTGTGTGAGAGGGGAAAAACATGAACACGTCAATGATAGTCAACATGAACTAATCTGATCATATCTATTCTCAAACCCACTTGTCTGATTCTTTAAGGTTGGAAAACAACGGTAAGTTGATCACTGCTCATAATCTCATACTTTTAAGATAAGGAGGACTACAAAGAGACAAACCTTAAAGGGGTCAAGACCTAACTTCCTCAATGGAAAAGGAGGATGATAGATAAACAAGAAGCAACAAAGAAATGAAGCTGATAAGATCACCACTCTCCTAGTCTGAGAAATAAACGAGGAGTTAAGGTACCGGCACAAGGAGGATAAAATATTAAGAAGATGAACTAAAAGAATCTCTAGACCTTGAAACCAACAGATGTTAGGTTAGAGGGTCTGAAATCACTATAAATCGTCCTAAAAGAGAAACTCAGAGTCATTCCAAACTAAGAATTGGATATACTAGGAAAATTCAAGAAACCTTGTGCAATTGCTTTCCACGTGGCCTAATGTGATCATTGGACAAAATGTTCGTATCCCAACCATCAGAGTGCAAACCATAATTAATTCTGACTACCTTATGGAATGCAGTGTCACTAGCCCAAGCATAGCTCCATAGAAAAGGCTCTATTCCTTGAAGAAATCATTCCAAACCCAAACCCCCTTCATTCTTAAGCCTATAAAATTGATACCATCCAATTAGATTTCCTTTTTTGATAGGCAAACAAACAGAAAGTTCTTTCTTCCATTCCCTAACCAATAAAAATTCCAAATTCTGTCAATCTTAGAAGCCAATCTTGACTGGAATACTAGTCTGAGAGGAAACCAGTACAGATATAAGGCAAACAAGACTAGATAAATGTAGTTCTTCATCCTAAGGACAAAGAGGCTCTTTGACAACCATCTGTTTTACAAGAGACCTTTTCTAAAACAAGGTTCTAAAACTGAGGAGCCTTGAGATTCCCAAGTAAAATAAGCCCTAAACAAGAGAGGGACTACCTCGCAATCCAGCAACCTAACAGAGAAGCTAGACTAAAGAGTTGTCTTAATTCAAAATAATGCCTAACAGGATACTCTAAATTAGATTTATCTTAAGTCTTGATATCTATGTGAACATTGAAAGAATTTTTTTTTCTTTTAATTATTCTTTCAAATATTGAAAGTGTGATTTAATCTTGGTACATATCCTCTGATCTACTACTATAATAAAGAGGAAAGAAGAAAGTAGATCCCATTGTGTGAACCCTCTACGAGCCTTTACCCAACCTTTCATACAACTATTCACTATCGTAGAAAAACTAATCAAAGATAGGCAACCTAAAATCTAAAGTGTCAATTTAGAACCAGACCTTTTCCTTGCAAAGCAGGGTTTAGTAAATCTCAATCAACTTGACATATGTCTTTTCAAAATTTATCTTAAATACCATCCCCTCCTTGGCCAAGTGAACTTTCTCATCCAACATCTCATTGATGAGCAAAGATAGGTCCATAATCTACCTACTCTAAACAAAATCTGCTTGTGAAGGAGAAATCTTTTCCTATAATACTATCCAAACTCATAAGATGCATGCCATGAGGAGATGCTTTTACTTTTGAAACTGGTGTAAAGGTTAGTAAAATAGTAATCGTGACATGTGTCCTCAATAAGCATTCGCTTATCACAACATATCAACACTTAAGCAAATCCAACAAATAGAAGCAACTGATTTCTTGTTGGAAAAAATGGTATATTGAGTGGTGTAACAACAAAGGTTTAATCTTCTTTAGTCTCTTAGGTGACCATTCAACTAGTAATAGGTCCAGGTATTAAATGCAAAAACTAGTGAGTATTTTTCTAGGTACAAAGAAACAATATTGAGGAAAATGAAATTATACGATACTCTAAATTAGAATAAAGGATTACATTTGTAACTAATAATCTTGCATAATTGACAAAAGCTTTCAAAAACTCACAAAGCATTAGCAATATGGTGCAAGATTATTTGGACTTGGAAGAATTGCTTGGGTACTCACAAAGCCAAGCAAATCATACTCTCTTTTACAATCATTCTAGTGATGGCAAGCTTGCTATACTAATAGTGTACGTGAATTATATCATCCTTACTAGAGATAATCCAGCTAAATAGGAGAGATTGAAGAATTTTCTAGCTACAGAGTTTGAGACCAAGGATCTAGGAACCTTGAGGTACTTTGTGGGAATGGAGTTTTCTATATCAAGGGAAGGTATTTTTGTGTCACAAAAGAAGTATACATTGGATTTGCTCCAAAAAATCTAGATTTCTAGGGTGTAAACCGACCAAGACTCCAATTGATCCTACTTGCAAATTATGGTTACTAAAAGAGAGTAAGTGTACTAGCAAAGAACACTATTAGAAGTTTGTGGGAAAACTAATATATCTCTCTAATAATTGGCCATATATACCTTATTTAGTGAGTGTTGTGAGCTAATTCATACACTCTCCAAATAAACACCTTGAGGCAGTTTCAGGATGCATGTGGTGGTTTCTGGATATAGATGGGAAGGCGATAGAGAAACATCATGTACTTGGGCTAAGATCCTTGTAAGGTCCAACAAGTAGGTCTCAGGAAAGCTACATGTAGTGGATGGGGAAAAGTTTTTTATATTTAACTTTGGTGGGAGATCTCACCATAGATGATGTTAGTGGTCTCAAAAGAGAGGTGCAAGGATTCAAAGGTCAAGGAAGAGAGTATGGTTTGTTCACACAAGGGTGGGAGAGTAAGGAAGGATGAAGAGAAGAATGTAGAAGAGGCTTTACAGGTGTTGGGTTCTGAGTTGAGTCCCTCTATGCAATATACGGTGGTGAAAGCACTCTCTAGAGAAAGTGGCAGCATCTTTTTGTTGGAGCAGGTTGGGAAAGAAGGCTCTAAGTCCTCTGTGAGTCCTTTTGAGGCCCTTGATGGGTCATTGAGCTTTTTACCTACTAAAGACAAGGCAAAGGGTGGCCCTTGCTCACTCAAAGTGGGCTTATGTTCGTCATAAAAGATTAATTTTCCTAGTCTTGCTAAAGGATTCCTTGTGGGCTGACCCAAATTTGCTAAGAGGTTGCCTAATATAGAATGGAGAGCTAGCAAGCTTGCTAAGGATGGGCTAATTTAAGCGCTAGTGGGCCTAACAAGGATGGGCCAAGGTCTTTTTTAAGTGAATCAAGCATGATGCCTCCCAAGCCCACTAGTGGGATATTAGGCAAGGTTAACAAGGTCTCTAAGGGTGTTCAGTACCCTATGTTCAATGGAGAGAAAGGCAACAACAATGAAAGAAGAGGTTTTTTTGACAATCCCATTTTTCATGCAAAGTCTCAAGGATTAGAAAAGAGGGTTTTAGGAGTTGATGATGTTCTCTTGGCAAAAGCATCAACTTTTGTAGGTAGGCCAAACTCATTATTTTAGGGAGGGATCTCCTCTTTCTTATTTGCATTCATGGTTAGGCCGCCACAAGGTGGTAGCCCTATGTTTTAGTCTATGGGAGGCAATCGCAACTAGGAGAAGAATCCTCAACTAAAGGTAGGGAATTGTAAAGGACCTTTCGGAGTGGGATTTCGACCCTCAAAATGATGCTTCAAGATGAGTCTCGCTTGGAGTGCTTGAAGATCATTGTGGAAAGTGCTTTAGGCAAGGATTTGGCAGTTGGGTTTGAGGAGCAAGTGTCTTCAGAGATAAAATCCTTCAATTGGCCATCAAAAGAGGAGGTTCATTCCAACAGTCTCTTTTCTAAGTTAGCTAGTTTTAGTAGCCTTGTGGGGATGCCAGTCGAGGGTTTTGAAAAGGAAATTTTCTCTCTTTTAAGGAAGATGGAGACAAGGAAGGGGCATGGTGTCTATGTATCAGGGGGGAAAGGAAGCTAATCTCGAATTCCCAACTTGAGAGGGAGATCCAAAAATTGAAGTGCTTGGTAAATTACAAAAGCTTTTCTTTGCTAGTTAGAGGTAAGGGGAGGAGTATTGGGGTCATAGATTTCGTTGCATGAGGTTGCTTTTAGGTTCCAAATGTTGGTCTTTTTGGTTTATTATTCCAAAATAAGGGTTGTTTTGGGGTGTTGAGAGCTGTGGGGGTTGGTGAGGCGATTGGTTAGTTTTGGCTTTCTAGGTTGTTTGGGTGGGTTTGTTGCTTGTTTTTCCTTCTCTTCTTGCAAGCCTTTAGGCCCTTCTTGTATACTTCGTGTGTACCATGATGCGCCTTTTGTGCTCTTAATATATCCTCTTATTTACCTATCAAAAAAACAATTATTTTAGGAAACTGTTCTTTTGTAGGAAGAAACGTAATGACTTACAGGAGTAGGATGTAATATGTCATTCCAAGAAGCAATACTAAAGTTGAATTCAAGCAACTACTCATGGTATTTGTTTACATCTTTGGTTGAAGAAATTGCTTGATGACCTAAGAATTCCTAGTAAGAAGCCACTGAAGCTTGACTGTGAAAAAAATTCAACTATGAACATTGCTCATAATCTAGTTCAACATGATAAAACTAAGCATGTAACCTATCAAAAAAAAATGATAAAACTAAGCATGTTGAAGTGGACCATCATTTCATCAAGGAGAAGCTAGAAGTCAAAGTGATCTACATACCTTATGTACCTATTGAAGAACAGCTAATAGATGTTCTAACCAAGGGACTTCATATAGGGTTGTTTAATTAACAAGTTAGGAAAGATAGATATCTTCAAATAAGCTTGAAGGGGAGTGTTAAAGATTTTTGAATTTTAGGAATTAGTTTTATTCTACTTTAGTGCAAAAATAGTTAGGATAATTCAGTTTTACTTAGTTGTATTTTTAAAAAAGTTCATTCCTAGTTTATAGGAAGTTCATTGTATTTTTTGTTAGTACCTATTTTGTAGTTAAAATTTAGCACACATTGTTGTATATAAATAGGCTTCTATGTTCCTATTTTTCTTATTGAAAATAATAATAATTTTTCATTCTTCTCTTAAACTGCATTTAGAGTTTTTACACCTCAGTGAATTATAGTTAGATTTAACCTATTGAACTAGTATACACTTTATGCCTATTTGATCCTTTTTTGTATAGAGGATTGTGTACTTCTAGGAAGGATTGTTCATCCTTTTTTCTACTTAATATTTCAATACAATGAAATCATTGTTTCTTATATATATATATATATAGAGAAAGAGAGAGAGAGAGAGAGAGAGAGAGATCAAAATAATATTGATGCATTGCTTTTCCTATTAAGAGTAAAAGCAATACCAATAGATTATGTTTCTAGAAACTTTTAACACCACAAGAGTTGTGTATCATATCTTGTCTTACAATATAGCCTAAAGCAATATTGTGATAGGAGTAGCCAAAGTGAAACATGCAAATTATACAATCACCCTTGATAGAGATAAATCTTTTTAAAATGTGAATGGACTACAAAAAGATAAAAGCAACAATAATTCAAGACTAGAAGAGGGGAAGTTATCGAAGAGGTTTCAAACCTATAACTAACTGAAGAAAGCCATTCAACTTTAGCTGAAAGAGCCAAAAAAGCAAAAAGGCAATAGTATGATTAAAGGCTGATTACTACTCAAAAAGTGCTATTTGATAGCTTGTAATTGATCCTTTTAAACACTTTTGAGTAGTAGTTAGTGCCTTTTAACCCAATTGACATGTTAAGGGCCCTTGCAATCAATTCTAATCAAATTGTGTAAGTTTTGGTGTTTTTGTTAGTAATTTGATCACCAAAGCAATCCAAGATTGAGGAGAGTTATTTGGAATCCATGGCAAAGCAATGAAGAGCTCAGAAACATGAAGAACCAAAGCTTTGAAGTCCTTTGCCATAAGCAAATCCGGAATGCAAGGAGAGAAGCAAAGAGGAGAAAAGCAAAGAAAGAAGAAAACAGAGGACTGCAGCTGCAGTCATCCTTCGCATTTTTGGAGCACTTCCCAAAGTCCATTTTCTACATTCTATATATCATTTCAAAGCTCAGGAAGTCAAGAATCCAATGCTTCAAACCGTGTACGATTTGGAGCTGAAATGAGGAAGTTACAGCTATTGGAAGCCGATCACTCCAAGCTGAAGGAAGGAGTCAGAAAAGTGCTGCGGAATCAGCCTTTTGTTGCGAGATATTTCGCAACACTTTTTGCACAGTGCTATGGATTTCCCCTGAAGCTTCACGCCGCGATGGAATCCCAGCACCACAAGATGGAAGTCAACTTTGTGAAGGTGTTGAATCAGCTGGTTGCTATGAAGAAATTTCGCAGCCCCTCTTGTGCACCTGCGAAATTTCGCAGACCTCACTTGTCACCTGCGAAGTGGTCCTTAGTGCTTCCCGATATTTGTAACCGACACTTGGAGATATTTTTCATTAGATTTTTGTTGCCCAAATGCCCAAATTCTCCTTGTAAGTCGCCAGTGATAGGATTCCTTAGCTTTTAAGTTAGGAATTTGGCAAAAATATCTACGGAACAGCTATCAATGTAATTTTGGTTTTAAAGGGAGCCCGAGGAGCCTGTTCTGGGTGTGTTAGAGGTGTTGAATCCTTTGTACAGTTTTGGGAAGGAAGTAAAATACAGAGCATTTGCTCTGCTTTTCATATATATTTTTGTTTTCTCATTCTTTTTCTTTCTAGCTAATCAAACTTTGAGGATTTTTCCTCAGAGGATGAGAGGCTGGGCTCTTTGTTTCTTGGAGTGAAGGTAACCGGGTAAGTTTCCACATGCATAAATTGGAAGTTTTGTTGTTTTAGTGTTTAATGAAGAGAAAGTGTCACCCGTTAATGGTTTTTATCTTTTTAGTTAACTTAAAACGCCTTTAAATCACCTGGGCCAACACTTGGTAAGGCAAGTGATCTCCATCCATGGAGATTCACTAGTTTACCCCTTGCGAGCCTCTGGGAGGTGAGTTGAAGGTAGGATTTTCTAGAATTGCCAATACTTGGTAAGCTTTTGGACTCCAAGGAGACATCCATTAGTTATCTCTTGCGAGTTTGTGAAGGGAAATCCAAGGTTAAAGATCACCTTGAATGGCAAGTGCTAGGTGAGAGGCACGAGCCATTGCAAGTTGCATCAGTGAGAGGGATTTAGTGTTTGAACCCATTGATGGGAAGCATCTGTACAACACCGGTTAGAGAATGAACTATATGTTAATTCTCTAATGCGAGGAAAAGAAACAAGTGACCGGAACTCTCCTTTTTGTATGAGGAATCTGAGCTTAGTGATCTGAAACTCCAAGAAACACTTTTCTTTGTAAGTAAAATCAGTTACTATTTTTGGTTAGTTTAAAACCAATCTTTGTTCAAACATCTTTATGTTTTCTTTTAAAGCTAACCTTGAAATGAAAAGCCACCAATTCAGCTTTGAATTGATATCATTTGTGAAGTGAAAACCCATCCCAGTGAACGATCCTAGAGCCACTATGCTATAGTAGCTTTGTCTTTGCTACCCTAGTATATGGTGTAATAGGTTATAAATTTTGTTGATTAATCCCTCAATCAAGGAGCACCAGCTGGACATGAATCAGCTGAGACACCAATTAGGCATGAATCAAAGGCCAAGAGGGACAACATGATGAATTGAGGATATGATCCCAGATAGAGTGTAATAGCATAAAATAATTCATGTAGTCAACCCTAAGTAGTTGCCAATCTTGTGATTAACTTGAAGAGTGATACTAAGGGACTTAAATTCCCTGATTTTTCTAACTCCAATGTTGTGTTTGATGCCCTTATCTATACAAAGCCTGGCCCAAAAAGGGAATGCGATGGTAAGTAGATAGCCACCATAAAACAAAAGCATACCTTATCAACATAAAACTTTAAAAAATGAATACACACAAGATAGAAATGACAACAACTGAGGTCTTTATGAAGAAAAGATTTGATTTAACATGTAGACATGAAAAGAAGGCTTAGAAGGATGGATTAAAGCTGCAAGAAACTGCATTATTGACAAAGGATATGACAATTTCCGGAGTTAAGAAGCTTTAATGCAATTGGTTTACTCAAAAAAAAATTCCAGACTTAAGAAGTATAATGAATTCATGTACACAACTCAAGTAGCTACAATTATCTTGAGAAAAAATAATGACAAACTCAATTTGAACGATTTGACATTCAATTTGGGGTCGTTTGGATCAACAGTTTGGGAGCAATAAACCTCGTTCGCAAGCCTATAGGAGTTTGTTTGAGTAATTTTGTTAATAGAACTTAAGGTTTAAAAAGAGTTTAACAAGAAAGAAAGAGCAATGTTGTTATGCATGAAAGTCTGTTTTAGCTTATATAAGAAGTTGTTTCATAATTAATAAATTTTTGAATAAGAGCAAGATTTTCCCTTAGAAATCATAACTTCACTTTTTAGCTAAAATTAGAAGCAAGAAGCGACCCCAAACAATGGCTTAATGTTTGTCTTTTTATTTCTTTGTGACGCCCAAGCCCTAATAAAAACTTTTTGTGGTAAGTAGATAGCCAATGTAAACAATAGTTAATTTGGAAAATTTGTAGAATTTCCTAGGAACTCTAGGCAGTCAATAATATTTTACAAAGTTCTGGAGTTAGAGCAACAAAAAGATACAAAGCTCCACCATTTCAACAAAATAAGCCGTCAATTTAAACATTTTACCGCCCACGTCATTATCACACACAGGAAAAAAAAAATGTTCCCACACAAAAAGCATTTCAAAGGTACTCAAATGATAGAAACAATGATTTCTATATGAATATATGTCCCATATATTAACCAGAGAATAGAACACTTACTCAGTATAGCCTTCATATACTATTCCAAAAGATCCACTTCCTAGAAACTCACCCCTCGCCCAGGAATTGATGGTGCGCTTGATTTGGCCATTTGGCGAAATCCCATAGATTGGCTCCAAAGTCATGCTAGAATTGGCTCGAAGCCTAGTCATCTTTGCCAAAACATTTGAATTTCTTTTTAACTTAGACAAGTCAAAGGATTTTGTTTCAACTCCTTCTATTCCCTGAAAAATAAAAGGGATAAGGCAAACATAAATATAAACTAACTAAACATATATGGATATGAAAGTTCTAATACAAGAATGATATTATTGAAGTTTATATAAATATATCTTCAACTAACTTAAGTGAATTTATGCACTTGGCTCTTACCTCATATGTGAGTGCACGTTCAAAATCACAGGGATCCCACAATCTGCTCCATTTGTTTGGCTCATCAGGAAATTTTTCACGAACAATTTCCCAGCCCATATGTTGTATCAAATCATGCATACGTATTTGGTTGTATGGGAGAGTTATAAGACACAAATCATTTAGATTTCTTTTTCCTCTTTCTGCATGGAAATCACAACCATCCAATATTCTTGACACAAAATCCCTATCTTTACCTTTAAAAAAACATGCAACATCAAGAAATATACTTTTTTCTGTACGATCTAATCCATCATAGCTTCATTTAAGCACATTGTGAATTTTCATTTCAGGTTCTCTGTCCAATTTATTCAATTCACTTTCCCATTGAGGTATTGTCTTCTTGAATAAGAGAGAACCTAGAACTTTTAGAGCTAATGGAAGCCCTTGACAATAGCCTACAGCACGACGTGAGAGGTTTCTATAATATGATTTGGGAAGATTTTGTTTAAAGGCATACAAACTGAAAAGTTCACAAGCTTCTTCAAAATTCAATCCCTTAACCTCATATAAGTCATCCACTTCTTGTATAGCTAACACATGTTTATTTCTAGTTGTTATGATGACTCTACTTCCTTCTCCAAGCCATTCACGATGTCCAAGTAAATATTCTAATTGACTTGGATCATCAACATCATCAAGAACTATAAAAACTCTTTTAGATAAGAGAATGTCCTTTATCATACTTGCTCTGTGGGCAACACTATTTATATTTTGACTCCCCTCTTCCACTAGGATATCACCAAGAAGTTGATTTTGTAAGTGAGATGAACCTTGGGTATTGAAAACCTCCCTAATATTTTCAAGAAAACTCATATATTCAAATTCACAAGAAAGTTTATTATATGTAACTTTTGCGATGGTAGTCTTACCTATCCCCCCAACTCCATATATCCCAACAATACGAACATCACTTGATTCCATATTCAACCGCAAAATCATCTCTTTTACGCTGGAATCCATACCAACTAAATTGGCACCAACATCAAACCTCAATTGACGGAATATGTTATCTACTATTTGCCTAATTTGATCGGACTCATACCTGCCAATTATAAAAGTACAACATATTAAGCAATGAGGGACAATTGTAAATAAAACACATTAAGTTTGACATCTTTACAACAAATAAATTATAGTAAAATAGAATATATCAAAGATATTAGTTCAATTACATTTTTAAGACATTTTTCTTTGTATCAAGAATGCATGAGAATAAAAAATAAAACATGAATTTTGAATTTTGTTAGTTGTGCTACTTGTGTGGCATTAGCTTCAAATGGAAATTTTGTGCCATAATAGGGGACGATGATTATGAATCGAGATATTACTTTATCATTTATGCACATTTCAAAAACTCTTTAACAACCCATGGCAATTAGAAACCTTGCAGGAGCAAATATTTTATTCTTTGACATTCTTTTTATATCTTGTAATGCCTGAAGCGTCATTGTAGATATAGTACTCAACCTCTTAATATAAGAAGTTTTTAGTTTAAAGACCCCATTTTCAATTCCTCAAGCTTCAAAACTTATCCATCATGCAGCATCATCTCCTTATTATTCATTTGTATAATAAAAATAAAGAATTAAAGGCTTGCAAACAAGTTATTCATTTATTTTTATTTTGAGTTGATTTCTTTATCATCATCTACAAGAAAATTAAGTGTCTAACCATTGTTCTTTATTGTCTGTATATATACACACACAAACTCTCAAGTAAGTTGAATTCCTACTTAACAATTTACTATACATAATTTTGTTATTGGTAGTTGTTATATAATTAATCAAACTATTTGGTCAACTTGTTCTCAAATAAAATTGGTTAAATAATTTTGTTATTGTTACTTGTTACTTGTTACATAATTAATCAAATTATTTTTAGAATTTGATTAAGTTGTTCTATTGATAGGCTCATAGGCAAGAGATTGGTTAATTGAAAATTTTGAAGCTCGTTATTAGATAGTAATAATCATTAACTTTATTGTTACTTAACATATAATTATTCAAACAAAATTTCAAATAAATTGATTAATTTTTGTAACATTAATGCAAATTGAATCTTGAAAATTGAAAAATTAGTAATAAATTTTCATTAAATTATTTTAGATATGGATTCTCATAAATTGATCTAAAATAATAAAACTTATTACTTGGGTTTTAATAAGTTCATTATACCATTCATTATGAATTCTAACTCAATATAATTGTTATTCTACTATTCTTTTTATAAATGTCATTGCAATTACTATTAACAAGAACAAAAAGCAATAATATTACTAATAAATAATAATAATAATAATAATAATAATAATAATATAATTTGTAAATAAAACACACTAATGAATGAAAAGTGAAAGAAACTTAAATTGCCCATTAGATGATATGTCATCCATATAAATTAACTGCTTCTTCGGTCAAATCAATCCTCCAACTTCCTATTTTCTCCTTATTCATGACACAAAGTCGGATGCCCAAATGATACAGGTGAATAAAACCAAACTTATAAATAAAACCCTAAGAAGCAATAGTTTACATTTATTTTTATTTATTTATTTATTTTGAGCACACAAATATAAAAAGTGAAAAAAAAGTGTTTGTTTGGGAAGCATAAAAAGTGTCTTTAAAAAAAAAGAAAAAAAAAAAAAGTTTGATAAAATTTAGAATTACTTATAAAAAGTGAAAAAAAAAATCACTTATAATAATTCTTTGAGAAATACTTGATTTTCCAAAAAATATTTAAAAAAAAAACTCACACTAAAAGCATTTTAAATAGAAATACCGTTAAAAAGTACTCTAACAGTACCTTTAGAAAGTGTTTTTTTTTAAATAGCTGATATTCTGAAAAACACTTGTACCGAAAACGTTTCCTATAAAAGAATATCAAACACTTTTACACATAAAAGAGTCCAAACTAAAAGCATTTTGAGGAGAAATTTGTGCTTAAGGAGTAGACCTCCAAATAAAAAATTTGAGCTTTTGTATTTTTATAAATATTTCAATCTACATCATCACTCTATAAATGCAAAACTACTCATTCCTATACTTACAAATAGTTGAAAGGAAATTATAGTTACCCATCTTGTAGATGCCATCCAGAAAGATTGGCTGCTTCCGTCAAGGCCATCCTCCACCTTGGTATCTTGTCCTTCCAGTTTTCTTCATAACCGGCAAAGGCCGCTCCAAAACTTCCTTCTTGCTTGTGTATATGGGATGGATCCACATGATAGAAAATTGGGAAAACAGCATGTCCCAGATCTTTCTGGCGCTCCATGATCTTTACCAACTCATCCAAACACCATCTCGAATGAGCATAGTTTTTAGAGAAAACAATTACGGAAGACCTTGATCCTTCAATAGCTTTCAAGATTTCTGGAGCAATCGCTTCTATTATCGTTTCTGAAGGTGAGAACCCCTCTACTACCCAAAGCTTTGTAGAGGTGATCAGTGAAATTGTAGTGGGTGTCTGCTCCTGAACTCAAGAAAACATCATAAGTACTTGTTTGAGGGATGGAAGGAGTAGAAGAAGAAGAGGCTCTCAAGGAGCTTGTGGAAGCCATTATGGGTTTCTATCTCAAAACTACAAAGACAGTTTAGAGGCTTGATTTCTCTTCAAGATAGTGAGGAAATGAGGAAGCTTAGCTTATGGATCATATACAAAGTTAGGAAGAGAAGTAAAGAGGAAAGTTCAAGGGGCACCTCTCTGTAATGCTGACCGAGTCCCTTCTCAGGCCATTCAATCGTCATCATTACGCTCCTGCTTTTTATTTTATTTAATATTTTATTTTTTCTTTAAGGACATAGAAAATATTAATAAAAAATTAAAGTAAACATAAACGATATGTGCTTAGTGCTTACCCACAATATGAAAATTAAAATATGTTAAAAAAAAAGAATGGATGATATATTTAGATATTTCCTAAAATAAAATCCAATTATTAAATATTAAAAAGTAATTTTTTCTACATGCATATACCCACATATAACTAAAATATAATTTAAATCCAAATTAAAATTACTTTCATTAAAAAAATTAATTCATTTCATGGGTGGCTTAAGAGTGATCAAATATTTTTTTTCTTAGGCTAGTAAAATTATTATTTTTCTTAAATACAATAAATTTTCACATGAAAATCAATCTAATAAATAAAATCAACAATATTAAAATGATTGGTGAAAAGAACTTTATTAGTCTTTTGTTCCAAGAGGAGAGCACATGAAAATACTACATGTATCTTTTTTATCATTCTCAAATTTCAACAAATGTCATTTACAAATAAATCCTAAATTAAATTTTAACTTCAAGAAAAAAATTTGCATCCTCATTGTTTGGATTATGATTGAAATGATCCGAGTAAAAGAAGATTTTTTTCATAAAAAAATGTTATTTCAAACAATTGTACCTTACATCATTTTTAATACAAATAATTTTTCAAAATTAATAAATTTTATGTATTAAATACAATTTGATTTAAAATTTACTTAATGAAACTTTTTTAAAAAGTTAAAATAAAATTTAGAAAAATATGTGTAATTTAAAGGAAAATCATATTTTAAGATTTTTTTTTATATATTAGAAAGAGAAAAAAAAAAATGATACTACATTCAATTTTATTTATTTTTCATGATTTTTTTTGAATTTTTTTATATTTTTCTTTCGTTTTTTTTCAAAGGATGAAAACAGTCCTAGTTATTCTCTAAAAATTATTCTTCATTCTACCTTATTTTTAAAAATCATTTTTAGATAACGTAAGAATTATTCTCTATTTAAAAAAAAAAAAAGACTATTTTTAAAACATCGGATCGAACAAACTTTGAATTTTCCATGATTTTGAATTTTTTTACCTCAACCTGTTTTGTATGTAATACTAATTTCTGTATGCTTGTTGACACCGGAAACATTTGACAGTTCCAATTCAAAAACCCATCTCAAAGCAAGTGATTCGAACATAAAAACCCCATTTATAGATTCAAATACATGAACACTTGTTGGGTTCTCAAAATACCCACTTCCAAGGAACTGAACCACTTTCCAAGAATGTTTTTCTTTGCTCAATTTCCCATTCGGGTCGGCTGGATCAGAAGCATTACCATCAACTTCCAAAGCTACCCACTCTTTTGAACTTATCCACAGTCTTATTCATCTTTACACATTTGATTCATTCAAACATAATCCCTAGACCATTTCAACCCAAAATCAATTACCTTGCCAATGACTATTAGCAAAGCCTTGATTTTAGGATTCTAGTTACCTTAATTTTAGAAACTTTAGTTTTAAAATTATTGAGTCAAAGAGTCAAAAAAGTACCCCGAGTCAAAAGTACACTAGAGTATTTATATGGGACAATTGTGTTTTGAGTCCGACTCAACCCAAAAATTAACATTTAGACCATATAACTTATATAATTAATAGAAAAGATATAAGATGGTAAGAGACCAATATACCCTTCAAATTTCCATATATTACCTTTTAAGAATATAAAATAGAGATGGACTAAAATGCCCATTGACCTTTCACATAAGCTTTTTTGGTTTTTATTGCACCATCGTTCATGCAACCATAATAATTCTATTTTAACAATTTGGATTTTACCATAATAATTCTATTTTAACAATTTGGATTTTTCATTGTTTTTATTTTTTTTATAAATAATTGAAAATCAGCATTATTTTTTATTTTAAATTATAAATAAAGAAAAATTATGTTCAAAAACTATTTTAAAAAATACTTTCTAAAAAATGGTAATATGATTTATATTTTTATATTTTCTTTTTGAAAAAAATTTTAATTAAAAAATAAAAACTATTTTTAAAAATAAAAATTGAAAACCTTGTTTAGTACTATCTTTTATATGAAAATAATAAAAAGAATTAAATTTTATTCATTGATTATCCATTTATATATATATATATATATATATATATATATATATATATCGTATGTTTATAATTAAACAAAGGAATTGGTCAATTATGTGTTTTTTGTGTGAATATCTTTTACATGAAAAATAATTAATAACTAAATTATATATATTTATTACTCTTTTTAATTTTATTTTCTTTATTTATTTTTTGTGTTTTGGGGTTATTTCTATTTTTTGACACATCTTATATTAATATTTTTTATGGTTAAATAAATTTTTTATTATTTTTTTCTTTAATTTCAAAAATAAAATGAAATAAATAAATAAATTTGGTATTTTCTAATTGATCTTATATTCATATTTCTTATGGTTAAATAAAATTTTTATTCTTTTTTCTTTATTTCCAAAAATAAAAGGAAATAAATAAATAAACTTGGCTTAAATAATAGTTTTTAAATAATTTCTTTGTCTTATTTTTAATTACATTTTGCATTGAAAATAAAATAAAATAACGTTTTATTTGTTTTAATTATTTTAAATGTCAAACTATTGGAAACATAGTTTACACACTCATGTGGATATAATTTATGCATATATATATGAAATTTATACCATTATACAAGGTTATTACACTAATTGTACAAGGAGTGTATAAGACTGTACATTTTGAACAATTTTTTTTTTTCTTGTCATCCAAGGATTATACGCTCTCCTACCACAAATTCTTTTATTTTATGCACTTTATTTAACTCGCATATAACAATTCAAATACTTACCTTAATAATTATGTTTAGGGAAAAATTTTGTTTTTACATTTTATAACATTTTTTAAATCAAACCATTGAAAACATGGTTCACACATCTATGTGGCACATAATGTATGCATATGGATGAAATTCGCACCATTGTATAAGGGTGTTATACTAACTGTACAAGGTAAATGTTCAATTTGACAAGGCAAATGTTCTAATTGTACAAGACAAATGTTCTAACTATACAAGGGGTATACAAGACTATCATTTGTGAAAGATTTCAATCAATTTTGGACAACTTTTTTTTTTTTGTCTTATCATCTAAGGATTGCACACTCTCAAGGTACACATTACTCTATCACACACTCATCTTATGCACTTTATTTAACTTGCATATGACAATTCAAATTCTTATCCCACTAATGATGTTTGAGAGAAAATTTTGTTTTTCCATCTTCCACTATTTTTTGAACAAAACCAATGAAAACATGGTTAATCTACATATGGTTATACATTGAGTAGGGGTATATGGAATTAGAGTCACTGTACAAGATATTTACACTAAGTGTACATAATAAATATATTAACTGTACAAGGGTATACAAGACTATTATTTGTGAAGGATTTTAAGTAATTCTAAATTTTTTATTTATTTATTTCCCCTAACCGAGAATAGATGACATTCCTTACACATATTGGCTAAGCATACATTCATCTCATGCACTTTATCTAACTTGTCTATGGTCATTTGAATAGGTACTTCACTTATGATGATTGTAAAACAAAATTATACAACAATTTTTTTTTTTTAAACAAAACCAATGCAAACATGGTTAACCGACTTATTGCCAGATATTCATGAGATGATGTATGAAATTTGAGTTATTATACAAGGGTGTATAAGATTACTTTTTGTTAAGGATTTTAAGTGATTTTGAAAAACTTTCTTATTTTTTTACACTCAAGGATTTTTCCGCACTCAAATTCTCTCACTCAAGAATTGTTTCAAATTTTATTTTTAAATTTCATCATCAAAATTTTGTAATTGCATATTTTGTTTTTGTAGTTTTAGCAATGTTCTTTCTTTCCACTATTTTTTTTTTGTGAAATTTTATCCAAATGAATCTATATTTAAAATTATAACCATATTTATCAATTTTTTTTACTAAAATTATCTTTAATTCTTTTAATATATTTATACTCATTTTTTAAAAAAATGAAAAACTAATTTTTTTTTTTTTTGTAAACATGTTCTATTACGTTTCAAGTAAAAAATCAGATAAATTTGAGACCCAATAAAAAAATTAAATACCACTTTCAATAATTTTTAGATAAAATTTTATATAATAAATTTTATTTGAAATTTAATTTTGTATTCACAAATTTCTTGTTGTGAGTCAAAATACTTTGCATTAATATAACTAGATAAGAAAAATTATTAATATAATATTAGAACTTCATATCTTAGTGTAGACCCCTATTTGGGTTCATTATGTCTCATTTTTCCAACAGCTCATCTTTGCATGTGGAAGGCTCTCAAGGCGCCACGTGCTGTCTCCTGATTGACTGGTAAGGAATCACAATAGTGCTTTTGAAGAAGCAACCAAAAGGTGACACCTGTTATGGAATCTTGGAGGCCGTTAGTGCAAGCTGGGAGGAGCGTATGAGAGGATGATTTTGGCAGAGAGAGTGAGGGCAGCGTTTGGTTATAGAGGGTAGTGGTGCTTTTTGGGGTGCTAGCTGGAGATATTGTTAGAGGGGGGGCAAATCCGAGAAGGAGAAAAAAAACAGGGAGAGTAGAGAGAAAAGGGGAGCAAAGGAAATGGCATTGGGGGGTTGTTGCCTTGAAAAGATGTTTTTGAGGGTGTTCATTGAGCTTGAGGGACAAGTTTGAGGGGAAGAGATGAAAGAAGACGCTGGAGGCAAGTTTTGCTGAGGGTTATTTTTGTGAGAGGAAAAAGTTTTGAGGGTAAGGAAGGAGCCATAGTCTGGAGCAGAGATCTTTAGGAAAGTAATTGAGCAGAGGAAGGATATCTTCAGCTGTTTAGAGAGAGTTCATGAAAGCTGTTTAAAGAAAGACACAGAGGAATAGCCTTGGAAGAGGGTGATACAGGTATTATTCTTGTAATCTGAGGATTTTTTTTGTGTTCATGGCATTTTATTATGTTTACTGGTTATCATGAGATTCTATCTTGACATATGAATGCAAGCAGGTGAAACTCCTACCTATGTTCTCTTAATATTTGTGTTCGCTCACCCTCATCCTGCGTTTGCTTTCTAACTTGTCATCTGGACTCTGTTTTATGAGTTGTTGGTCATTTTGATTTAATTTCTCTTTGCAAACTATTTGAAACCCATTTTTTTTTATCCACCTCTGCGTCATGAGCTCGTTAATTGAAATATGAAACGCAGCTTTCATGAGCCCCTTTTTGTTCCTGCTCTGTGCTCTGTTTTGCAACCCTCATCTGTTCTTGGTATTTGATCATGGGAGGTTGCCCCTTATGTGTGAAGAAGAGAGTATTGGCTTGATAGGTCTGGATTCTCAAGCTGTCCATAGTGGTAGAGGACGTATTCTGAGGATCAGATCCATGACTTTGTTGCGTTTTTGTTGATTGGAGGCAAGCGAGCAGATTCTGGGCAAGGTAGATGCTCAGATGACGGGGACATTGAGCTGGGCAGATGAGAAACCCCAGTTATCGACTTCATTTAACTCAAAAGCATCCGAGACTGTTGTTGCTTCCGAGAATGAAAGTAAGGTTGATGTCAATGTGGACGAGTCTGCTGCTATTGCAATTCAGGCTGCTGTCAGAGGATTCTTGGCTCAAAGAGCACTCCTAAAGCTTAAAAATGTAATCAAGTTGCAAGCTGCTGTCCGTGGGTATTTGGTTTGGGGGCATGCTGTGGGAACCCTACGTGTAGTTCAGGCCATTGTTAAAATCCAAGCTCTTGTTCGTGCTCGCCGAATTCAAGCAGGGAAGTTAGATGATGGGAAAGATAAACCTAGTTCCAAGCCCATGGAAAAGGAAAATTCATCAGCTGACCCATCTGCAACATACACTCCTATAGACAAGCTTCTTAGCAATGGCTTTGCCCGTCAGCTACTGGAATCAAATCCAAAAACCGAGTCTATCCACATTAAATGTGATCCTTCAAGACCTAATTCTGGATGGCAATGGTTGGAGAGGTGGATGTCTGTCTCGTCATCAAATCTTGGACAACCACAGATACCAGTGTTGCAGAGGCAAGGAACAGGTTGAAGGGTCGTGGTTTGAAGAAGGAGCCTGGCCATAGTCTGATTGGAGTGAATGGAAGTGCAGAAAAGTTTACAATAGGGGATTTTCCCACTTGAGGATTAAAGAGATCTGGGCGACTCCATGAAACGATTGTAAGGGCAGCCACTACACTACCCCACTAATTTCATGCTTCAACAATGGGATGATTCCAGGATTGATAGCGAAACTGAGCACAAGCCCATGCACAACATCATTGAACCATGCCCCACCTCATCCATTTCCATCCTATCACCACTACATATCCGCGTCCTTCATACCCTTTCTTTTCATACCCACTGACCATCTCTCTATATTCATATCAAATCCCTCATTCCACACCCCACTATACCCGTCCTTCGTACCCATTCTTTTCATACCCACAAACCATCTCTCTACACTCATATCTAACCCATTTCCCATCTCCAGTTATACCTATTAAATCTTTCACGTCCCAACTCATATTTCCACCATGCCCAAACTCATTAGATGCCCACCATAATCCTATTCACATTCATCCCTCTCACACATCCACTCGTCTTACCCATCTTCCTCCATCCAGTGTTATTCACTACATGCAGCAGTGTATATTTAATTATTTGAGATGTGATCAGGAGGATCACTACTTTCTTTTGACGGGAAGTCCATTCACTGCCCCGGAGAGCCGTGAATACACTGGTGAAATTATGTTTGAAACCTTCAATGTTCCTGGTCTTTATATTGCGGTGCAGCCGGGGCTCGCCCTTGTGACAGGATACACTACCTCTAAGTGTGAGAGGACAGAGGTTGACCCTGGTTGTCGGGATATAGGTGTCTAAAGCTTCAATACAACTCAGTATTCTGGCAGTGGCAGTGAATTGGTGGCCACGTGTTATCTCCCATTTCCTCGACCCAGTTTACGGTGGGAAAGCTACTCATGAAATGATCCATGCAAGCCAAATGTTAAGCTCTAAAGCACAGCGTTTTTGAAGCGGGAAAAATTGACATCAACGCTTTTGATTTGGCAACTCCTTGAAGCCATTAATCAGGATACCTTATCCCGTTTCCGCTCTAGCTATGGCACTTCCTCCGTCCGTCTTCGCACTTCTGGAAGATTGAAGAACTGTGCATTTGTGGGTTTGAAGAATGAAATGTTGTCTTCTTAAATGCTACGTCAATTAAATGGGTTGAGGTTTCTTGGTCAAATTTTGTTAATGGAGAGCTCTATAGAGGAAGCATGGTCGAATGCAAAAATATCTGGAATTGCCGACTCAAAAATATCTCTTTCACTATTAAGGATGGAAAGGTTCCTTAAATCAAGCGTGTCTTTAGCTGTGATAACAAGGTCAGGTTTATGGTCATTATGGATATGCTGAAGAATGCTACCATATACAAACATCTCGATACTAAAGCCAAAGGCAAGGGTTCGACTTTTGAGGCTGTCCGTGGTCTTGCTGTGGCAATGGTAGCAGCAGCAACTCTTGGGCTGCATAGTACAGTAGTGACCGCCATGCTCTTACTCTCTTCTTTGTCAGCGTCCTATGCATGAACATACAAGTGAATAGTATTTCAAGACCTCCATGGACATGGGCGAACGCAGCTTTAGTCAATCTGTTGATATCTTTAAGCCACTGGCCTACAGTCCAAGAAATGCAGTCCATCTATTCATGACCTGGGTATTGTACCTCCAAGGATGAATAGATGTCTAGTTCACAAGACTCCTCATCTGCATGACCACCTTGGGGTACTTTTGACCGACTCTCACTCAACCTCCAGCTTCAGTACACTCATCATTCTACAGAATTCATCATCTCACCTTCATCGAGGCTTCAGAAACGACATGCAACTAGTGTTCAAGGTGCCCCGAGTCCAGGACTCCACTCTGCATGGTGCATGGCCGCTTTCAAGCCACATGTCTTTCTATCTTTGTTTCACCTTTGATTTTAAAATAATCCCTCAAATCCCAATTTTCAAATAGTTTTCAAAATTTTAAATTCTTTCAAATGATTTTAATTCTTTAATTTTTCTTTCTTGATTTTAAATAAATCCAATCTTAAATAAATCAATTCCTACCATTTTCCACTAAGCATGCATTATTCTTATTTTATTTTTTATTCTATTCTTTTTATTTATTTATTTATTTATTTATTTTTATTTTATTATTATTATTATCTTCCCTTGATTTTAATCATTTTCCATCTTTTTAATAAAAAATTCGTTGCAATTTTCTTTCCAAAAAGACACTTTCAAATTTTCTTCATTTTTCTTAAAAATGTTTTAAAATAAGTGTGAATTTATTTTCGTAATTCTTAATTATAGAATTTATGAAATTAATTCACTCAAAAATAATCGGGCTTTGGTGGGGGCCCCACATAGGTGATTTTATAATTGATTGATTGATTTAATTGCCATGCATGATAGATTTTATTCCGCTCTATGACATGCTAGAAATTATTCCTTAATTGTGCACTAACATCACTTGTTGATATCGCATTGAGGATCGTTGCCTAGGTACGCATCCACTCCTTTTCTGGTTTTTTTCTATATGCATGTTTAGATTCTCACATGTGCATGATCACTCTGAGTATTCGTTGATTCCCTCATCCATTGCCATGATTGTTTCATCTCATTAGTAGAGACCCGACTTTAGGGACTTAGAGGGGTGCTACGGTCTTTACCGTACCTTCCCGATAAGTAACTTGACCCCCGAACCCGATCCGGTTTTCGTAGACCAACCTTTTCCAAAACAAGGAGTTACACCTAGGGTTTTATTTCTTATTTTGTTTACCCTCTTAAAAATAAAACAAAAATAAGTGGCGACTCCAAGTCATTTTTCAAACAATAAATAAAATCAATTTTCAAATAAAAATCTAGCTCGCCATTGAGTGGAAAACGCATGAGCACGAAATGCGGGGTCCACACTTAGTTATTTTTTTCAATAAATTTATCTTTTAAAAAATTTTAAAATAAAAACATTAAAAATTAAAAAGCTAAAAGGATATATATATATATATATATATATAATAAGAGTGAAGTGATAGTCAATTTTTAATTTTTTTAAAATATGGTTAATGTAGAAAATAATTAAAAATAAGAGAAAAGTATAAATGAAAGGGTAATATAAATTTAAAATTAAAAATGAAAATTAAATTAAAAGATAAATACAAAAAGATAAAAAAATATTTGGATGAAAAATTTCAAAATTTTTATCCTTGCTTATAATAAGAGTAAAAAGATTCAATATCTTTAAAAATGAAAAAAGAAAAGAAAAACATTATTGCTTTTCATTTGACATAAAATAGAAATATAGATTGGAAGAAAAAGAAAAAAAAAGTTAGAAATGAGTAATACTTAATAGGGAATAGAAAAGGGGAAAAAATAAAAATAAAAATTGAAATTCACACTCACTATGTGCCTATGTAAGGGTTAAGGGTATTTTAGGAATTAATGATGGACAATATCCTTCTTCTCAATTTTTAGATTTTCTTTGGGTGTTGGGTTTAATTATGTAAGATATATGAACCAGATCTTAATTTTTAGGCCCAACAGGCCCAAAACACAATTCTTCCTATTTTATTTTAGACATGGTAAGGGCAAAGACAACTCATATAGAGGGTTAAGAAAATTATTAAATATCTGATATATTTTTTATTTTTAAAATAAAAATATTTTATATAAAAGCAAAATATTATACAAAAATAATAAATTTATTTTATATTTTGTATACTTTAAATTTTTTTAAATAGTTTTAAAAATCACTATTTTTTTAATATAATTTTTTTTTAAAATTATATCTTATGTAAAAGTTATTATTATTTTTATTTAAAAAATAAAAATATATCTGAACCTACATCTATTGATACTTATGATTAAATGTTCACGTGAAAATCTTTTATTTTCATTTTTTATTAATATCATAATTTCTTTTAAGGGACTTTCTAGTGGCTACTTTTGAATAAGGCTAAACATATTTCTAATTTTAGGCACTAAGGTGGTGTTTGTTTTTTTTATTTAATTCTAAGTAGAACCTTAATGCTTAATAGTTTTAAATATTAGGTTGTTTGTTTTTGTAGTATTTTATTTCTATTAAGTATTAAAAAGTAAAGAAAAACCAATATATTATTTTTTCTATTTAGAAAAAACTACATATTTTGGTTTTTTCTATTCAATAAAAAGTTTATAATAAGTCATGAAAAAGTAGAAAAACAAACAACCTAAATTCTAAAAACAAATTGCTTTCAGCAAAAAACCAAAAAAACAAATACCACCTAATTTTGTTGCCACTGATACTTACTCCTTTTGAATAATGTCATACCTCGATCTGATACTTTTTTAAGGAACACACATTGTGATTTCCAAGGTTGTGTTAAAATTTAATTATCCCACTGGCCTTGTGATCATGTCAACAATCCGTGTTTATTTAAATAAATAATTCTATCCCTTCAATTTATATATTTGTTATTTTTTCTGTTTTAAATCCAAGAAAGTATCGCTTGGGGTTTTTTCTTGTTCTTTTTTATATTTTATCATTTTATAACATAAATGAAAATAAAAAAAATTTAAGTGAAATTAAATCCATTTTTATAACTTCATTTTTTATTTTTAAATTAGAAAAAATTAAATACAATATATTTAATCATATTTATTATGAATGAAAGAAATATATTTAATCATATTTATTATGAATGAAAGAAGATCTTGAGTGGAGTAACCATGAGTTTGATAGTGTCTTTATCTCTTCTCAAAACGCCCTTAGAATAATCATCTATTAAAGGCTTTATTAGAAAATTAACACTCTTAAGTGATTTTCTTTTTTTCATTTTTTAAAAATATTTTTAAAATTTTATCGGTTCAATGTCTTACTTCGAGAATGGTATGAACATACCTACACTCATGACTCTGTCAACCAAATAAATAATTAAGGGACAATTATGTTTTGGACCCAATTGAGCCCAAAAATTAAACTTTGGTCCATATAAGTTCACCGTTTAAGCCCAAGACCTAAAGGAAGTGTGAAAATTGAGAAGAAATATATGAATTTTTTATTTTTTCCGAAATGACCTTTGCTGATTGTGAAAAAAAATTCAGAAAATCCACGATCGAATTCCATTTATGTTGCCCTAATTTTACTATTTTCGACATTTCATTTCAGCCCTAGACTGTGGTGTTTTTCATCTCTCCCAATTTCCTCCCTCGCTTCCATTTCATTTGAGGCCCAAACATTGCCTTAATCTCCATGGCGATTTCTTTATCTCTTATTTTTTTCTCTCCCGACCATTTGATTTCAAGCCTAGAAAATGGCATTTTTCATCTCTGCTGATACATTGCCCTTGTTGATCCCCATCGGCGTTGCCCTCCATGCTATAGTAGTTGGATATTTAAGGTTAGTAGGTTCTCTAATTTAGTTTTCTCTCGATTTCATCTTTCCTGACCATTTGATTTCAGCCCAAATGCGTTGACCTAATCTCTCTCTCGATTTCAGTTCATCGTCTATCGTTCCCTCGTCAATCCTAATGGCGTTGTCCTCCGTGCCGACCGTGGTTGGATATTTGAGGTTAATAGGTTCTGTAAATCTCACCCTATATTTGATTTCCTTTTAGAATTGCAATGTTCCATACTCTGTTTGGATTCCAAAAAAATGTTCGAAAATGTAAGACATTGAAAAATTTTGGTGCTGTTCGAATTGTTGCTTTGTGGTAGGCCTTTATTTATTTAATTTTTTAATTCTCTTCTTTCTTGTGTTTTGTTAGGAAACATAGAAGAACAAATTTCGAAATCTGAAATTTTCTACATTGGTTGTCGACTAAGAAGAGAAGGTCAGTGTTCATTTTCAATGTTTTTTAATGTAATTTTTAAGTGAGGTGTATTTTTCCCTATTTGGTTGTCGAGAAAATGTTAGAGAATGGAATAATACAAAATTAGAAGTGTTATGATTCAGCTAAAAAAAAAGGAAAAAAATATTTAGGTGATAAAGAATGATTTATCAAATCATAGGACTATTGTTGGTAGGTTGCAAGATTAGTCTTTTTTTTTTTGGGTAAATTTTGGTAGTTGTTACATCTTTATGTTCAAGTTTTTTTTTTGTTTTTTGAAGACCTTATATAAGTTTGTTTGACTATTTTCTATTATGAAAGTTGTCTCTCTAAATGATGTGTGTTAGAAAAATTAGGCTAATCCAACCTATGGTAATCACCTTAAAGGGAAGGAGGGGGAGGGGGAGGGGGAGGAATAGGGTGATGGTCTCTTTTTGCAAATTTAAACTATGTGAATGTAAGAGACAGTTATATGCAAGTATATAATAAACAATATAAAGACAATTGCACATAAATTAAAAGAGTAGGGAAGAGAAAATGCAAACACAAGATTTTATAGTCGTTCGGTGCAACCCGGCCTACATCCACTCTCCTCTAGCTTCAATCCTAAGCTTGAGGTTCCACTAATTCAAGGCTTCCAAACCAAGCCTTCAAGCAATACAATTGGATTATGATTCCAATTCACCCTCTTGGACTTTTGGCTCCAAGCACCCTTTATACTTCTCAAGAGATATCCTACTCTTGAACAACCCCTCAAGTGATACCACACACTTGAGAAACTTCCTCTCAAAGATTTACAAATAAATGATCTCACAAAATTCTAGTACAAAAACTTTAAGCTCAAATGATACAAGAAAACTAGGATTGAATGGTGCACTAAAGATATGCAAGTTTTAGAACAATGGTGCACTCAAAAAAACTTTTCCAAGGCTCAAATATATTCAAGAAAGGTTTGGTAAGGTTAAGCTAGTGAAATAATAAAGATTGAAGCCTTTTTATAGAAGAAAAAAAGCCAAACTAATTGTTGGGGGTTCGATTGGTTGAGCTGGGGGTCGACCAGTTGACTAGCCATTAACATTTAATGCTTGGCAGGTGATCGTTAGACCTTGATCGGACCTCGACCGATTAAGGTTTAACATCAATCGATTGAACAACCGTTTTGGAAAAAAGAGAAAGTTTTTTGCACTCTCGATCGGTTGAGCTGGGGGGTTGACCGGTTACTGTTCATACCCTTGACTGGTTGAGCTGGCGGTCGACCTATTCCTCATCTAGTTCAACCGATTGAGCCGTTTTTAGCTAAAAAAAAAAAAAAAAAAAATCAGTTTTTTCAACTTAAAACCTTTTAAACAAGTTTGAAAAACATTTGACATAAGGTTTTAGTTGAAAACATGAAATCATCCAATTTTAAAAATATTTAAAACAAAATAAATCTTGGATGATTTCGGTGCATAAGTAAATAATGTAATGCATGAAAATCCTAGTGCACCAACAACCTTACAAAGAGACTTTATGAAGCTTGGGTCTTTAAAAACACTTCTCTTTGAGATGGTCTTCTTCTTCATGATTTCTCTTTACCTTGATTTGTCTTTGTGATTGCCACTTTGGAAATCATCTTGCCTAATCACACTTGAAATATAATCATCAGTTCTAAACCTTGTTTTGTTATCATCAAAACCGAGATCAACCAAACCTTAATTTCACAATGTGTTTGTTTACTACTAGACAAAATGCTTCCAAATTTTTTTGCTAGATATATTTTCCTAATTTCTGTGTTTGACTTGCTTAGTGTTAGAAACTGCCTAGAAGATCATTATATTATTTAAGAAATTGCAGGGCTACCTTGGAAATTATTTAAAACATAGTTCTCATTTCTCAAAAAATAGTTTCTGAGATGAAATCTTAGAAACAGTTACCAATTGTTCCATTGTGTACGAATTGAAATATATATATAAACAATTTTTTTTTTCAAATATTTAAAAAGCATGCTATCAATGTGTTCTTGTTAGAGATTTGTTTTTTGTTTTAGAAAATTGTATATATTAATTTTTTAGGAAGTGTTTTCTATTTTAGAGAATTGGTTTTTATGTTTTAGAGAATTGTGTTTTGTTCCCAAGGTCGAAAAAGTGTTTTTCAGAACAATTTCCACATAGGCCTCTATTTGATAGGTTTTGGGAAGACTGTTTTCATCTAATTTCTAAGTCCAAAAGGAGTCTGGTCAACTTTTCTTTAGGAGCATGTTCAATTTGGTAATGCCAGTATGATGTTCTTTTTGTTTTATTTGTTGTTTGGTCTAGGATAGTACAATGTTAGGCTGAATTGGTTTCTAAATGGTTTTGGGTTTTTGGTCTTTACCTCAAACTATTTAAATTAACAATTTATAATAAAAGATATAATTTTGGGGAAGAATGTGAATTGACCTTAAAATAGGATGACTAAGAGGTTGTTTGGGAGTTTTTATTAAAAACGTCATTTGATTTTGTTTGAACAATAGATCTTGGTGATGAAATACTGGTGGTACTAATTTGTATGGGAACAATACATATTGTGAGAGGGAAAAACTTTTTCGGATGACATTGAATATACATAATTGTTTGTTCAACAATATGAAAGTTGTGCTTTGTTTGAATAGGTTGATGGACGCTACAAATAGGATATATTGTTACATTTTCATGGGAGGCAAACTTGTCTAAAAAAATGATGGGTAGTGGGAATATGTTGGTGGAAGAAGCAAATGTATTCACACATATAAGGAAATGTCATTTGAAGAATTCACTCAATGAGTCTTAGAGAAATTCGATGTTTCCCTTGATGTGATGAGAATGCACTACACCCTTAAGTTTAACCCTAAAGTCATCCAAGATTTAGAAGATGAGGATGACTTGGATAATGTGGTTTCCCATAGTGATGACTTTGAAAATGTGTACATAGTAGAGTCACCTCGTGTCAAAGCCATTGAGGGAAATATATCAAATACACAGTTGGCATTTGGGTAATGCACTTTGACTTGAATGCCCAATTAAAATATTGTGAATATTAATTTTACACATGATGTAGTTTAATTTTGTTTATGTATGTAATATGCAAAGGTCTACCTCCCACGTTTCCTTCCTCTAACACATCATGTGATGCAATTCCTAAAGCTATGATGGTGTCAAGAGGTTTTGCACCATGTTGTGTAGAAAGTGAGTTACAATATACCAGATGTCATTAAGTGGGAGGTTTAAGTACAAGTACAAGAAAAATTCACCTAATCATATGTTAGTGAAGTGTTCGGTTGAAGGTTGTCCTTGAAAGATAACAAGTCATGCTGTAGAGGGGAATGAAATCTTGCGAGTTCATACTTACCAAGTTAATCATAATCACATAGCTCAAGATGAGTGTTCATCTAAGATGAGGATTAGTTCAAAGAGAGCTGTTGTTGTTGTTGTTGAAGATGTCTTTATAAAAACTCCAGATTATCTTCCTCGTCAAATATGAAAGGATTTTGAACATGATTATGGAGTTGAATTAACATATAACCAAGCATAACACCTTAAAGAGAAGGCAAAAGAGCGCATATATGGAGCTCAACGTGACTTTTACATGTTTTTACCTTGGTTATGCCATAGGCTAAGGGAAATAAACCTCGAAACTATTGCGGACTACACTTCTCATCAAGTTCACTTCATTAAATTGTTCATTGCCCATACATTTTCAATTCAAGGGTTTATCATGGGGTGTTGATCGGTATTGACTATTGATTCTTGGCATTTAAGCGGTCCATATAAGAGAGTTCTTTTGTCCGCTATTGCATATGATGCAAACGATGAAATGTTCCCTCTACCCCTTAGTGTGGTCAATTCAGAAAATTATGAGGACTGATATTGGTTCTTGGAAAAATTAAAGGGGGTTCTGGATGGTAAAGAAGTTGTTATTATATCAGATAGACATCATGGGATATTGCGTAGTGTTTTCGAGTTGTTTGGAACAGAAAATCATGCATATTGTTATCAGTATGTGAATGAGAACTTTTCTTACATAAGAGGCAAGAAAGGGAAGGAAGATTCTTTGTTGCTTTTGGACAACATTACATATGCTAGGTTGGATTTAGACTACAACGAGGCATTTGAAAAACTTGTGTGCTTTAATGAAGACCTAGAAAAGTGGGTTGCAAAAAACAATCCCAAGCATTGGGTTATGTCAAAGTTCCTTAAAAAACATTGGGATAAAATGACAACTAATATTGCAGAGTCCTTCAATGCGTGGTTAAGAGAGGAACGCCACCAAAAAATTTATATGTTATTGTTGATGAATATGGATAAGCTTGTTTCCATGTTGGACAACCATATGCATGGTACAGGAAAGTGGAAAAGCATGGTTGGACCGAAAACAAAGGAGAAACTAATGTCAAATATCATGAGGTTTGGTTTGATTAGTGTGATGCCCTATTTTGGGGGAATGTTTAAGGTGTTTATTAGGGAGGTTTATTTGGTTGTGGATATGCAACAACGCACGTGTTCTTGTGTGACATGGAAAATATCTGGATTGCCATGTGCACATGGATGTGCTGTCATCCGCACAATGAGACACAATGTGTATGACTATATCGACCCATGTTTTAATGTTTCCACTCAACATTTGATTTGTTTGGGTCAGTTTCAACCATTACCAATACACAACATGACCAAAGTTTGTGAGGATGGGAGTTTGCAAGATGGATCAGACAACTTATTTCTTGCTCTTCAAACCCCACATACGAGACATCCTCCAGTAAGACCTTGACAAAAGTGCATTGAGTCACAGTTTATCCATAAGAGAACTATTCATTGCTCTCGATGCAATGACATAGATCACAACTGGTCCAAATGTAATAATTCGTCGCCTTGACATGTCCATTTTTGTGTTTGTAAGGTTTTCATCTTTTGTACCATCTCTCATTATTCCATTCTATGGTATATGGTGGTCGGGTAGTTGCTTTGGGTACTTATGTATTGCCATTATTATAGCCATGATGAACTATCTTTTTATTTTCACGATTTAGAGTTGCTTTCATTAATGAATTAAACGGAAAGTGCAATTTCAATGTGGTATCTTTTCACTTGTCGTATAAGTTCATAAAGGTGTTTATATTATGGCATATTTGCTGTTTTGAGGTATCAAAATTAAGCTTAATATTAAGAGGGAGTAGGGTTATTGAGGTTGTGGCTCTCAAGTTTAATGAATTATAAGGTCTATGTGTTCCCACAGTTTTCATCAGAGAAAATCTCTGTTTAGCCAGAATCACTGACTTTTAATGAACCATGTGAATAAAAGAGCTACACTATGACATTTACAGCTAGTTCTATGCAATTTGGTATGACCAATTTTGCACATCTTGAATGGTTCAATGGAAAGCGCATCATTGGTAGTCCAGTGGCTTTTAGCTGGACAAGATCCTATAAATATTGGTTTTAAGGAAAGTGCAGTACCATATCTTTCTAATTTAATTAGTTGTACTCTATATGTACGTAGTTTTCTTACTACTGAACCATAAAAGCAATTGTAGCAATTGTCCTACTATGTGAACCACCACTCAGGCCAGAAAATAAGTGCACCATTGTATAATATTGTACAGTGAACCATGTAATTGGTTGGCATGTCACTACGCCTCAATTTGTAAGTTGTATAAACTTCTCTTCATTGTAATATGAGATTGTTATTCTCTTCTCATCCCTATGGTTCATTATATTGAACTAATACATATTAGAAAATGTCAAATTTCTAATTTAATTTAATTACTAATTTAATGAGAATTCTTTGTATACAACATATTGTATAGGGGTCTTTTCCTTTATAATATTCACATGGGAAACAATGCACTTAAAAGTTACAAGAGAAAATAAAGGAGTACCTTTAATTCCCAAACCTACAAAAGTGACCCAAATGAGGATCTAAGTTATCTTGGGACCTTAAATAATTAATTTAGGTCTTAGCATATGTTTATGAAAGTAAGAGTAATTTCTAATTCCCATACTACTGACATGGAGATTGATCTTAATAATTTATTTATCTATTTATTTTTCGTTAATTCATATGTTTTTCGCTTCTAATTAGAATTCTTCTTCATATTACGAAAGAAAGTTTTAATCTTAATAGGCAAAGTTCAATTAATATTCAAATCCTTTTTACTAATAATAATAATAATAATAATAAAAGCAATCTCATACAAGTGTGGATTGTTTAGGAATGCAGTGATTAATATTGGGTAATACACATTTCTTTGATATGTTGGTTGAATTTGTTTAGGTTTTTTTTTAACACCTATGGAGAGTGCTTTGAAGACCTGATAGAGTTTCACCAGCCTACATTGTTGAAGCCTATAGGGATATACTCATTCTTCAATGGCCTCTGCGGAGGTAATGCATTCTTTAATAGCCTAGGTATTAAGGATAGGCCATAAACTGACTACATAATATCCATCTCTTTAACTGGCAATCCTAGAAATTGCCTCGTGCCCACTACCGTGTATCTCCTATCTATATCACTTAATTACCAACTGCACTTATGTGAACGCTTATTGACACTAATGTGGATGCTTATTGACACTACATATCTCCAAAATTGCATGCAGGCTACAACATTGTCTACACGGTGTTCATCTTTAAGATTTCTCAAACTATGCAATCGATTACCAGAGGAGAAGTTACAAGTGGTTTGAGACCTCTAATTTGGAGGTCTTCTTAACATCAACTGCAAGGAGATACGCCACAATATATGCCATTGGATAATTCAACATTTTAATGTTGGATTCAAACACATAGATATCTCAACCGACAAAAGATATGATGTTACAGCTGCTGATGTGGGGCTTGTATTTAGCCTATCAACTACTGGACGAATTCTACACATTGCATCAACCCCATCAGATCATCCGTTCGGTACAATACGTACATGCGAAGAGAGACTCTTCACCTTACCAGTTGGGGAGGAGTTCCGAAGATGTTTCATTTACTACGCCTGTGCCACAATATTGGCCCCCACGTTAAGGATTGATGGATGCCGAAACTTGTGGCATACCATACACGAAGATGGTTTCAAAAATGATGTTAACTAGGGCTAATTTGTTATTGATCAGCTTGTAGAGGGAATAAGATGATATAAGCAAAGTAATAGCTCTTGAGTACATTGTTGCATCTTCTTTCTATAAGTATTACACTTCTTTTACATGCATTCCTTGGTAATTTGTCAAGTGTTAACATGAGTAGCAAATAACCATTGCAAATATGGTTATTTCCATAGTGCAACTCCATTATGTCAAGAGAGGCCGGGGAAGGGGCAGATTTTGTTCGACATGGCGGCTATCCATTGCATTTAGAAGTTAGGGTGAAAGGAGAGAGGAGTGAGGTCCAAAGAGCTGGTGCATAGAGTGGTGGAGTCCTCAGAGGTGGCGTTGTGCCGATCCAGAAGCTTCTGCTTCAGTCGCTTCTGCTTTAGCCACTTTTGCTTCAGTCGTTTATGCTTCTGCCGCTTCTGCTTTAGCCGCTTTTGCTTGTGCTTGAGCCGTTTTTACTTGTGTTTGGAGTTCATAGCTCACCAAACAATTGAAGTTGAAGGAGATGGCAGAAAGCTGTGGTTAATGGTAGTGGACTAGAGAGTGTGTGGAAGAGAGTAAGAGACGTTTATCTCTCTAGAGATGGAGTTGGAGTTAGTCAAAGTGCATTCCTAGAGGTTTGAGGTAGACCAAAGTCAACGGTTTAAAGGAGAAGGTTGTTACTTAAGAATTTCGACGGCTGAGTTGCACCACGCTGCATGCTCAATTGTACACACGTGATAATTGGCTTAAAAATTAAGGAAAAATATGTTTTTTTTTTCCTACCAATTTGAAAATAAATAACTTTTTAAACCCTAGTTTTTATAAATCCAAGATGCCTATATTAATATGAAAAAATATTGGATTTTGGTGCACTCTGTGTTGAGTGGGTTTTCTATACCTAATATGCCCTTACCCATGTCTATGCCAACATCGATGTCTGAAAAGGTAGAAGGGTTAAAAAAATAATAATTGCAGTGTATGAAACTTCCCAAAGCAAAACAAAACATTGACTTTATCCAATTGAGATTTATGTGGAGAATTAAAATAATATTTGAGAATTAGATACTACTACTTTTGGTTTGGACTAGAAATCTTATAGCCAACTTTTGATGGATTTCTAAGAACTATTGTAACTTGATAACTATTATTTTTTGTAATATATTTGACCTCATTTGGAGTGATGTTTAATTAGAATAGCAATGTTCAATGAGGTTATAAACTCAAGAACTTTAAAATTATTTAATCTTTATATAAAATAAAATTAAAATGAGTTGAAATAAATATAAAATTAATTTATTGACTTTAATTTTATTGTATTTATTTCCATCGGTTCTTTTCTTCTATTTTTCCCCTCTAACTTCTTCATTGCCCATCAGTTTAAGGCAACTCTAATGCAAACTGCAAACAACATATCTAGACATTTCCTATATAACAATGTCATGTTATTTTTCATCTACAAGCACCGTTAGAAAAAACCAATAGAAAGTTTCATTCCTCAAACCATTAAAAGATGGACCATTAGGCAAAACAGAAATTTCACCCATCTCATGAATGGAATTGGACAAAAAACCTTCTTGTATAATATCAACTTCTCTCATTTCATCCTAGCATAAAAATTAAGTCAAATCAAAATTGTGGCTCATGACAAGAGGGAGGCTATTAAGTCTTCTCTTATGATTCAAAACAAGAAGGAAGATTTTGACCATAACAACAAATTAAAAAAAAAACCACTTAGATCATTGCTAAGCCATTGTGACGAAACTAAGAATCTTCAGTTCTATGATGAAAATAAGAAGCTTCAGTTCCTTTCCCTTTTTCAACCTCATCACGTATTAGGCCATTGTTGTAGGTTCATCCCATTGGAGCTGCAAGGAGAAATAATTTGCAAAAAGCATTATAAACAACACTAAATAAGTAGAAATTCATATGTTAAGAACCAAATATACTCCATCAAAGGCTTACACACTAAAGTTTTACTCAAAGTTATCAATTTTGATGGGAGTAATCTCATCTGCTACCTTGAAGTGTCGTACTAAACCCGCAAAGAACACCATTTGTTGCTCCAATGTGAATTTAATATTTTTAACCTACGGAAAACCACTTGAGTAATTCTAATATTTTCCTAAAAAATAAAAATTATGTGATTAAATAAAATGTAAATAATATATACCTCCTGAAATCCAAGTTGTTTTTTTTTTCAAACTCCATAAGAAAACAAGCAAAACTTTATCCTTCAATGCCCGGTAAATTCTTGCATGCTAAAAAGAGCAATATTGTGGAACCCACTCCTTCATTACACAATCAATTACAAGTCAAAAACAAAATCAATGCTAAAAAAGAGCAATATTGTGGAACCCACTCCTTCATTACACAATCCATTACTAGTCATGCATAGAACATCTAGACATGAACATGGATGAAGCCTTTCCACTTCAAATTGTCATTTTTTATATAAAGTTATATTCCACATGGTTTAGTAGGATTTTTCCGTAAACTTCCAATCTTTGGACAACAATGAAAAAGGGTATATATATTCTGATCACACGGTTTAGAGTTCCACATTCCTTTCCTAGTATTAAAATTCCATGCATTCTTTTGTCTTGGGTTTCTCCATGGAAGTATCCAACTAAAGACAACAAGCAACACGATTCTTCTCTTTTACCAGGTCTTAATTGTTTAATACAACATTTACACATTTTTTTCTCATATAAGCTTAAAATTATAGGTTTTTTTACAACTTGAGAACCATTAAAATAGAACCTAAGCATGAATAAACCTGAAAATTCGCACTAGAAATGCTAACACAATTAATCATCCAACAAAATAGTGAAGTCTAAAATTTTCAACAACCAAAGCATCATAAATCTCTTATATTTCTAGAGTAGAATGCTCCACAAAAAATGTATCTTCCATAATTTGGACCCCAACAAGTTTAAGAAAAAGCCAGAAAACTCAAATGACAAACAAACACTGAGCTCATATGTTTTATTGGAAATTAAATATAAATTTTAACCATAAGCTACTTTATGCCTCAGTTCATAATGATTCTAACTTTAGGGATTGACAAGAATCCACCTATCAATTTTCTAGAGTCCTAGTAAGATTTGTTTATATACAGAATAATAAGAATATTAATAACAATATTAATATTTTTTTTATAGGCAAATAACAATATTAATATTTAATACACTAATGTCTGAAAAAAAAAACAACATTCACTTGCTTTAAAAATAATAAACGATAATGACATGACCAATTAGTTCTTTGGTATCAATAAAAATGTGTTGTATGAATTTAGTAACATTTGCTTCCAAAATAAAATTTAAGCAAGTAATAAAAAAAAACCCACATTAACGAGACAATATTTGCATGACATCGAAACTTAAGAAAAACATTTGGTTTAGTATTTTTTTCCTTTGCTTAGTACTTTCTAGAAGCGACAATTTGTAATGACCAATATGGACAAATACCATTTTCAGTTATTTCATCCGCAATTTGAACTTTGAGACTTTTAAAACTTCCTATCAGATTAAAATCGAAAAATGGCCATATGATCCAAAACACAAACCTCCCTGTCAGATAAAAAGGCCAAAAATGGCATACAATCCAAAATACTATTCTCTCATTTGCATGGTTTCGGTTTATTTCAAATACAAATATCCTTAATAAATTGCTTGCATTAACATTAGATGAACCCAACATAATATTCTAAGTGTTAAAACACATTCATACACACAAACACAAATTTAACCACCCATGCAATTCCGTTAATCCAAACATTCGTCCTTTAATATGAATCACATAATTTAAAAATACTATGAGAAACCAGCTAACAAGCGATAGAATAATAGAAAGATACGTGAAATCCTAGGTGACATAAACAAATTAGTGAAAATAAAAAGCAATATATAACGAATCGAATGAAGGAGGAAGAAACCTTCTTGAGAGAATCCATGGTGGAAGTTTTAGCAACATGGATGCAGTTGTACTAATTGGGATTGGCCTTGCCCCATCTGTCAAGCACCACTATGCCCAAGATCTTCCCTTTCGAGAGCTTCAGGTGGTCCGATAGTTCCCATGAGAACCCTGAACTCCCCATCTCTTTCTCTACTAGTTATTCTGAGATGAATGTGTTATCCAAATCACTGAAAATATATGTATAATAAGTGTGTATAATAAATATACAAATAAAATGAAGTAGAAAATTAGAACTCACACATAAGGTTCATCAAGGCTAGAGTTTGACTATATGTTCTTAAGATGAATTTGTCCTATTTTGGTGCTTATGGTTTATTGACAATCGTCTCCTAGGATACAACGATCGCTTTCTTATGATAGTAGCACTTCAAATCACAAGAAACAGTGAATCACTAGTGATTTGTACTATCTTGTATACCAAATATTTGATAGAAAAGATAAATTACTAGACTTGAAGCTAAGGAGGACTTGAAAGACAAGAAAGGAGAAAGAGTGGAGAGAAAGGATGAATGAATGAAAATGCCATTTGGAGGGAGGGAATCCCTCTTTATAGATTTGAAGGCGACCTTTAGAAGATACGTGTCTTTAAAATATTAGGGTTATGTCTTAAGACACTAAACATATATTTTGGAAGAGGTTGCATTTTTTTAAATACAAGACACATCATTTAAAATAAGTTGTGTCTATTGAGAAGCAACATGTCTTCCAAAGAAAAAAAATCTTAATTTCCATTCACCTATATAAATTCCAACAATCCCCCACATGAATGGAAATTGTCTTAAAAATAAAAAATAAAAACACACACACAAATGACAAACTAATCAATCAAGAGAGTACAACTTGGAAAGTAATTGCATCAGGATAGTTAGCTTGTGACTTTGAACCTTCCTTAGTGAAATATTATATGATTTACTAACTAATTAGTGAACGTGATGTCTTGAACGGTTCAATTGTTGATGTAAATCAACACAACAATATCCACATAATTTTCTTCTGAATCACCATTGATTCTCATGGTTGTGTTCATTTTGGCCCTGAACAAATCCTGGTTTTATGAGTGTTATAGATAATTTTAGCCTTAAAAATTCTCATAGAACTGACCTCATTTCACACTCACATAAGTGATTCCTATTAAGAGTATCCTGCCATACCCCACTTGTTTCCAAGCTATAGGATTCATTAAAACAAAGTTTAACCTAGTTCACACTGCAAAAAACACTATTTCACCATAGGAATATATAAGAGAGATTATCTCTTTAATGCTTCTCCTAATCATTCATAAATTAGTTGTCTCTTTGAACCTAGATCTTGGGATCTCCAGTCAATTAGGTTGGGTTACCAATTCAAAGACTTTTTTTATCATAAGCTTTAATCTCATTCCCCTTGACAAGTAGTTAACTTGATCTCTTGCCAAACCTTTGGTAAGCAAATCCTCAAGGTTGTCCTTTGATTTAATGTAATAAATGGAAATCACTCCATTTGAAAGTAACTTACTGTATTGTGTCTTTGATATATATGTTAAGACTTACCATTATACATGTTATTATGTGCTCTTCTAATAGTTGATTGATTATCACAATGTATGCTTATTGAAGACATAGGTTTTTTCCAACATGGTATGTCCTCTAAAAACTTGCGAAGCCATTCTACTTTTTCTCCTACTTTATCTAGAGCTATAAATTCAGATTCCATTGTGGATTTAGCAATACATGTTTGTTTTGAGAACTTCCACAATACAACTCCTGCTATTGTGAAAACATATCCACTAGTGGATTTTGTGTCCATTGTATCAGATATCCAATTTGCATCACAAAACACCCTTCAAGTATAGTTGGATATCTTGTGTAATGCAATCCATAATTTGGAGTGTATTTTAGGTATCTAAGGACCTTGATTATCGCCTTCCAATGATCTTTTCCTGGATTGTTTGTAAATCTACTCAATTTGTTAACTGCATATGCTATGTTTGGTCGTGTACAATTCATGACATACATTAAACTACCAATTACGCAAGAATACTCTAATTGAGATATGGTTTGACTAGTATTTTTAGCTAAGTGTAGATTTACATATACCGGAGTCTTTATTGGACTATCTTCATATTTATTAAAGTTTCTAAGTATTGTCTCCATGTAGTGTGATTGAGATAATACTAGTCCATCAAACATCTTAGAGATTTTAATTCATAAAATGACATCTGTTGTATCCATATCTTTCATATCAAAATGTTTGGTCAACATTTTCTTGGTAGCTCTAATGATATCATTATTATTTCCAAAAATTAGCATTTCATCCATGTATAGGCATACTATTACATAACCATTTGGTGTGCTCTTAACATAAACGCATTTATCACATTTGTAGATCTTAAAGTCATTTGATATCATAATATTTTCAAATTTCTCATGCCATTGTTTTAGTACTTGCTTTAATCCATACAAAGATTTAACAACCTTACACACATTTTTCTCTTGTCTAGGAGCAATAAGCCCTTTAGATTGTTCCATATAAATCTCCTTTTGCAATTCACCATTTAAAAATGTTGTCTTAACATCTATTTGATGAATTTCAAGATTGTGCAATGCAATGATTGCAATCAATGGATTCTTATGACTGATGAATGTGTATAAAAAAAGTCAAGGCCTTCTTTTTGTTTAAAACCTTTACCTACCAGTCTAGCTTTATATTTATCAATTGATCCATCGACCTTTAATTTCCTTTTAAAGATCTATTTACAAGCTAAAGGTTTATTTCTTGCTAGAAGATCCACCAGTTCCCATGTGTGATTTTTCATGATGGATTCAATTTCACCATTAATAGCTTCTTTCCATAACAAAGCTTCTGGAGTAGACAATGCTTCCTTAAATGTATGGGGTTCATTTTCTAACATATAAATTAGATAATCAGGACCAAATGACTTAGATACTTTGACCCTTTTACTATGTCTGGGTTCTTCAATATCTTGATGACTACTACTAGTAGTCTCATATGTTATTTTCTAAGAATTTTCTCTAGTATACTTCTATAAGGAAAGGTGTTCTAAAAAATTGAGGCATTCTTGACTCAATGATTGTATTTTCATGAATATCAGGAATGTCTAATTTATATACTAGGAACTAATGTGCACTACTATTATTGACATAACCAATAAAAACACAGTAAATTGTTTTAGGCCCTATATTAACCTTTTTAGGGTTAAGAATAGCTACTTTAGCTAAACACCCCCACACTTTCAAATATTTATAAGATGGTTTTCTTTCTTTCCATAATTCATATGGAGTTACATCATTTTTCTTGTGTGGTATTTTGTTCAAAATATGGTTAGCAAAAAGAATTGATTCCCCCCACAAATTATGAGGTAAGCCAAAACTTATCAACATAGCATTCATCATATCCTTTAATGTTCCCACTTGATTGAGGTGAATAAGGAGCAGTGGTTTGATGAATAATACCATGTTCTAAACAAAACTTATCAAAAGGTGCTTCATATTCTCCACTTCTATAGCTTCTTGTCATCTTTTTCTACTTGCTAAGTTGATTTTCAACCTCATTCTTATAGTGTTTAACACTTCCAAGGCCTTGTCTTTGCTTCTTAGCAAATATATATAACTGTATCTTGTGCAATCATTAATGAAAGTAATGAAATATTTTTCCCTCATCTAGTTTACACAAACTTTAAATCATAGATATCACTGTGAATTAATTCTAAAGGCTTGGTGTTCTTTTCAATAGAATGAAAGGGTGTTTTAGCTAGCTTAGCTTCTACACATGTCTCACACTTGTGATTAGGATTAATGTGAAAGTTTGGCAATAAATTTAGATTTCTTAATTTGCACAAAGAATTAAAATTCACATGTCCTAATCTGTCATACCACAAATTAAATGACTCAAGCAAATAAACAAAAGAACTAGCTTTATTATCATTGAAATCTCACAGGATAGTCATTACATTCATCTTCAAAAGCCCATTTGCGAGATGCCCTTTGCCTACATACACCCCATTTTTGGTGAGTATAAACTTATTAGATTCAAAAACCATTTTGAACCCATTTTTACTTAATAATGAGCCAGACACTAGATTCTTACGGATATCGGGCACATGCAAAACATTACAACAATTTTCAAAAACTGTCCTCAAAAACTATTTTTGAGAATTATTTGTTAAAATAGTTGTTAAGCAAGACCTAATATTTTGTATCATAATTTATTAAAGAGCAAAACTTTATCCTTAAAATGTGAATGAGGAACTTATTAAGTAAATAAATAAGGTTGAAATGTAAATAAAATACATATGTCCAAAATTCGAAGACTGCGTGTGAAAATCATGAAAAGTCATACAAAACTCATTGAAATAAAAAATTAAAATCGATAATTGTCATATTTTAAAGGCATTTGGAAAATTTTCTTTTAACATTGTCAATTCAAAATTAGTTTTACCCAAGTTCAAACCGATATTTGAGTCATGGTCCAAAATAAAAAAGAAAATAATATATATATATATATATATATATATATATATATATATATATATATATATATATAATCTATTTTCTAATTTAGAGAGGATTCATCATAAATTATGTAGAAGTGTTACTCTTTAACAAAGCTGATGAGTAAAGTGATGCATTTTTTAATATGAGTGGTAAAGTATAAAACATTCAAAAGTTGAAGTGTATTTAACTTTATTTTTTTGTTTTTCTAAACTCATTTATCTTGCCAAATACATCTTATATATATATATATATATATACCAAAAAAATATTAAAATTTAAAATTTGTAGATAAACATTGCAATAATTTTTTTAATTAAAAATGAATAGATAATTTTTAATAATGAATTAAAATATTTTAAAAATAAAAAAAAAATCTCTTATCTACAATATGTATTTTTGTAAGAAATACATAATAAATAGATACAAAATAAATAGGAAATAATTTTTCAATAAATAATATAGTTATAAATTTATAATATTTTATTAAAAATTATAAAACATAAATATTAATATTTAAATAAATCCATAAATTACATTTTTATTAGAAATTAATTTTTTAAAAATGACAAATATTTATAATATTTTATTTATTTTATTTTATAAGAAATATATTTTATTTTTTAAAATATGAAAATAAACTAAGTTGATTCACAATATGTAAATATATTTACTTTTCAATTATTTTCAAGGTGTTTTGGACTGGTTTGGTCCAAATTTCCATTATAATTAGTATATTATAGTTATAAATTATTTTTAAAAACTATTATGATTGTTAAAGAATAAAACAAGTCAAAATCTTATATAATTTGAAGTTCATTTGCCTAATTAAAATTTTTAAAGAATATATATTAGTATAGGTAGAGGTGAAATTGACATAATCATTTTGAACTAATTTTTATCCAAAAAAATTCTAGTATTAATTGTATCAATTTTTAAGTTCTAAGTTATCTTTAAAAATTATTAAACTGTTGAATGAATCTAATGCCATCAAGTCTAATTTCATTTGAAGTTTTTTATTTTTCCTTAATAAGAAAATTTAAGAAAGTCTTAGGGACTCTATGAAAGAGTTATAAGTCTTTGCTTAATGACAAGATTAGGTTCAACATTCAGAAATAACACATGCTTAAATAAGGATTAGTATATGTATAAACAAAGAGTATTATACATTTACATGTATTTTCACATATTAAATTTCTAATAAAATTTCCTAAACTTTCCCAAATTTTCTTGGAAAGACAAAATAATGATTTAATCTCTTATTGATGATTCATTTCTCTATTTGACAAAGAAAATGGAGTAGTTAATTGAATGAAAACCAGTGATGAAATATGATTAGAACAAACTTTTTTTTTATTTATAAAACTATATTAATTTATAACAAGAGTTTTTCTTTATAAAGTTTAAGTATAAAAGTAGATTTAGCTAATCTAGCTTTAATTGCAATTAGTATTGATTAAAAGGTTGTTGCAGTAACCGGGAATCCAACAATCTCAAATTTTTTATATTCTAATCTCACCTGTGAAGTTACCATAATGCATGCACCTAACACATCCATATTTCAATTCATAAAAATCCATTTGGATTAATCAGCAGTTGTCTAAATATATATGTATTTGTCTATTTAATCTACATTTAATATATTTTATTGACAATAATAATATAAGTTTTCATCATTTTATTCCATCAAGTCTATTTATTAAATAAAATAATCCACCAAGATTCCAAAATCTAATTCATGTTATTACATGTTGTTAGGGCATTAGGTTCTCGCATTATTTTGTTGGCAATTTTATTCTTCTTTATTCTAGCTTAGGTTACTTTTTAAATAGTGACTTACTCTTCATTGAAAATTCAAGGTTATTGTTCATTCAACCAGAAAGTCATACTAAAAAGGTTTAAGTTGTAACAAGTTAGGTGTTAAAAAGGATTTGAATTAGACCAATTATTTAATTTTGAACTAAATTGTTTTAAATTTGCTTTTTGGAAAAACAGGGGCACTCAAGTGTTAGCATGCTATAATGCTTCCACCGCTCAAGCACTTATCTAATCGCTTAATTACCCGAGGCATTCGAGTAGTGGATAAGTCTACTCAAGAGGTCCCTTTGAATCTCCCATATTCTGGCATATCTCATTTTTGGAAATTGAGAATTTATTCTTTATGGAAAATTTGGTTATCGATATTTTAGGTCTCTAAACCTATATAAACCCTTCCTAAAATTGTCCTAGGGTTTTATGCTTCCATTGAAATCAACCCTAACTTGTCCTACCATTCCCAAAAACTCTCAAGAATTTGTTTGTTGAATTTTGGGTTGTTGCAAAGATTTACATCCCCTTAGAGGTTGAGGAAAATCCACTAGAGCATTGGAAGTGTTGTATCATAGATGTGGATCATGATATATAAGATAAGTGGTCGGGTAGATTTGTGTATCTTGGTCTCGTATAGTGAATTTTTTATTAGAGGTTCTAGACCTCGTAGTTTTTTATCTCGACAATTAGTGTGGGAGTTTTTCACGTAAAATCATTTGTCTCTTGTGTGATTGTGTTTTTTTTTTTTTTTAAATTTCTTATATCATACAGGAACTTATTGATGTAAAAAGGCTTAGATTTCTCTCATATGTTTAATTGGGTTAAGTTTTTCAACTTTTATATTAATTTTTTTTTTTTTAAAAAAAACACCTATTCAACCCCTCTTTGGGTGTTATCCTATTGAGACAAAGGTTTTTCAATTAGTATTAGAGCTAGTTTTCTAAATAAAAATAATATTTTCATTGATCCTAAAAGTCCAACATGGGACAACAGAGGTCTTGGGCAACCCTAAACAATCCACCGTATTTTTTATGGGAAGAACTATTCCCATTGGAAGGCTTGAATGGAGTTGTTTCTAATAATGCAAGGAGAAAGGGTCTGGAATGTAGTAGAATATAGATAGGGACCCCCATTAAAATTAGATGTGACTGGGAGATCTATTGGTGAATTAAAACTCAAAACAAGAATGGGATAAGATTGATAATAAGGAGAGTGAGGTCAATGCTTAGGCCTTCTTTAGCATATTTAATAGGGTGAGCCTTAACGAATTTCATATGATAGCCACATGCAAGCGTGCTAAGGAGGCATGAGACATTCTTAAAGTAACTCACGAGGGCACTTCAACAATGAAGTTGTCTAAAATTTAAATACCTATCTCTAGGTTTGAAAACCTTAGAATGCAAGAGAATCATAATTTATTTGTATTCTACTTTGAATTAAGTGATATTGTGAATTCTATCTTTAACCTAAGAGAAAAGATTCCTGAGTTTAAAATTGTTAGAAAAATCTTAAGATTCCTTATTGAGAGGCTTAAGGTCACTACTATAGCGGAAAACAAGGATGTTGACTCTATGAGAGTTGATGAACTTGTTAGTTCTCTTTAGACCTGCGAAATAACTCTTTTAGATTCTTAAAAACCTAAACAGTTTGCTTTAAAGGATTCTAAGAATAAGGAAAAAGAGTCTGAAATTTTTGAAAATGTAGGTAAGGAAGAACTGGTTCATATGGGAAAAACATATTAAAGAGCATTAACATTTCATAAAATGACCAATAGGAAACAAGACTCAAAAAAGGGAAAAATATTTATGTGTATTCTAAAGGGAAAAATGTTGAGTGTTTTTTCTAATTATCCTAGTTCTAAAAACATTAAAAAGTCTATGCAGGCTACTTGGAGTGACACAAACTCTAATGAGAGTGACGCCATGGCTTCTAAGGATCAAAGGTACGAGCAGAATCATTTTTTTTTTTTAGCTTTTGTTGCATCTATTGATTTTGTGCATGAGATTGATAGTGAGTGTGAGTTTAATTATGAAGAAAATGTTGATTTTCTTGAGAATATTGTTGTTGAATATTGATGCTTGATCAAGAAATTCTTGAAAGTTAATATTGTTGTTGACTCACAAAAATCTTAGATTAATGTGCGTTGTGAAGAAAAGAGTAATCATATTGAGAAAATTCAGTTCTTGAGGTTGAGTATCAATATATCCTTGAGAGAAACAATATTTTTAACTCGAGAGATTGAATGTCAAAAATCTTCTTTTTATTCTAATGGGGTATTTCATCTTGGGACTAAAGCGTTGAATGATATTCTTAATAAATGCAAGTCCCATGGAGATAAGAGAAGTCTAGGCTACATTAACAAAATGAGACTCGCACTAATAGAGATGCAGTTTTTGTCAAGGGTAAGGAAGAAACTCCTAACCAAGTAACCTCTCCTAGCACTTTCCCACTATGCACTTACTGTCAGAAGTATGGACATGCTCATAGTGAATGTGATAGTAGATTCCTTAAGAGGTATAAATCTTAGTTGAATATGCTAATAAATGAGTTTGATTTCCTAAACAAATATATTCTACACATTAAAAAAAGGAAAGAAAAGCAATCCCAAGCCTAAGACTAAAAAAACTCCTCTAGTTCAGCACCTAAAGTGAAACAAGTGTAGTTGAAGAAGGATAGGCCTAAGTTTAATGTTGTGTTCATGACCCTAAGAGTTAAAGCCCCTAGTGTGCGGTATTTAGTCCCTAAACCTAAGGATAAACATGTGATAGGTACTAAATAGATTTTCAAGAATAAATAAGATGAAAATGGAATCATTGTGAGGAATAAAGCTATCCCAAATTGAGAGAATTAACTTTGAGGAAACCTTAGTCTCTATAGCTAGGTTAGAATCTATTATAATCCTCCTAGCTATAGCATGCTCATTGAGAATAAAATTATTTTAAATGGATGTTAAGAGTGCTTTCTTGAATAAGATTCTTAGTGAAGAAGTCTATGTACAACAACCTTAGGGCTTTGAGGATCTAAAACTCTTGAATCATGTTTAGAAGTTAAAGAAAGCCCTCTATGGTCTTAAACAAACTTCTAGAGATTGGTATGAGAGACTTACAACTTATCTTTTGGAAAAAGAATTTAAGAAAGTGGAGGTTGATAGTGATAAGGATATACAATCAAGTTGAGAAAGTCAAGGGAGAAAATCAAGGGATTTCCACGTTTGAATATTTGCAGTTATACCATTTATTTAGATAGTTACTCAATTTGTTTTGTTTCCTATTTCTTTGTAATCAGTTTCCTATTTTCGTGCTCATGCAATCTGTATATATGCTAACCATATCAATGAGAATCATAAGCCATAATTCTTCAATCTCTCTCTTCCAAAAATCCTTTATGGTATCAGAGCAAAGGTTTGCTCTTTAATTTTTTTTTTTCCCAGCCACGTTCTTCAATCTTCAGCAAGCCTTTCATCCTCCTCATTCCAATGGCTACTGAGAATACTCAAATCATCATCCCTAATGCCCAGGAACCCACAAAACCACTAACCATGATTACTATCCATAACTCCATTAAACTCACACCCACCAACTATCTTTCTTGGAAAACCCAAATGGAAGCCATTCTTATCGGCTATGATCTACAACAATTCATTGATGGATCCCACCCTGCTCCTCCGACCACCATCACCACCAATAATGTTGTCTCTACTAACCCTTCATACCAAACATGGCTACGTCAAGACAAACTATTATTTGGAGCCCTTGTCGGCACTCTCTCACCTACTCTAGTTCCTCTCATCACCCAATCAAAAACCTCTTATGAAGCCTGGAAAATATTGGCCAACACCTATGCTCGCCCATCTCGTGGCCATATCAAGCAACTCAAAGACCATCTTAAAAACATCACCAAAGGTTCTCAGTCCATTACAGACTACATGCAGTCCATTAAAACCCGGGCCGATGAACTTGCTGCTCTTGGTAAGCCTCTTGACCAAGAAGATCTGATTGAAAAAGTACTTGAAGGCCTTGATGAAAATTATCAGTCCATCATTGATGCTGTCAACGGTCATGATTCCACCATCTCTTTTGATGAACTCCATGAAAAACTCATCAACAAAGAATTGTCTCTCCGCAATAAGATAAGCCCCTCACCCCTACCGGCATCTGCTCATGCCACCAATGTTCGCTCCACTCCATGGTTTGTCACCAATCGCACTCCTCGGCTACCTGGGTCCACATCCACACCTACTCAAGGTATCATAAGAAATTCTCCCACCAACACCCACGACAACCGTTCTCCTGCTCGTCCATTCCTTGGTCGCTGCCAATGGTGCAGTACTCAAGGTCATGTAGTCTCCCGCTGTCCTCTTTTTCGACAACAGTTTCCGCAGGTGCAACCACCTCCTCGTCCCGACAATTCATCACAATCTCGACCACCAGCTCCTTGGCAAGCTCAAGCACATGTTGCAAGCACCATTCCCCCCAACACCACATGGCTACTTGATAGTGGAGCCTCACATCATGTCACCATTGACCTACACAATCTTGCTCTCCACAGTCCTTTTGATGGCACAGATGAAATTATGATCGGCGATGGCTCTGGTCTCCCCATATCTCACACTGGTTCCACCTCTCTTACCACTCCCTCTCACTCCTTTACTCTATCTAATGTTTTATGTGTTCCCACCATGAAACGTAATCTTATTTCTATTTCTCAATTTTGCAAGTCTAACAATACTTCCATTGAGTTCTTACCCTCTTATTTTCTTGTGAAGGATCTTCGCACGGGGGCAATCCTTTTGCAGGGTCGAACTAAGGATGGTGTGTATGAATGGCCACTCTCCACTACCTAGTCACGTCCTTTAATTGCGTTTTCTAATGTCAAGACCACTTTGTCCGAGTGGCATCATAGGCTAGGTCATCCTTCTTTGTCAATCTTCAAAAATATTATGTCTTCATTTCATTTAGATGTCTCTCGTCCGTCCAATTTCAATTTTAATTGTAATTCGTGTCAATGCAATAAAAGTCATAAATTACCATTTTCTACTTCTACTCTCTCTACCTCTTCCCCTCTTGAAGTTATATTTACTGATATATGGACATCACCAGTCTACTCTACTGATAACTTCAAATACTATGTCATCTTTGTCGACCATTTTACAAAATATATCTGGCTTTATCCCCTCAAACGCAAATCCGACACGCATGATGTCTTTGTGCGCTTTAAGGCCCTAGTCGAAAAATTCTTTAACCGTCCAATTATAACTCTCTACTCTGACAATGGGGGGGAATATCAAGCTCTCTCGTCATTCTTAACAATCAACGGAGTCTCACATCTTGCTTCTCCACCTCACACTCCTGAACACAATGGGTACTCTGAACGTCGTCATCGTCACATTGTCGAAACGGGTCTTTCTCTACTTACCCATGCATCCATGCCTCTATCATATTGGCCTTTTGCCTTTTCTACTGTCGTCTACCTCATCAATCGTCTTCCTACACCAACTCTAAACCACCTCTCACCATATTTCAAACTCTTTGGCACATTCCCTAACTACTCCAAACTTCGAAGCTTTGGATGTCTCTGCTATCCTTGGCTTCGCCCATACACATCCCACAAACTCGAGTCTCGTTCCTCCCCTTGCGTTTTTGTCGGGTACTCTCCCACTCAAAGTGCCTATCTATGTCTTGACACATCCACCGCTCGTCTATACACTTCCTGTCATGTCCGCTTTGTTGAGTCAATCTTTCCCTTTGTCACTTCTCATACTTCTCTTCCTCGCGCCACTTCATCCACCATCTCTGAATGGTGCTCTATGACTTTACCAGTCGTGGCCACACCATCCATGAATGTCGGCTCTGCTCCCCCATCAAGTCTTCCCACTCCTACCGCCCCAAGCCAATCCCAAGACCCAAGCCAAAATAATACCACCTGTGCCACACCTACACCAGAGCCCGATAGCCATTCCAGTGCGCCCGTACCAGAAACCAAGTGCGACTGTGCCAATAACCCACCCCTCCCGCCTACTCAAAATGACCCTAATCAACCACCCGACCTCTCACCCTCACCTCATGTCATAGTCACTCGCTCCAAACACAACATCCATAAACCAATTCAAAAGCTTAACCTCACAGCCCAACTCCAACAACCTACCCTTGAACCCACCACTGTTACCCAAGCCCTAAAGGACCCTAAGTGGTGACAAGCTATGTCTGCAGAGTTTGATGCTTTACTACGTAATGGGACATGGGACCTAGTGCCATCTCATCCCACTCAAAATTTGGTTGGTTGTAAGTGGATCTTTCGCACTAAATATTTACCTAATGGCTCCATAGACAGGTACAAAGCTCGATTGGTTGCTAAAGGCTTCCACCAACGCCCTGGTGTTGACTACTCTGAAACCTTCAGTCCAGTCATCAAACCTACCACTGTCCGCCTTGTTCTCAGCCTTGCGGTCAGCCAGGGTTGGTCACTAAGACAACTTGATGTCAACAATGCCTTTCTTCAGGGCACTCTCACTGAGGATGTGTTTATGTCTCAACCACCGGGCTTCATTGATCGCGATCATCCTCATCATGTCTGCAAGCTACGTAAGGCTATCTATGGCCTTAAACAAGCCCCACGTGCCTGGTATCATGAGTTGCGCCAATTTCTTTTCCAATTTGGCTTCATCAATTCCATTGCCGATACCTCCTTGTTCATCTTCAATAACCGTGGCACCATTCTTTATCTTTTAGTCTATGTCGACGATATCATTATCACTGGGAATAATGTTGAAGCAGCGCAGACTTTCATTCAACAACTTTCTCAGCGCAGACTTTCATTCAACATACTTCCTTGGAGTGGAAGTTACCTCCCACACCAATGGTCTTTTCCTCAGTCAATGCAAATACATTGTCGATCTACTTAACAGAACTCACATGACTGAAGCCAAGCCTGCTCATACACCACTAGCAACTAGTCCGATTCTCACTTTACAATCAGGAACCCCACTATCTGACCCGACCGAGTATCGAACAGTGGTTGGTAGCCTCCAGTATCTCTCCCTCACTCGGCCGGACATTGCCTATACGGTGAACAAACTTTCTCAGTTTATGCATCAACCGACAAGTGACCACTGGAATGCAGTCAAGCGTCTGCTGCGGTATCTCTGTGGCACCTTAGACCACGGCATCACACTTCGTCGGACCTTCCCACTAGCACTTCATGCCTTTTCTGACTCTGATTGGGCAGGTAACAAAGATGATTTCACCTCCACCAGTGCATACATAATCTATTTGGGTCACAATCCTATTTCTTGGAGCTCTAAGAAACAGCGAACTGTGGCTCGCTCTTCCACTGAAGCTGAATACCGATTGGTGGCCTCTACTGCTGCGGAAATTCGTTGGATTTGCTCTCTCCTCACCGAACTCGGTGTCACTCTTCCCCAACAACCAGTTATTTATTGTGATAATGTTGGTGCAACAAATCTCTGTTCCAATCCGGTCTTTCACTCGCGCATGAAACATGTTGCTCTCGACTATCACTTTATCCGAGAACAAGTTCAAAATGGTTTGCTACGAGTGTCACACATCTCTGCCTCTGATCAACTCGCTGATGCTCTTACCAAACCTCTTGCTCGTCCTCAGTTTGACTCACTCAAGGCCAAGATTGGACTTGCTCCACGGCCGTCCATCTTGCGGGGGCATGATAAGGATATACAATCAAGTTGAGAAAGTCAAGGGAGAAAATCAAGGGATTTCCACGTTTGAATATTTGCAGTTATACCATTTATTTAGATAGTTACTCAATTTGTTTTGTTTCCTATTTCTTTGTAATCAGTTTCCTATTTTCGTGCTCATGCAATCTGTATATATGCTAACCATATCAATGAGAATCATAAGCCATAATTCTTCAATCTCTCTCTTCCAAAAATCCTTTAGATAGAACTTTTTTCATTCATAGGACTAAGACTAAACTTTTAGTGGCTTAGATTTATGTTGATGATATCATTTTTAGGGCCAACTCAAGTGATCTTGCCCTTAGTTTTGCTAAGGAAATGAAAAAGGAATTTGAAATGAGCATGGCAGGTGAACTTAGGTTTTTCTTAGGATTGCAAATTAGGCAATTCAAAAATGGTATCTTTCTATATTAGTCTGAGTATGCTAGGAGATCGAGTACCGCTACTAAGCTTTGTAAGGACACATTTGGAAAGGATGTTGAGCAAAAGTTTTATAGAAGTATGATAGGGAGTCTCTTGTACCTTACTGTGATTCGCCCAGACATTTCTTTTAGTGTGGGAGCATATGTTGGGTACCAAAACAAGTCCTAAAAAGTTACACTTAGCTTCAATTAAAAGAATCATTCAATATGTTAGTGGGACTTTAGATTATGGGTTATAGTATCCTTTTGATTCTTCTCTTTTTATTGTTGCATATTCTAATGCTAATTAGGTTGGAAATGTAGAGGATAGGAAAAACACTTCGAGTGATTGCTTCTTTATCGATGATTGTTTAGTTGCCTAGCTAAGTAAGAAGCAAATTTCAATATCCTTGTCCACTGTTGAAGTGAAATATATTGTCACATGAAGTTGTGCCCAACTTTTTTGAATGAAACAAATGCTAAATGACTATGGCATTGACCAAGGTACTATGAATAATTATTGTGACAACTCTAGTGCGATCAATATTTTTAAAAACCCTTTTCCCGAACTAAACATATAGAAATTCATCATTATTTCATTAGAGATCTAGTTGAAGATAAGGTTATTTCCCTAGAGTTTGTCCTAATGGAGTTTCAATTGACAAATAGTTTTACAAAACCTCTGGATACCCTTAGGTTTGAATTTCTTAGGAAATCCTTGAGTATATGCCTAATTGACTTATGTCAAAGTGTGTAGGCTTAAGGATTTGTGCTTAAATTGCTTATTTTATCATCTTTTGGTCTATCCTAGTTCTTTTTAGGGAAAATTTAGACATCATATTACTTGCCTTATTAGAAAGGATTTCAATAACTCAAGTTTTAGGCCTAATATAAATGTACTAGATCCATAAAATTTGATTTTATTTCCCTAGGATTTTGTTAATCGCTTTTAATGTATACAAAAATCCTTGTATAGTGCGAAATCTAAAAAAAAATTCTTGGTAAATGGTTATTAGGGAATCTTCTTAAATTTAACTAATAAAGTAGTTTTTATTTTCTTTGGAAGTAACGAATACCATGCTTAATCAAATTTAACACACATACCTTATTTGTCTATGTTCAATATTTTTGTTTCCTAAAGTGAATGATAGAAATCATGGAATCTTAGCTAAAAAACATCAAAGATTCTTTCCAAGATATTTATGCCTTCACTTGCAATATTTAGAAAACAACCACTAATGGAATAAGGCAACTAAAGTGAAAGTATGATTTCCATAAATGATATACAATGACTCCACTTCTCCTAAAAAAATAATAATAAAGGAAAATGGTGATATATGATTGAGGAGGAGAAAAGTTGTGTTGTATGTAGATCAACAAATACCATGTTAAACAAAAATCCAATGAACTTAGAACAAATTTACTGAATGTGAATTAACTATATCAAGGCATAGTTTAGTAACTTCTAAGAATTCAAATTCAAAATGTAGAATTCGACAATAAGTTCATCCCCTTGAAAATCAATACCATTGATTCATTTTGGCCCTCATAATCCTTGATAATTATTTATCTACTTTCCAAACCAAAATTGTGATTAATGATGTTCTTTGGTTTGATATATCAATTTTGTTTGATTGTAACTTCTCTTTAGGTTTTTTACTTCTTGTGTTACTATTTTTTCTAATTTATTGAGTTTGTTCAATTGAATTATGCCCTAAGTTGATATTTCTTACTCTTTCACTGTTACTAATGAGTTTTTGTTGTTAACACGTTGCCTATTTCATGGATTTATATCTCCTTGATCATTTCAAGCATTTCTTGTTGTTATTTAGGTAGGATTCTTAAGGATGTGGGCTTTGAGTTGGATCCAACCCTTACTGCACCTGGACCCTAAGCTCTTATGGACACAAGCTCCTAGTCCAAACATTATAATTATATTTATGAACCTCTTATCCCACTTGATCTTACATAGCAGGTTGTCGTTCCTCTAGACCTTGGTCTCCTATCTACTACAGCTTAGGAGGCTACATAAGAGGTCATTGCCGAGGAGGAGGAGATCCATGTTATGGAGCAGGATCTACTTGTTTAGGAGATTGAGTTCCTTGAGCTTGCTCCACGTGGGCATCATAGTCAAGGACGTGGAGGCTCTTTTTGCTCTTCAGCTTGCCTTGCTCCTCTGTCCTATGCTCTTCTTTTATAAATGGTGATGGATTCTCTAGACTAGCTTCACTTTCAGGTCAGTATAGTAGGCACTTGGGCTGTCAAGTTTGCCACTCACCTAGATATGCACAAGCAAGAGTTGGATGCTAGTTTCAAAGGCATCGAGAAGCAACTCTCTTACATCATCTCCTAGATTCAACCCCAAGGTGTCTTGGGTTATATTCTATCATTGTCTTCATATCATTAGTTGTTTGTTTGTGTTTTGGTCCACTTTTTGTACACTGAAGCCGATTTGGCTCAATTTTTAGATATTTTTTGCTATTTAGCTTTGATCTAAATGTATGCCTTTTAGTTTCCTTCATTTTGTTTGTATCCAAAACCTTTCTTTTCTATATAGATATCATGTTTCTCACTTTACTTACATGTTTATCTTGTTCTATTCTTTATCTTTGTCTATTTTGCTACAAAATGGGGGAGACATGATTGATTGATTTGGATTGATTGGATTGAGGATTGATTCATAATTATGATAAAATTATTTTTCCATAGATTGATTCATATACTTGATATGTGTTCACTTGCTGGGTTGCATATTGATCTTGATCTTTTCCTTATTACCCTATTTTGATTACTTGGTTATATTATGTCCCACACATTGCTTTACCTTAGGTATTTGTGTGTTAGTGTGTGCAAGTTACGGGTATTGGGATGCCTTACTGGACTTGGATGCATCATTTGGTTCTCTGCATGTGATTGGATGAATAGGTTTAGATGAGTGTGATTGAGTGTTATGTAAACTTTATTTGAGAGTTTTGGGGGTTTATGTAACTCTATTTTTGTTTTGTCACAAAATTGTCAAAATGAGAGATTGTTAGGGCATTAAGTTCTTGCATTATTTTGTTTGCAATTTTATTCATTTCATTGTGGTATAGAATAATTTTTAGATGATGACTTACTTTCTTAGATATTAAAAAAGGTTTAGATTGGATTGGTTATTTAATTCTGACCTAAATTGTTTAAAATTTGCTTTTTGGAAAAATAGGGCGCTCAAGCGTTGGTATCAATCCTCAAGTGTTGGTATCAATGAGCTCAAGTGTTTATACCACTCAAGCCCTTATCTAAGTGCTCAAAGACCCAAGGCGCCAAGCGGTGGATAAGTCCACTCGAGCGGTCACTTCAAATCTACCATATTCTAGAAAATCTCACTTTTGGAAATTGAGGATTTATTCTTTACAAAAAAAAATTGGTTATCAATCCTCTAGGTCTTTTGACATATATAAACCCTTCTTAAACTTATTTTAGGGATTGATACTTTCTAAACCCTTCTTAAACTTGCCCTACCATTCCCAACTCTTAAGAATCCGTTTATCAAATTTTAGGTTATTGGAGAGACTGACATTCTCTCAAAGGTTGAGGTAAATCCACTAGAGCATTGGAAGTGTTGTGTTGTAAACATGGATCATGATATAGGTCTTGGAGAGTAAGTCTTAGGATAAGCGCTTAGGTAAATTCATGTATCTTGATCTTGAATGGTGGACTTTTTATTAAAGGTCCTAGATCTCATGGTTTTTTATCTTTCATAGTTAGTATGAGAGTTTTCCACGTAAAATTGTTTTTCTTGTATGGTTATGTCTTTGATTATTTCTAATATCATACATGAATTAATTGATTTAAAAAACTTAGTTCTCTCTTATAAGTTTAATTGGGTTAAGTTTTTCAACTTTTATATTAAAATATATTTTTTTTAAAAACACTCATTCATCCTATTTGGGTGTTACCCTGCTGAGACAAAGGTTTTTTTACATGGACCAAAGCATTGAGGGTTTCTTATTATTGAGGCTTTTGACATAATTACACAAATTTATTTTTTAAATAATTAAAAATATTCTATAAAAAATAATTCTAAAATGTTTGTAATTTGGGATTCCATGTGAAAGTTGTTTGTTGAGACTAGTTCTATATAAAAATGATTTCTTAGTGTAAAGATATAAAGATTTCTAGGTAAATAAAGAGAGCTTGGTATCTAAATTTAAACAAAATAGGTAGGACAAAGTAATCAAAAGTATCATGTTTTTGTATTTTTTAAAATAAGAATATTTTTTAAAATTCTATTTTTTCTAAATTCTATTTTTTTTTTAGAAAAATATTGAAATGCTAAAATAGTTCTCATAATGATAAAATGCGAAATAAATATAAAATTTAATAGAAACTTTAGGTTGCATTTGCTAGTTTCATTTATACAAATTTTCACTTCATACTTTTTCCCTTGAAAATATGTTTGATTAAAAAAATTGAAAATTATTTTTAGAAACTAAAATTAAATTTATAAAACCTTGTTTAATTTTCAATTTTCATTAAAAAAAATGACAAAAAAATATAATTAAAAGTTTATATGATATACACATAACTAAAAGTTTATAGAATACAAGCATCATTATATGAGATATATTAATAAAATGATAATATTTTTATGATATATATATATATTTCATTTTATATATATATTTCATTTATTCATTATTTTTTATTTGTTTAGTATATTTTTTATTTTAAATAGTAGAATGAAATATTCTAATATACTTATCATTAATCAAATAAATTATTCTAATATAAACTATATCCACTTCTAATAATATGCATTCTAATATATATATATATATATATATAATGTTTTATTAGTTGCATTTTTGTAATATTTGTATTCCTAGGTATTTTATTTCATTTTATTCTTTTTTGTCCAACTTTTTAGAAAAAGGTTTTAATTTTTCTTAAGAAAATTTTGAAAACATCGTTGGTGTTTTCACTTTTTCTATTATTTGAGCTCAATTTTTTAAAAATAAAAACAAAAACATATCATTCAAAGATATTTTGATCCCTAATTTCTAGTTTCTTTGAAAATTAAAAGTTAGAAAACACAACACAATCTAAACAAGGCATGCATTAAATTCTCAATTTTAACTAGACGCCACAATAAAAGTCTCATATTTATTGTCAAAAACTTATTTATGAAAAGGAAAATGCTAAGGTATCAAAGTGATGCCTACCAAACAAAAGATTTGAACTATTGAATATGTATGATGAGATATAGGCTATTGAATATTGATATAAACAAGACCAGGATGTAAAGGTATAAACAAATGAAACTAAGCAGGTGTTTGTTAAAACTTAATACTTATTATTTAATTACTTATGTTGACTTTAGGTTAAATTATATTTAAGTTATTGATTTAAAACTTATTACTTAATTCTTATTTTAAATTAATTAAAAATTTAATCTGAATCATCAAATTGACTTATTTACCTTCATAAACTCTCACTAACATTTACCTTATTAATAGAAAGTAATAAAGTATTACTTCTTTATAAATACCTAAAATTTATAAAATAATTACAAAATATGTATTATAAAAGATGAAATAATATTCTACTACTAAATAAATATGCAAACAAATCATTTTAAAATTAATATTAAAAAAATCAAATAATATTTACATTACAACTTACAAAAGATCATCTAAAGTTTTTAATTTACTCACATTAATAAAATGTAAGAATATGTTGTTCATTCAAAACAAAATTAAAACTAAAAGTTAATACACTTTATTGATTTCATTTGCAATTTGGTCTCATAAACTTAACATAAACAATTGATCAGATGACCCAAATAAATCATTCCTTTCCTATGAAGGGCGTTGATCACTACCTATATTTTTTAACTCAATATTCTCTTCATCAAATCGGCGAACAAATAATTCATCACCAATTTCAATTAATCAAAGAAAATTATGTATTGCAACACAAGCAAGGACAATGTGAGTTTGAGTACAAAATTGATAAGGTGTCATCCTCTTTAATATTGGAAAACATGCTTTTAGGATGCCAAATGCTTGCTCAATAACATTTTAAAGCCTCGCATAAGCATGACTGAATTTTTCTTCTTTTCCCTTGGCACGACCACCATTATGAAAATTTGAAAACCAATATCCAATATATTTGTATGGTGCCATAAATCCTCTAGTATGTGAATAAACAACATCAACCAAATAATATTTATCTAAAGAAAACACAAAATCATAAATTAGATCTTCTTTTTAACAAAAAAAAAAAAAGATTAAAAACACTAAAAATAAACAAGTTTACATGTGTTTACTAGAAGGAGACATCGGAAATCTCATGATAGGATTATTAATAGTTTCTATGAAAATTCTTGAATCGTGAGTTGTCCCTTCCCATCCAACCACTACATAAGTAAAAATCAAATCAAAATCACATATGGCCAAAACATTTTGACAACATTATCCTCTTCCATGACCCCTATATGGTGTTTGCTTGTTTTTGGGATATGAGCATGAATGAGAGTCCCATCAATTGTAGCAATATATATATATATTAACATTTAATTAAAAGGATAAATAAATGTTGATATTTACCTTAAAAAATTGTCTTCTTAATCTATTATTTGAATGAATCTCATTTTGATTTCATTGGATGTGGAATGTGTGATCATCTCTTTTTCAAACTTCATCATATCTACTAAAACTTCATGAAAATATCTATGCACTATATGGCCCAAGTGTTGAAACCAATTTTTGATTAATTGATTTCAAAGATTGTGACTTAATGTCATGAAAAACATTGTCATCTTTTCTTCCACTACCAAATATTTACTATCAAATAACCAACCCCTCTCTCTAAATCGTTGCCATAAGAGTATAAATGCATTCTTCTCCATATGCATTCTTTTCCATGTGCATGAGCTAAAAACAAGTTCTAGATGAGTCAAACAATAATTCTTACATATAACTTGCACCAGAAAGAATGAATATAGCAACTGGTTGTTTAATATGACACATAGGATCAATGTATTTACGTAAAAAAAAATAAAAAAAATAATTATGCCTATTTTCATCACTCTTCGTATTTCTAGCATCATTTCCATAGGAAATTTAAAAAGAAAATAAATCTTGTTTTCAAAATGGACCATCTCATGTACATGTAGATGTGAAAGCTAATTAAGGAATTCATTAAACAAATCTATAAATTATAACCCAAACCTTCAATCCTCAAACAAATCTATAATCCAAAAATCAAACCCAAGAGACGAATTCCAAGAAATCAACACTCATTCAATTGAAATCATTTCATCACAATGATTCGAAGTTTTCAAGGGATGGTGTGGTTTTTGCCAAAATCATTTCCATCAAACTCTAATTTGGAAACTTATGATACCAAAATCCTTATGACTTTTGCCTATAAATACCTCCCTTATAACCCTTTGAGGGTAAGAGATCAAAGATTAGAAAGATCATAGAGATCTTGGAGATTAATGTTGAGAGGCCTCTTATTCTTTAAGAGGGACTCCTTGTGAAAAAGCCTAAATTGTCATACCATTCCCATGTTCTCATTCCAGTATTTGAATCTTTGATTTGTTGGATGAAGATTGTAATTCCTTTGGAGGGACTGAAGAATCTACTATGGAGCAATAGGGAGTTGCTGTGTCACAGACATGGATCAAGTTGTAGGTGCTGAAGAGTAAGTCTTTAGGGTAAAACGACCAGGTAATCTGTGTAACTTGATTTCGAATAGTGGATTTATATTGATAGGTCTTAGATCTTGTGGTGTTATCTCCATAGTTTATGGAGTTTTCCACGTCAAAAATCTTGTACCTCATTGTCTATATTTTTTATATTCTATTTGCATTGCCTAGAATACGTTAAATTAATTATCCTTAATATCTTGTAGGATTTTCCTAAAGGTTGCATATCTATCAATTCCTAAAAGTTGCATCTCTATATATTCTTGCATAAAGTTTATTTGGTTAGTTTAACTGATTTGTTAAGATTGTTTTTGAGGTTGTTGAGTTGGCTATCTTAATAGTTGTAGTAGTTATTTCTATAATTATCTCTAACTTCTTTCAACATATCTTTGATTGATTTGTTGAAATTGTTATTAAGTTTGTTAGGGTAGTTATTCTGGTGATTATCATTATCCCTAACATATCTCAATATTTATATTTAGATATTAATAACTTTATTATCAGGGTATCTTTAAAAGTTAAAAAATCATATTTTTATATATCTAAATACTTTAGGCATAATCCTATTAGTTATTTGGAATATCCCCGATATCTATTGGAGTAAGAAAAGTTACTCATAATTTACAAATATTGTTTTAAAATTTTAAATCACTCATTCACCTCTTCTCGGTGTTCCCTATTAGACATTCGTTTATTATTCAAGTGGTATTCAAAGCAATACCCATTTTTCATTTACAAAGTCATTATTAACCTCAATATTCAAGAGGTTAATCATAAAATCGGGATGTATCAACTCAAGGATCTTTTATGACAAATTAGTATGAGAATATAAGAATGAGGAGGAGCAAGTTCATACAAGGATGTTAGCGTATTGTATTCTTTTTCCCTTCATCCATATTTTGTCCCATTAGGTTTTACTAACAAAATTTTTAATGAGATAGTCATAATAGACCAAGAATAGGCTAACGAATTATAAGAATATCGTATTTTTTTCCTTATTTCTTTACTAAGTTTTTTTTTTTTTTTTTGTAGATTTTTTATTTGCAATGTTTTAGTGAGACATATTCTTTTAATCTGGTAGTCATAAATGAGGTGGTGAATGAATGACCACCATTGAAGTTAATTTATGAACTTCCATTTACTTATCTTAAAGATGAGTAATGGAAACTATTTGTAAAACTTATAAAAGACTTCCCATACTTTGTATAAGTGATATAGTGAGCACGAAAAGTTCTCTCCGCCCCATTTTCTAATTCTTTCAATTTTTCTTTATGCAATATTAATAGTGTATATCTGATTTTATAACATTTTTTTAAAGAAATTCTTAAACTGTTTCAATTGTTTCACTTACACATGTTTACTCATATTCAATTTCTAACAAGATTTCATAAATTTTCTCAATTTTTTTTTAAACAAATCAATGACTTATTACATTAGATTCTTAACTATAGTTGATTTCTTTGCTTGAGAGAGAAAAGGGGATCAATCAATAAATAGATTTTCTCTCAATCTTTTAAGAACAATTAATTTAAAAATGATGGAAAAAAAATTCAAGATTTATGTTATAGATACTAAGGCAAATTCTACCTTATTCTAATTGTCAAATTTTAAGTACTTTGGTAACTTTTTCATTTTTCCCAATATATATATAATTTCCATTATCTAAGAGGCATTTTAAAAATTTTCTTCCTCTCATTGTTTCACTTACATATGTTTATTTGTATTTACTATCTAATAAATTTTTCTAAAATAAAGTCAATTCACTTATTGCATTAGATTCTTCGGTACAACTGATTTCTTTGGTCCAAAGAGAAGAGGATTAATTAAATGAACTATGATGACAAGAAATTTTTTTCTTTTTATAAAATTATATTATATTGAAAGCAAAGTTTTCTTTATAGTGTTTAAAATTATAAAGGCAGATTTAGCCTATCTTGCTTTAACCTTTATTAAGACTGATCGTGAATCGAATCTCACCGATGAATTAGCATAATGCATGCACCTTACCCATCCACATTTCTATTAAATATTTTCTTAACTACAATCCATTCACAAAAATCCTTTTGGTGAATATATATATATATATATATATATATATATATATATATATTTGTCGGTGTTAATCTAAATTTCATATTTTATTGACATTAATAATAAAATTAATTGATTAAAAAAATAAAATAATCCAAATATTTATGAATTTAATGTGCCTCATGTTTTTGTTGAAAGAGTAATCTTTTTTTACATAAATACCCTTAACAATTTCAAGTATTTATATTTATGTTTTAAATGTTAGACAATAATCTCATAAACCTAGCTAGTAGCTAATGTTGTTAATGTCTTTGACAAACATTAGTTAGTTAATAGGAAAGAAATTAATTAACAAAAATATTTACTTCTCGTATGATTTTATAGAAACACATGTTAAAAACGAAAGAAAAAAAAACGACAATTATTGTAAAATTTTGGGGAACAAAGGTTAGAAAGGGGTTTAACTTTTTTTCACCACATCTTAACATGCCTGATACCTTGCTTACATGATTCCAACATTGGTCAAACTAGAGATACAAAAATAGGCTTGAATATTACAGTTTGGATTGAATATGGGATAAGGGGTAGAGTTGAACAAATGAACTTGAGCTTAGGACGAATGCCAATCCAAGGGATGAGAGCTTAGCATAGGTGCGGCCAAATTAATTTGCTGGTGGGTTGCATAAGAAAGTGAGTTAAAAAAAAGAGAAAAAAGAAAGACAAAGACAAGAAAGAAAGTGGAGGAGAAATTAAAGAAAGAAAAAAATGAGAAGGAACAAAACAAAACAATTAAGCAAACAATGGAGGCAGGCCTGCATGTTGTATGCACATTCTTCCTTCCAATTAAACAAAATATTAATAATAATAATAAAAATAAAAAAATAAAAAAACCCAAATCAGCCACCAGCGAGTGTGTGCGTGCCCGTGTATTTTAGTGCCTACTCCTTTCGGATAATGCCAAACTTCTTTTCACTCTAAGCACCAGTCCGTTCTACCGAGGCCCTACTGCTACCTGCTCTTTTGAACTTATACACATTCTTATTAATATTTACACCTTTGACTCATTCAAACATCATCCCTAGACCCTTTCAACCCAAAATCAGTTACCTTGCCAACTATTAGCAAATCCTTGGAATCTTAATTTTAGAAACTTTAGTTTCAAAATTCTTGAGTCAAAGAGTCAAAAGAGTACACTGAATCAAGAGTACACTAGAGTATCTATTTTAGACATAGTAGGAGGAAATACAACTCATATATTTTAGAGGCTTAAAAAAATTATTAAATATCTGATTTATTTTTTGTTTTTTATTTTTAAAATAAAAACATTTTATATAAAAGTAGAATCTTATACAAAAATAATAAATTTAATTTATATTTTATACCTTAAAATTTTTTAAATAGTTTTAAAAATCATTAATTTTTAATATAAATCTCTAAAATTTCTTATATCTTATATAAAGTTATTATTATTTTTATTTTAAAAACAAAAAAAACAAAAAATATATCTAAACCTACATCTATTGACACTTTAGGATTAAATGTTCATGCTAAAATCCTTTATTTTCATTTCTTTATTAGTACTATACTTTTTGAAAGGTGATTCTCAATCATGGACTACACCTAGAGGTGGGGGAAGGGTGTGAATAGGTGTTGTTGAACAAATTTAAAAAATCTCCTAACAAAAATTACCTAACTTTAGAATTTCTCAATATCTATAAACTTCTTTTCCAACAACTTTTCAACAAAGAATAAAATTCACAAACAAGTATGAATGCAACAACATTTTTCCAACAATTTATAAATGCAATTCACATGCAAATGCTTCAACACTCCTCAAAATTAATTTGTAAGAACAATTCTCTCCTTAACTCATTTCCAATTATTACAAGATATCATTAACCAAAATGAATAGAAAAATTATTCAATATATCCAATGGATAATCACACCAACCTATTTTAACTCATTTTTCTTCCATTCAACATATATGCCCAAGTAACCAATGATATCAAAAACTAAAAATAAATCAAAGAGTAGAATGAGACAATGACACCAAATTTTAATGTGGAAAACCTCTGAAGAGATAAAAACCATAGGCCTACAATCGATAAAAAACGTCCACTATGAAAAACAAAAGTTGAATACAAAGTTTTACCTAGCTCAAGCTTACCAATCCTTCCCAAACCACTTCACTAGTACCTTTCATTTTTAGCTTCTCACATTTTTCTTCCGAAGCACACTTGGAGTCCACACCAAGCTTGATCTTAACCTCTTCTTGAATCCACACAAGAAAAAAAAAAAGGGTTTTTACCCAAACCCAAATAGATTGGAAATTGAGAGATGAATGAAAAAAAGGAATCAACCCATTTTTGCCTCAAGAAAATCCATTGAAAACAATAGGAAAGTTGGATTTTCTTAGCAACCAAACACTCCAAAATAGGAAAGGAGAAGAGAACCAAAGGGGATGGTTGTTGCTATGTCTCTCACTACATACAACACAAGAAGCAAGTTTTGGATTTTTTAATTGAAGGAAGCCTTTGATCCAACGAATGAGATTTCATCAAAAAGTGTAAGCTAGATCGATCTGACCTAAAGCTGGATTGGAACATAGTATTTTGAACACTTAGTAAAAAAAACTGCTTCCTAAACCTTCCTAACTCCTTAAAAAATATTTAAGTAAAACAACATTTAAATAATATGGTTGATTCAATTCCATCCAACTCCAACCTCAATTATATACCTTAGTCTCTTGACAAATTCAACAACTTGATCTTCATTAGGCAAGTAGTCCATAGAAGGATTGGAAAAATTGAGTTAGGAGACACTTAGAAACTTTGTCCGAAATTGCCAACCTAGATAACACTCATTTTTTTTTAGGCACTTTCTAGTGGCTACTTTTGAATAAGGCTAAAAATATTTTTAATTTTAGGCACTAGGTGTATCTACTACTGCTACCTACTCTTTTTGAATAATTTCATACTTTTGATACTTTTAAGGCACATGCTTTATGATTTTCGAGGTTGTGTTACAATCTAACCCTTCAATTTATATATTTATTAATTTTTTTTTTTATTTTAAATCCAAGGAAGTATCACTTGGGTTTTTTCTTTTTCTTTTTTTATATTATGTCATTTTATAACATAAATGAAAATAAAAGATTTAAGTGAAATTAAATCCATTTTTATAATTTTATTTTATTTTTTAAAACTAGAAAGAATTAAACACAATATATTTAATCTTTTTATTAAATTAAAGATTTAGAAACAAATATAAGATGATATTTTTTTTTTATAAATGAAGGATGATCTTGAGTGGAGTAATAGTGAGAGTTTCAAAGTGTTTCTATCTTCTCTAAAAAAAGTATGTACACTAATCACTTATCAATAATCAAGGAATAGGTGACAATGCTAATTGAGGACTAACCAACGCTAATTGTTTGAATCATAAAACAAATAATCAGAAAATAAAATGCAAATTTAAATAATGAAATGAACAAGACATGGCTCTGATACCAACTTTTTGTAGGATTGAAATTGAAATGGAAAGAGAAAGATGAAAGACTTCAAATTTGAAAATCAATATGAACTTTGATGAATTCTCCCAATAAAGATTGGAGGAGTCATCAGCGGTCTCGCTTAAAACCCAGTCTACTAGTCAAAGATTCAATAGAGTTCATCATCCTCAAACAAGATATTTAAAATAAGAAAGATAGAAATTGAATTTGGAATTTAAAATATTATTAAAACAAGAGAACGTACAAACTTTTGAAAATTACAAAATTTGAGCAGAGCTTCTTTGAGTAGAACTCTTCATTACAAGGCTTTGGTTTTTCTCATAACAAGTTTCTCTTTACCCTCACAATTTTTGGCTAATGCCTCACAATGAAGGGAGAGACCCCTTATATAGAGCTCTAGAGACAGATTAGAAGAGCTTTAAAATCCATATATTTGAAAGACTTTGGAATCCACCGAAAGTACCTTCTCATCATATTCCAACTGTCAATGGTTTTGAAATCCATAGGTTTGAGTCCACCGTTTTGTAGGCTGTTTTGTTAAGGTGTCCACATAGCCCACCGGGATTTGAAAATTTTGAAGTCCGCAATAGGATGAAAGTTTCATATGGCTGTTGAAAATTTGATTATCTTAAGATTTTTTGAGAGCTTTCCATGATGTCCAAAATCTCTATAGAAGGTATAATCCAATGAGAGAATTGTCAACTGTTGGTTGACATGTACTCCCAATTCCCGCTTTTGAAGAGATTTGCATATTGTTTTTGAAGAGGCTTTTGAAGCATCATTCCAAGGGCATGTATGGCATTTCATAGCACGTGTTTTCATCTTGAGGCTTTTTAAAGCTTGAGAAAGCAATGTCGTCATCATAATCAAAACCAAGCTACAATAAGGTTTGAGTGGCTTGTTGCTATAAAAGCTTGAGATGAGCCCGAAGCTGCTTGTTTGAAGAAAGGACTGAAGGAGAGTCTTTTTGAGAGGGGATAAAGCTATTTGAAAAAAGAGAAGGTATTTGAAAAAGTATTTCAATATTGGAAGGAGCATGTGTTACATTCCAATTTTTTATATGAGGAAGTTACTAGGAAGTGGCAAGTACAAAGTTTGACCACCACTTGACTTTAAATTCCTTTGCCAAATACGTGGGAAATGGACTTTTGATCATTTGTGTTTGGACAAAGTCTCAACACAGAATCCATGGGATTTGGAATCTAGAAGTGAAGAAAAAGGCTTGAGAATAAGGAGTAGGGATCAATCCCATAACATGCTCTTTGAAATAATCATAGGCAGATTTGATTTGAGGACAAAAGATTTCAGGGATGGCGCCAAAAAATAGCCACCATTCTTGAAACCAATTTGGAAAGTCATTTTGAATTTTATCATTCCATTGGAAGAACCAAAAATGATCAAAAAGTTTGAAGAAAATGGTGTAAAACCAAGCATCCACATAATCATGATAATCGTATGATGCTGGTTTGAAGTTTTGAGAAACATTTTGTGGGTATTAGGAGAATATCCCCACTAGGTTTCTGAAAATAATTTTTAAAAATTTTGCATTTTGAATAGCAAATGTTTGTGGAATCCTTGTTTTGTATATGAGTGATTACCATAGAGTCAGTGTCAACTAGAATAAACTCATAAAATTTTCTTGTTTTGACTAAATAATTTTGAGAAAAAAAAAATCCTTTTGAAAAGATTTTTGTAATGTCTAGTGAACCAGACTTTGAAAAGTGGTGAGATTCAAGAATCAACACCTTCATCAAATGGGCTTTTGTAACATAGTTGCAAGAAGCCTGTTTTGAGGTCTGGGCTGCATATGCAAAGGTTTGAGAAGGCTTAAGAATATTTCCTAAGACTTGGAATTGGTTTGAAACAAGGGTTTGAGATTGGATCTTCGAAACTTTGGGTCTTTCAATAAACATAGCATAATATGCTTTTGACTTGGGTTTGTGTTCGTTGGATTTTGAGTTTCTCATTTTCCCTACAAAAACTCCCAAGAGAGAAAATCAAGGAGAGAGTTTGAATCTCCTTTTAGAAATTAAATTTAAAAAAAAAAAGATAAAAGTTCTTGCCATCAAGCCAAAATCTGTTTTGAAATAATATTTTGAACATCCTTCTGGAGAATTTCTTTGGCACTTTTGCAATCAACTCAAAGAATAATTTTTTTTGTTAAAGGTATCTTCTTGAAATTTTTGAATGCATAAAACAATTGCCAAAATTTCTTTTTCGATAGTTGAATAGTTTTCTTAGGGTCCACTCCATATTCCTGAATGAAAACAGACAATGGAGATTTGATTTTGAAAATCTTGTTTGAGAATACCACCATATCATATATTAGAGGCGTCTGTTTCTATAATAGGAAAGGTTAAAGGGTTAAGGATTTCTAAACAAGGGAGACTCTTAACCTATTGTTTGACAATTTTGACTATTTTTGTGTGTTCTTGAGTCTAGGGCTTGGGATTTTGTCTAAGCCTATGATACAAGGGTTTGATTATGGTTCTAAGATTTGGGTAGAAGTCTGACACATAATTCAGACTTCCTAAAAACCTTTAAAGTTGGGTTTTTTCTTTGATTTCATCAGGAAACTTACTAGCAAACTCTATAGATCTTTGAATAGGTTTGATTTTCCCTTGATAGATTTTGAATCCTAAGAACCTAATCTTAGTTTGAAATAGTTTAATCTTAAGTGATGAAACAACTAAACCATTTTCTTTAACAATATTTTGAAAGATGTTTAGATGTTTGAAGTAATACTCAATGGAATTAGAAAATATAAGTACATATCAATGTATACTATAGAGAAGTTAGTATGGGGATCAAAAATGTCATTCATTATATTTTGAAATTCTGAAGGAGCATTCTTCAAACCGAATGGCATCACATTCCATTCATAGTGCCCAAATAGAACTGTGAATGCAATTTTGTATTTGTCTTTTTCATGAAGTTGAATTTGCCAAAATCCAGACTTCATGTCAAATTTTGAAAAGATTGAAACATTATGAAGACATCCAATAAGATCTCATTTATTAGGTATTGGATACCTAGTCCATTTGAGGATCTTATTTAAGGGCTTGTAATTAATTACAAGTCTTGGAGCACCTCTTTCAATCTCTGAAGGTTTTTTAACATAAAATGCCACACAACTCCAAGGTTAGTGACTTTTTCATATTAGGTTATTGTCCAAGAGATCTTGTATTTCTTTCTTACAATATTCTAACATTTGTTCATTCATTTGAATGGGTCTTGCCTTAGTAGGAATTTGATTTTCATCAAATCCTTCTATATGAGGCAAAGAAATAGATGTTTCTTTTTGTCCCAAAAATTATTGGGAATTGAAGAGCATAGTTCTGTTTCAATTTGATTTTTGACTTTATTTAATCTATCTTAGATCTCTCATTGAAGAAGGTTTTCTTCTATTCTTTGATAATGAATTTCTTTACTTAGGAATTTGATATGTTTTTTTTATTTATTTTGAATTAAATTCAGTTGCTTCATTCCATCATTTTGGAGAAGGTTAAGTTATTTGTGTTTGATAGGACTAGAAAACTTAAAACAAATTGTTTATCCAGTATAATCATTTTTATTCCTTCTTTATGTAAGTTAAATGGATAAAATAGAGTTAAGAAAGGTGTTCCCAATATTACTTCTTGTTGCATATTTTTTACTAGAAGGAGGGAGGTTTTATAACAAACATTTTGATTGTATATGTGTACATTTGAAATTTTGTAATCTAAGTGTAAGCGTTGCAGGTGTGCTCCTACTGCTTCTAACTTATTTTCTTGTTTAAAGGTTATTAGATGATTTTCTAATTTTTGAAGCCTAATGTCTAATCCTTCATTTTGAATTATTAAGTCTTTAATTTGAAGTTTAATTTGACTTATTTCGTTTTGAAGATCTTGAATATTTGTTGGTCTTGGTTTAGAGATTGATCCAAAATAGGTTTTAGATTGTGTATTGATTTTTATTTGCTTCCCTAGTCTCTCTTTTTTGTTTTTGAAATTCTAAATATTTTTTTATATATTCCCGTTGGATTTGAGGGTCTGGAATTTTATCTATCATTTTTATTAAGAAGTTTTGTTCACTTGTTAGGACATTAATAGTTTTGATACTGCAAAGGCAATTTTCTACACAGTAGCAAGAGGATTTGAGGAAAAGTCATCAAAGGTTTCAAAAGAGTCTTCTTCTATTAGAAAGAGTCATTCCTCACTACTTGTTGTCTTTGAGGATGTCTGGTAAGAAGATTCTAATTTGATTATATTAATCATTTGTTCCTTGAGGAGGCTTCCTATGTCTATGTCTTTTATAATTTCTTTGATTTTATAGTTTGGGGCTATGTGTCCCTTTTTGCCACATTTGAAACATTTTACTTCCCTTTTGTATTTTTTCTTTGAATGTTCTTTAGATTTTGATCTTTGATTATCTTGTTTTTCTTTTCATCTATATTTTGAGTATTTTCAGTTTGATTTTGGTTTTCTATGTTTTGACCTATAATATTTTTCTTTTTAACAGAGGGTGGAAGAATCTTCTCATACCCGTATTGGGCACAAAAAGATCATATTTCTTTCTTTGAGGTTCTAAGATCTTCCTTGATCTTAGCATTAACTTTGATAAGGGAGCAAAGTGATAAACTTCTTGGTTTACAAAGTTTATTAGTTCTTCGTAGGTTAGAAAGTCATACGGTATTACTCCATTGTATTTTTCTTTGATTTTGATTTGAACTCTTTCTGCAAGGGAGGCCATGAATAACATAAATGAAAATAAAAAATTTAAGTGAAATTAGATCCATTTTTATAATTTTATTTTTTATTTTTAAATTAGAAAGAATTAAACACAATATATTTAATCTTATTTATTAAATTAAAGATTTAGAAACAAATATAAGGTGACATTTTTTTATAAATGAAGGATGGTATTGAGTTGAGTAACAGTGAGAGTTTTAGAGTGTTTCTATCTCCTTTAAAAAAAGTCTTTAGACTAATCATCTATCAAAGGCTTTATAAAAAACTAACACTTTAAGTAATTTTTCCCTGTTTTTTTTTTTTCTCAAAATTGAAGTTTCGGTTCAATAAAGTCAAGTCTAACTTCAAACATGGTATGAACCTTCATTTAATACTCTGCCAACCAAATAAATAATGAGTTAATTTCATTCACCTCCCTTGAGTTTTTGACTAAGTATAGTTTGAGTAAGAGGAGAGACGAGTGAAAATAAAAAATGAAAAGGATAGGTGAGATATTTGATAAAATTTCAAACCTGCGAGAGTTAGATGTATTTAATCAAAACCTTAGGGGTGGTGAATGAAATTAACCTATAAATAATTTATAAGCTTGACTCATTACTCAAGTAAATAAATAATTTGTGGGAAGAGGGTAGATTGGGCAGGCCATTGATATATTATTGATAGCTTGAAGCAGGAGCTTCTGCTATCATCAACCAAGGTATCTCTTGGTTGGGCCAAAATCATGTGGCTTTCTTTGAGGGAAGTGATAATGGTGAGAGAATCTCTAAGTTTGGTCGCATCGTTGACGCATCTGATTATCCTGATCATGCCCCTTTCTTTGATCGAAGTAATGATGGAAGTGGTACAAGCTTCGGTCCTCTCATTCATGGAAATGGTTAGCCCTATGATGTGGGCCGTCGCTAAAGAGAAGTTGGCTCTCAAACCAGTGGGTGGAAATTCAAAGCTACAGCCCATGGCCACTGCTGCAATCCATGGGAATGGGAATGGGAATGGGAATTTGAGGATCCATGGACAGTTCTTGGCCAAAGGTTGAGCTTCTAGGAAGTGGGAGTTTTGGTAGAATGCACGAAGTCATCACCCAGTAAGTGTTATCCCCCCCCCCCCCCCCCCCCCCAGTAACTGTTCAAAAGTTTGTTTCGCAGTAATCTACTTCTAGGTAGATCTTCTTACAGGATAAATCACAGTATATTACCATGCCTACCAGCATGTATTCAGGTGGAAATTCAATGCTAGATCCCAGTGCGATTGCTAAGATCTATGAGAACGGGAAATTCAAAATTTATAACTTCTGGGAAAAGGTTGAGCTTCTAGGACGTGGGAGTTTTTGGGATAGTGTACAAAGCCATCACCCGTCAATCTCTCCCCTTATTATGTTGAATGGGTAGAAGAAAAATACGAGATTTGGTAAAATTTAAAAACACATTTTAAAAACTTGAAAAATTACTTGTAATATTAATTTTTGAAGTACTTAATAGGTGATCATTTAAAAAATAATTCTACACCAACACTTCCACTAAAAACATTTCGAATAGAAATACTATCAAATGCACTCTTTCTATTATGTTTCTTGTTTCTATTAACGAGAATGAGGTAGATACTTAGAGAGTGTTTGTTTTTTTTTTTTTTTTTTAACTTTTTTGCTTAAAGTAATTTGCTTTAAAACTTTAAATTATTTAATTTTTTACCTTTTTATGGCTTGCTATAAATTTTTTTGCTGAATAGAAAAAACCAAAATATTTAGCTTTTTCTAAATGGAAAAAATAATATGTTGGTGTTTTTTAATGTTTAATAGAAATAAAAAAATTTCTTTATTTTTTATTGCTTAATAGAAATAAAATATTATAAAAGCAAACAACTTCATACTTAACACTATTTAATGACTATTTAGTTTTAATTTCTATTTAGAATTAAGTAAAAATAAATCAATAAAACACCACCTAAGTTGGAACATATTTTCATTTGAATTACTCTCTTTAAGATATTTTAGGATAATCATCTATTAAATATTTCTGGAAAAAAACACTAGAAATGATTTTTGTGACTTTTTAAAAGTGTTTGAAACTTTTGTTAAATATCTATTTTTTTTATATCAAAAATGTTTTTTATACTAGAAGTGTTTTCAAAAAACTCTAAGAAATGGATTCTGCAATTTAAAACTGTGAGCAATTATCCTTGCAATTTTATTTATTCATAGCTTTAGTTCATAAACCTTGTCCCATGCCGTTAAAAGAGGGAGCTCACTATGATCTTAGAAAGTGAATATTGTGAAGTCTATCATGGAAACCATACGTAATCAGCCAAGAAGGTGAATTATTGATGGTCTATTTTTAGAATTTTTAAAAATGTGTTGGTTAGTTGTTATCAAAATAAATACTAAATATTATAAAATACTTAAAGTAAATGGATAAAAGGTAGAGAATATGCAAATAACAATTTTTAATGCGGTTCAGCACACTATGCCTTGGAGCTCCTTCATAGGTTTTAAGATGATCTACTATATCACCATTCTTCTCAATCAAGATTTTTCTTATCCTTCTTTATACCTATATTTCTCAAGTTTTAATGGATTTTTATAATCTTGAAGGTGTTACGTATGTTTTTCCATGATAATGATGATTATCCACATCATACGGGTCATTGCTAGACAAAGGTTGACTTTACAAGTGGGTTGCAATTCAAAGCTAGAGCCTGGGGCTATTTCTACCACCCATGGAAATGAGAAATCGAAGATCTATGACACTTTGGAAGAAGTTAAGGTTCTAGGAAATGAGTAAGTATTAAACTCACAACAATTGTTTAATTAATTTATTTATTTTTACTTCTTAAATTTACAATACATAATGTTTTAGGGGAGCTCATGACAATCTTTGAAAGTGAATATTCTGAAGTTTACCATAAAAAACTTAGGTAATCACTTAAAAAGGGAGTGAATTAGTAATAGTCTATTTTTAGAAATTTTACAAATATGCAAGTAATAGATACTAAAATAAATACTAAATAATAAAAAATGCTAGAAGAGATAAAGTATAGAGAAGATGTAAATAGCAAATTTTGATATGGTTCAACATAATTGTTTACATCCAAAGTATCGTAGTTACTCTATAGGTTCAAGATAATCCATTGTGTCAAGAGTCTTCTCAATATTCAAAACTCCTTGTTATCCTTCTTTGGGCTTAGATTTTTTATTTTTTATTTTTGGTTCTAATCGATCTTTATAATTTTTCAGGTACTATGCATGCATTTCAACGTTGATGATGATTATGAAAATACACCTTCACATAATTTTAATGATGATTATTTAATATCATGCCGATCGTTGCTAAACGAATGGGTGGAAATTCAAAACTAGAGCATTGGGCTATTACTAAAACCCTTGACAATGGGAAATTGAAGATCCATGACAGTTCTTGGGAAAAGGTTAGGTTTCTAGGAAGTGATAGTTTTGGAAGAGTGTACAAAGTCATCACTCAATAAGCGTTAATCTTTTCCATTTTGACAAATGTTGAGTGTATATTGAATTTAGTGGTTTTCATGTTCAAATCTTTTATTCTATGTTTGATTTCAAAAAGTATTAAAAATATGTATATTAAAAAATTTATTTTCTCATTTTTAATCTTATTATGAAAAATACAAAATCAAATAAAAAATAAATGAAAATTGTATATATTTTTAAATTATTTAATATTCATATAAAATAAGAAAATATGTGAAATGAGTTTGAAATAACATATAAAAATAATTTATTAACTTTAAATTTATTTTTTATTTATTTTTTACTTTTTTCTTTCTATTTTTCTTTTTTATTTTCTTTCTTTTATATTGTCCCTCAATTTTTTTGGAACTGAACATAGCTGAAATGTTAATATTTTTTGTGTCTATTAATGAGAATGAGGTGGATACTTATAAATTACATGTTTAACTCTCACCTGTTGATGCTAAATCAACTGGAGATGATGTTTCTCCTTGTTACAGTAGGAAATGACTGAATACAGTCGGTGAGGACCGACTTCTCTTTTCTTTCCTGCAAAAAGATGTCCAAACAAGTTGTCCGGACACACCCTTTGAAGCCCAAGTCAGTTGGTTAAAACCAGCTCGAGAAATCACTCATTCTTTGGAGCTATATCAGGCTTCTTGTATTGCGTACCTGGATTTTGGTTGTATGAGGGTTTTTATAGTGTTTGGGATGGGGTCACGTCTGCGCTGAGGTGGCATCTTGACTTTCGCAGTCATGATGGTAACACAGTTCATGGTAGGGCAATCATCACCATTTAGGTGGCTGATAGGGGCTACCAGTGGGGATGACATGATGGTTTGCTTGTCACCTCACTTTGCAGAAAGTATGGTGCAGCGTGTAGTAGCTCATCTGCGAAGATAGAGTGACATCCCGTCAAACGTATTCATGGCTTGGAGGAATGATTGCCTATAGGAGTGGACTAGGATATCTACCCATAATGCATCGTGCAATTTAGAGGATCACTATGTGACAGGTCTCTGATACCTGTTGGCCGAATAGGATACTCTGGTTTGATGATGATCATTCGGACAAAGATAGAAGGATGCCATGTGGACTAAGAGTGGCCTGCCACATGGCTATATGGGGGAAGCACCCACAACCCCTCATTTTAACTCGAGTATTTTGTCTAGACAGAAATGGCAGGTTAAAACATTTTTCAAACCCTTTTAGTAACCTTAGGACACGTGGCATCCGAGGGTGTTAAGGAGAGGTGTCGTTATTGAGGTTGTCATCAAACGACATGTCGCTTTGGAGAATGCGCTTCTAAGCGTCTTGTCATTTGGAATTTCTAGGGCGTCTGCCCTTATAAATAGGGAATTAATCCCTAGAAAGTACATTTCCAGTCGTTTCGCTTTTGTCCTTTTAGTCTGTTTCCTTTCGTTTCGCACTTCCCATATTCAAATAGTCATTGTCCTTTTGTCTTGTTGTGCTGCATTTCTCCTTCTCCAGTGAACTTTCCAACTGATCTTTCTTGCCTTCTACAGATCGACTTCGACACTTTGTTGAAGACATTTTCCTGGTATGCTCGTTTTTCTTCTCTACTACCCCCGATTTTCCATTTTTCTTGATAGCTTCATTTGTTGTTGTTTGGGGATTATTTTGGAGTTTGAGGGTCTTAGTCGACTGCGAAGTGGTTGCTTCGAGGCCTGTAAAAATAGATTTGTGGTATTTCTAGGGCAGCAGGTCTCGTTAATGGCATGACCTGCTAATCCCTATTAGGGTTAGAGTTTGCCATGTTTGTTGCTTTGTTGGGGTTTTTTTAGAGTTTGTTTGCGGTATGTTTTTCCTTTGTTTGAGGTGTCATAGCGAAAAAAATCCATAGTTAGGATTTTCGCTGATAGGTAGGGTCGGATGCCTTGAATAGGGCAAGCCCCAAGTCTGGTATAATCGCTTGTTATGTGTTTTAGGGGCACTGCCTTTTAGTGGTAGGGTCAGGTGGCTATTTTTTAACATTCGACATTGTATCGTGCAGGTCTAACTTGGCCCATCCCTTCTAGTATGCCAGCGAAAAAGGACATTGCCTCGACCAGCGTTGTTATGAAGAGTGGCCGGATAGGTGCAAGCTTCGGACGCCCCTAATCGGAAAAGCCTACCGAGCTCCTTTCTGAATGAGAGTTTCACGAGCGCTTCTGTATTCCGAGCGACATCTCTGTTCACTTGGTGGATGGAGATCCGACATCTACTAAGAAGGAAGCTCGAGATGCTATTTTCTTCAGCAATGAGTAGTTTAACGCAAGGCTCTATTTCTCTCTCCCGTCTATTTTCAAACAATTTTTACACTGCATCCAAATTCCTCACGTTTTTATCCATCCCAACATTGTCCGGGTACTGATGGGATGCAGTATCCTGGACATGTTATTCCGTCTGGACTTCTCCCTATTAGAGGTCCTCTTTATCTATACCATCAAGAAGGGAAAAAAAGATATCTTCAACCTATTTGCTCATATCCCATCTCTCCAATTGGTGACCGACCTCCCGAACTCGAATAAGGGTAGAACCAAAGGGCATGTCCTGGTTTAGGGCCCGTGGGATGGCCTAGTTAAGCATCCGGAAAGGGATTTTCGTCCAAACTTTTCGCTTAATGATTACTACTCAAAAAGTACTCTTTTATAGCTTGAAACTAACTATTTTAAATACTTTTGAGTAGTAGTTAATACCTTTTAACTCAATTGGCAAATTAAGGAACCTAGCAAGGGCTACTAATCAGTTTTTGGCAAGTTTTAATGTTTTTGGTAGCTATTTGATTATTGAAACAAGCCAAGAATGAGGGAGAATTTTGTGAAATCCATGGCAATGCAAGTTAAAGCTCAAATACATGAAGAATCCAAGCTTTAGAGCACTTCATAGCCCTTTGCCAAGCCAATCAGAGATGCAAGGAAGAAAACATGAGGAAGAAATCCAACAAACAGCATTTTTGCATGGCTATGCGAAATTTCGCACACCATGCAAAACCACTTGAGGTAGACAAAGGATTTCGCACACCATGCCAAATTTCGCATGGTATGCGAAATCTTCCTATGCACCGACTCTGTTCAATTTTTATCTTCAAATATTTTGTGTAATTTCCTAGTTTCTCCTTATCACCAACCTAGATATTTTCTTTTATATCTTTTTATATATCTTTTAGGTAGCATATATATAAGGGGAGAGAGAGAGGGAAATATATATGTATGTATTTCATTGAACACTTGTAAATTTCGAAGAGTAAGAAACATATAGAGCTTTTGCTTTACATTTCCTTCTCATTTTGTTTTCACTCTTCTTCTTAGCCAAACAACCTTTGAGGATGATTTCTCATGGGATGAGTGGCTAGGTTTTACGTTTCTTGGAGTGATGGAAGCTAGGTGAAGGACCTGCATGCAAAGATGGGAGTTGTCCTTGTTCTAAATGAAAGTAGTTGTTAACCATTAATGGTTTTTATTTTAAGGTTTAGCTTTAAATCCCTTAAAAACACCTTGAATGACCAATACTTGGTAAGCTTTTCGGATTCTATAGATGCTTATTGCTAGATCCATGGATGTCTATTAGTTATCATTTACGAGCCATTGGAAGGTGGTTCAAGGTGAGAGTCTTTAGTGTTTGAAGCCATTAATGGGAAACAACCATTATTTTTCATGAACCCTTGGGATCAAATCTTAATTGGTAAATACAAAACCGGTTCGGGAGATAACCATCCTTTATGTTATTATCCCCAACGCGAGAAAAAGATCTGGAATCTCCCCATTTGTCTAAGAAACCCAATCCTAGTGACCTAAAGCTCCAAGAGATCTTTTCTTTATAGTTAACTTCACTTATTGTTTTTGCTTAACTTAAAATCAATCTTTGCAACCACAATTCCATTTTCTTTAAAAGCTAATTTTTCATAAGAAAAAACACCATTTTATTTCCTTCATTTAAGTCAACTGTATGATGAAAACCCATCCATGTGGATGATCATAGAGCCACTATACTATGTTAGTTATGCTACCCTAGTGTAAGGTGATTTAGGTTTTATAAATTTTGTTGATAACACCCATCTGGACCAGAATCAAATGGCACGACTGCAATGGGGACGAATCACTTAAAATTCCTGGTAGGGATGGCTTTAAGCGATTCTTCAATTGTATTTCTTTGTTGAACTGATATCACTTTAGTGCTAACACTGTCTATTTTGATTGATGTAGATAAGGACAGAAGGGGCCGACTGGTCGAGTGGGTGGAGAAAGCTTCGTTCGACCTACTGAACAAGCTATTCGTGATCACTTCCGATAAAAAGAACCACCAGACGCTTTTGATTGCTTGGAATTTGCTTGCGGTTATCCGTGAGTCCCAGCCTTACGTTCTCCCCATTATCCCTAGGCGGCTCCTAAAGGTCATAGTGCTCAGGGAACATCATGTTTTGAAGGATCTCTCCTTCTACGAAGAAGCACACGAGGCGAACGCTAAAGCTCACCAGGAGCACCTTGATCAGAGGGAGGAGAAAAGACAAGAGGGGAAGTTGAGGAAGGGCCATAGTGAGAAACGCCATATTTTGTCTTTCGCAGTCCGCCATCCAATTAAGAAGAAGAAGTCTTCCACCAAGTTGGTTAAGGTACTAGCCCCGGTATCTGAATCGTTTTCCGCTTCTATTTTTTCTGTACCTCTATAGACAAATAGCTCTGTTCCGGATTCAGAAGGTGACTTGGACCCTCCAAGGTTTGAATGGAGTGACTTGGATCCTCAGAGTTCAGAATTCGAGCCTGTGATACTCGTTGTCATATACAAACCGGAGGTGGAGGAGGATACGGCGACCGAATTGAGGGTCGGGCTTCAGGGAGAGACAACACAAACGGCTATCTGATCCTATTGAGGTGGTTGCTTCTCCTACCAAAAGATCCTATCCAGAGGAGGTTCACGAGGAGCCTATCATAGATGCTTCCCAGACGCCAATGCCCCATCCGGATGCTATAGGGTCCAACAATGCGCTGGTTGCTGCGTCTCTTGCTAGGAATGAGACTTGCCCTGTTCAAGATGGGGCATTTGACAGTTCGGTTCCTACCAAGGAGGACTTAGGCCAGAAGGATGCTCCTACTTCCGTTCCTCTTCCGAGCTAAGAGAAAATGATAGAAATGCTGAGGCGAGTGCCTTGCTTCACTGATGTTGAGTCGCATTCAACAAAGATGTCAGATTTTTTTCCTTTCACTAACTGGGTTTCGGTGAGCTTAGGCGGCGACCTCCTCGTCTCTGTCACAACTCGAATTCCACTCGGAATGCCTGACTTTGCGGTTTCCCGTATTCAACTATTGCAGGATTGCACGACTCAAGAGACTGCAAAAGTGGTAAGCTACTATGCCTTCCTCCTTATGCTATAATGCGAACTTTAATCCCGAGCTTACTCTATTTTTGTTATTGCCTTTAGGTGGTGGTCGGAGTTCGCAATCTGATGCGACAACGCGCTCTACTTTTTGAGCGGTTGGAGGTTGTTGAGGCTATGAGGGCGTTCATCACCCATCACGTGGGCAGCGGTGAAGAACTCTGCATTAAGCTGGAACAGGTGGAGAGCGACCTTGCCGCTACATAGAAGGCTGTTGTAGAGGGAGCCGAGGCTTTGAAATCAGTGGAGGTGGAGAAGGAGTCGGTCCATGCTGAGGCTGATCGATTGAGAGAGGAGGGCAAGGCCACTAAGGCCAAGTGCAAAGAGGTCGAGTAGGAGAATGCCCAAATGAAGAAAAAGCTGGAGGAACTCTCGGTTGGATTCGTCGATCAAAAAAAGGAGTTGGAGGAGGAGTATCAAAAGCAAGTGGACGAGATGTTCTTCTATGGCTATCGATGTTGTATGAAGAAGAACGACATCACACAGGATACTCATTCCTTTCCTTCAGACGACAAGGGCGAGGTACCCGACAGTTCTTCTTGAGGAGATGAGATTCTTCCTATGGCCGACTCTTCGATCGAGCCATAACACACATTTTTTTTATTATTATTAAGTCATTTGTATTTCGCCATGATTTGTCTAGCCAACACTTGTAAAGAACAATTTCTCACTTACGAATGCGAATGCAATATTTCACTATATTTCTTGTGCACTTTTTCTTCTTTTACTTTACTGATAGTATTGCCTTAGATTAACTTGTTGTAATATGTGAGTTCAAGCTCTGGCCAAATACCAAAGATGAATTTGGCCAAGCAAAATTATTCTTAGTGGTGCTTTTGAATCTCTAGATCTAAAGTCAAAGGGGGATAGACATTCAACTCTTTCTACATGTCCTTCAATTCCAAGTAATAATGTAATATTGTTAAACTGATGCCTTTTTGGGTAAGCAAGATATTTGTGGAAAAATAACACATCTCTGCCAATTACAAATATCCTTACTAAAAATGAGATAAGAGACACAATACCTCTAGTTCTATGTTGTTCCAAACACAAATCATGACTAGGGCATCCCTTACTTCCCAAGTTTCTATCAACTTTGCATATGTAGATTTATGTTACCAGATACAAGAAATCCTACCACATGCCTTGAAGAAAACCATGGAAGATAATTAGATCCATTTCATTTGAATGAGTCATAAAGCCATAGAAGAGTATGTCTTTAGTTGGAATGTTGTCACACATGATGTCTGAGAAAGAAATAAGTTTCAAGATCCAAACAAGAGATCAAGAAGAGGAATAGACATCCAAGAGATGAAAAAAAAAAAGCCGTGAAAAATAAAATCAGCATAAGGAGACTTTAAGATGATAGTGAATAGCAAGGTATGAAGGAGGACTAATGACTTAAATGTGAGGGTTGAGGGTTAAGGACTGACAGATGGGAATAAGATGCTAGCATAATTAGGATGGAAGGATGGCAGCTGTAGGGCAACCATTCTTTGATACCATATTGAAGGCAAGAGAATTAATCTCATGTTCATGACGTTTTGAATGAGGTTACAAGGATATTTATAAGCCTATAACAATATGAAGAAAAAAAAGAAATAAATCAAAATATTCCTATAATCTCTTTTATAAATTTTCCTACAATCTCAATTGCATCATACATGATCCACTCTAGTTGAAGCCCTAATAACAGGCAATTAAGGTCCTATGCCAAAATTATAACTCAGAGCTCTTCCCTTAAGGAAGTCTATAACTCAAAAATGAAAAATGAAAGCTACAGATAGGAATAGCATGATACTAGCCTCTGTTTTTTTACCAGATGCACTGAAGCAAGGACTGGGTGGTTCTGATGATTCACTTATTATAATCACAACTTCCATTATCTGCCTAGTGCTTCTTTGGCTTTCTAATTTGACTTTTCATAATAACTACCAGAGAATTTGATTCTTGTATTAGGTAATAGTAATACAACAGAAAATTACTGCATTTTATTTATCAATTTACTCTAAGTTGAAATTTCTTACTGCATTTCATAACAATATTTACTTACCTTACTAACAATGACATTGTTTCTCACTGCTTTACTTAAAGCATCAGTTATAGAGAAGTTTAAGTTTTGATTCTTAGGAATCATCTATTTAGTATGATATAATTACAAAGTCCAAATTCCCCACTTAAGATTGGAACCCTCCTTCCCTCCTAAATGCTATGCTGCCTAGCAAACAAGAAACTGGTTACATGATGGATAGTGTTGCCAGCTGCAAAGTATAATAAGATGTAATTGTTACCCTATATTGAACTTGATGTGCATTTTCTAGATTCGTTGACTAGTTGAGAAGTTCTCTATGGTCATTTGCTAAGAAATGAAATAGAATGCAATGACACTCTAATGGAATCTGGCATCTATAGAAGAATGCTACTCTTTAAGTTTGCAGAAGCTAAGATCGATGCCATTGTTGCTGATATCAAAGTAGAGAAAGCAGCAGTTGAGGCTGCTAAGAAGGGTCTTCCCAAATAAACCTAGTCTAGGCATCAATCATACTCCACCATGCTCTTACCATTGTTGTTAAGACATCCTCCTACTTCGTCAAGCAACATCTGGGTTTAGCCATAAATCTTTCCCTATCTGCAAAGTCAATTGGAGGATCCTGTGATGCTCACAATTGAGGGATTTTTCTTTCTTTGGTAGTCCACAATCAAGAAACTTTTCAAACCTAGTAAATAAAAATTATGAGCTAGGTTGTAGAGAAGGCGATTTAAATATTGGAACTCTAGTATGGCATGTTATGTAGGCTAATTGTAAGACCCAATAAATGGTCTTGTAGGTTTTAAAGGATACTAAACTTCCAGTTATACTCAATAGGATTATCAACTTGGAATTAGAAATGACAATCTTTTTTAATGATACACTTGTTTCTTTTTACCTATACAAGTTCTTTTATCCAGCTACTCAAAATGCACAAAGTATAGTAATATGATATTCTTCTTTTCTAGAAGTTTTAATTTCCTTGACGTGCATTTTTCAGGTTTCAATAGGGTAAAGTGGCAATAGGATTGAATTGGATCATCCCATTTTCTAGAAGAGTTAAAAAAATTTTACTAATGGCGAAACTTGTGATTGAAGTGGTGAAAGTAGTTTTTTACTCCATTTTATTTATGCTTGCATATCCTGAATGATGGCTACAATATGAAAACAAGCTTATTTTAAATATAAAATTTTTGGTCTACTGGTGATTATGGACTAAGGCTGTGGCTTTCATGTAATTTTCTTGCACAATAGAGAAGAATGTGTAAATGTGTTATATTAATGGAACAGGAACTAAATGTTGGTGGAAGTATAGTCACAACAGCAATGGATGATGCATGTAGGACAAGGAGGTCTAAAATAATGGCCATGTACAATAGCTTGGGTGATCTTGGTAGGAAGAGATGATTGTTGTCATAAATTTTGAATTGTTATGCTAAACTATTCTCTTTTGATAAGTTTTCATAAGGTAATTAACCTTCTATCTTGATGAAAGGTGATATTGCTCAAGTTCTTGCTTTTAAGTATTTAATATTTATGCATGATTGTATGATCGCTAGATCACATACCTAAATGAAAACAAAAGGAAAATCCAATTTCGGTCGACCATCAAATAAATCGGTTCCATTTTTTTTGCTACCGATAGCCATTGCCCATTTGGGTGTTGCATCAACACTTTGGCAGTATCTACCGGTAGAGATAATTAGTCAACCCGTTACATATAACCAGTTGACCGATTAATCTTTACTTTTAGAAGTTGTAATGTGATTGGCTTCCAGCATAGATTGTTGTATTGATACTCAATTTGGTCTTTTGCTACATCTAATTGCTCTTACTTTAAAGAGACATCATTTTGCTAATCCAACATCCATATATACCAACATTTAGTTGGGTGGTAGCAGTTATATCTATTATGAGTAGGTGCATAGATAATAAAGCTGGAATTGAAGGCCTTAAGGTTGAATTGTTGTCCTCCAAACATGGAAGTTCTAATATAGTAGTACACAAGGTAGGGATAATCCTCTAGCAAAAAGTTCAAATATGATGGTGAATGCAATGACACTAGACTGACCTGGTGGCGAACTCTATCAGGTTATATATGTATAGGGAATAAATTTTTTTTGGGGTAAATGATATGAATCTTATAATTGAAAATGTATATTATTCGATTCGACAATCCCTATTTTGACATCGTGGTTTGATTAGACGTTTTACTCTTTTGTTAGAGCCTTGAGGTAGGCCATTGTTTATGTAATAAACCTCATTTGTAGATGGGGAAATTTGTCTTATGCATTGAATTGGACCATGGCATTTTATAGAAAAGTTAAATTTTTTTCCTAATGACCAAACTTGTGATTGACATGCTGAAAGTAGTTTCCATTTATTCTTGAAAATAACATGACAAATTAACTAAAAAAACCTTAAATAATTTACTTTGTTCATATAGATAGTCGTAATAAAATATATTACTTGAATGTGCAGGAGTCAAGCACAATCATGCAACAATGACATAGTAAATGAATGTGCAGAGAAGCTGTGACAACAAATCAGTACTTGAATATGCTAATGTTAATGCATAGAGAGGTAGTGACAAAACATTAAGTACAGGCTGCGACCATACTCCAATTAGTACAATAACAAAGAATATTGATGATAATGTTGTTCATGCCCATGATGATGAAGACGACTATATGGGTAAGTGGTTGGACCTTCTTTGCAAATTTATCCATTGGATAAGTTGTAGACTATATTAAACATTCATATCAAGCTTTTCGTAAGTCATATTTCTTTTCAATGGGCCTAAATTATTTCTAATGATTTTAACTGTTTTATTTTTCTTTTATTATTTTTCCTAGCTACCCTATTTTGAAAATCCAATTATACACTACGAGAAACATAAAATGTCCCAAGTAAAGATTATATGTAGGATCCACAAATCCAAATCCACAAATGCTAAAAAATTAGGAAAAGTACGAAGAATGTGAGAAATCCTCACATTCTTCGTACCCTCCAATTTCTTCACTTCTTTGAACTTTTTAAAAACTTTAGGGACTTCATATGGCTTGGATATTTTTTAAATAGGTTCATTACACATAGAAGGTGGTCAAATGATCTCTGAAAAAAAACCAAATCCAAAAATGCCAAAAAATTAGGAAGGGTACAAAAAATGTGAGGATTCCTCACATTCTTCATACCCACCCATTTCTTCACTTCTTTGAACTTTATAACAATTGTGAGGACCTCATATGGCTTGGATATTATTTAAATAGGTTCATTAAACTAAGGAGGTGGTTAAATGATCTTCAAAAAAATCCAAATAAAAAAATACTAAAAAATTAGGAAGGATACGAAGAATGTGAGGAATCCTCACATTCTTTGTACCCTCCCATTTTTTAACTTCTTTAAACTTTTTTAAACAAAATAGGGACATCATATGGCTTGGATGTTGTCTAACTAGGTTCATTACACTTAGGAGGTGGTCAACTGATATCCAAAAAAATCCAAATAAAAAAATACTAAAAAAATAGGAAGGGTATGAAGAATGTCAGGAATCCTCACATTCTTTGTACCCACCCATTTCTTCACTTCTTTGAACTTTTTAAAAATTTTGGGGACTTCATATTGCTTGGATATTGTTTAAATAGGTTCATTACACTTAGGAGGTGGTCAAATGATCTCCGAAAAAAATCCAAATCCCAAGATACTAAAAAATTAGAAAGGGTACGAAGAATGTGAGGAATCCTCTCATTCTTCGTACCCTCTCATTTCTTCACTTCTTTGAACTTTTTAAAAAAATTAGGGACTTCATATGGTTTGGATATTGTTTAAATGGGTTCATTACACTTAGTAGGTGGTCAAATGATCTCCAAAAAAATCCAAATCAATAAATACTAAAAAGTTAGGAAGGATACGAAGAATGTTAGGAATCCTCACATTCTTCGTACCCTCCCATTTCTTCACTTCTTAGAACTTTTTAAAAATTTTAAGGACTTCATATGGCTTGGATATAGTTTAAATAGGTTCATTCCACTCAGAATGTGCTCAAATAATCTTCAAAAAAATCCAAATAAAAAAATACTAAAAAATTAGGAAGGGTACGAAGAATGTGAGGAATCCTCACATTCTTCATACTTTCCCATTTATTCACTTCTTTGATCTTTAAAAATTTTGGGGACTTCATATGGCTTGGATATTGTTTAAATAGGCTCATTACACTTAGAAGGTGGTTAAATGATTTCCGAAAAAATCCAAAGCCAAAAATGCTAAAAAATAGGAAGGGTACGAAAAATGTGAGGAATCCTCACCTTGTTCATACCCACCCATTTCTTCACTTCTTTGAACTTTTTAAAAATTTTGGGGACTACATATGGCTTGGATATTCTTTAAATAGGTTCATTACACTTAGAAGGTGATTAAATGATCTCTGAAAAAATCCAAATCCAAAAATACTAAAAAATTAGAAGGGGTACGAAAAATGTGAGGAATACTCACATTCTTCGTACCCTCTCATTTCTTCACTTCTTTGAACTTTTTAAAACTTTTGGGGACTTCATATGGATTGGATATTGTTTCAATAGGTTCATTACACTTAGGAAGTAATCAAATGATCTCCGAAAAAATCTAAATCCAAAAATTCTAAAAAAATTAGGAAGGCTACGAAGAATGTGAGGAATGGAACGAAGAATGTGAGGAATCCATGCCTCACATTCTTCGTACCCACCCATTTCTTCGCTTCTTTGAACTTTTTAAAAATTTTGGGGACTTCATATGGCTTGGATATTGTCTAAATAGGTTCATTACACTTAGGAGGTGGTCAAATGATATCCGAAAAAATCCAAATTCAAAAATAGTAAAAAAATTAGGAAGGGTACGAAGAGTGTGAGGAGTCCTCACATTCTTCGTACCCACCCATTTCTTCATTTTTTTGAACTTTTTAAAAAATTTGGGGACTTTATCTGGCTTGGATATTGTTTAAATAGGCTCATTACACTTAGGAGGTGGTCAAATGATCTCCGAAAAAATCCAAATCCAAAAATGCTAATAAATAAGAAGGGTATGAAGAATGTGAGGATTCCTCACATTCTTCGTACCCACCTATTTCTTCGCTTCTTGGAACTTTTTAAAAATTTTGGGGACTTCGTATGGCTTGGATATTGTTTAAATAGGTTTATTACAATTAGGAGGTGGTCAAATGATCTCCGAAAAAACCCAAATCCCAAAATACTAAAAACTTAGGAAGGGTACAAAGAATGTGAGGATTCCTCACATTCTTCGTACCCTCCCATTTCTTCACTTCTTTGAACTTTTTAAAAATTTTGGGAACATCATATGGCTTGAATATTATTTAAATAGGTTTATTGCACTTAGGATGTGGTCAAATGGTTTCCGAAAGAAATCCAAATCCAAAAATAGTAAAAAATTAGAAAGAGTACCAAGAATGTGAGGATTCTCATATTCTTCGTACCCTCCCATTTTTTCACTTCTTTGAACTTTTTAAAAATTTTGGGGACTTCATATGGCTTGGATATTGTTTAAATAGGTTTGTTACACTTAGGAGGTAGTCAAATGATCTCCGAAAAAAATCCAAATCCAATAATGCTAAAAATTAGGAAGGGTACAAAGAATGTGAGGAATCCTCACATTCTTCGTACCCTCCCATTTCTTCACTTCCCTTAACTTTTTAAAAATTTTGGGGACTTCATATGACTTGGATATTGTTTAAATAAGTTCATTACAATTAGGAGGTGGTCAAATGATCTTCAAAAAGATCCAAATCCAAAAATACTAAAAAATTAGGAAGGTTACAAAGAATGTGAGGAATCCTCACATTCTTCGTACCCTCCCATTTCTTCATTTTTTTGAACTTTTAAAAAAAAAATGGACTTCATATGGCTTGGATATTGTTTAAATAGGTTCATTACACTTAGGAAGTGGTCAAATGTTCTCCAAAAAAACTCAAATCCCAAAATACTAAAAACTTAGGAAGTGTACGAAGAATGTGAGGATTCCTCACATTCTTCGTACCCTCCAATTTCTTCACTTCTTTGAACTTTTTTAAAATTCTGGGGACATCATATGGCTTGGATATTGTTTAAATAGGTTCATTGCACTTATAAGGTTGTCAAATGATCTCCAAAAAAATCCAAATCCAAAAATACTAAAAAATTAGGAAGGGTATGAAGAATGTGAGGAATCCTCACATTCTTCGTATCCTCCCATTTCTTCACTTCTTTAAACGTTTTAAAATTTTGTGGACTTCATATGGCTCAAATATTGTTTAAATATGTTCATTACACTTACGAGGTGGTCAAATGATCTCTAAAAAAATCCAAGTCCAAAAATACTAATAAATTAGGAAGGATGGGAAGAGTGTGAGGATTCCTCACATTCTTCGTACCCATCCATTTTTTCACTTCTTTGAACTTTTAAAAATTTTAGGGACTTCATATGGCTTGGATATCGTTTAAATAGGTTCATTACACTTAGAAGGTAGTCAAATAATCTCCGAAAAAATCCAAATAAAAAAATACTAAAAAATTAGGAAGGGTACGAAGAATGTGAGGAATCCTCACATTCTTCGTACCCTCTCAGTTATTCACTTCTTTGAACTTTTTAAAAATTTTAGGGACTTCATATGGCTTGGATATTGTTTAAATAGTTTCATTACACTTAGGAGGTGGTGAAATGATCTCCGAAAAAATCCAAATCCATAAATACTAAAAAATTAGGAAGGGTACGAAGAATGTGAGGAATCATCACATTCTTCATACCCTCCCATTTCTACACTTCTTTGAACTTTTTAAAAATTTTGGGTACTTCATATGGTTTAGATATAGTTTAAATAGGTTCATTACACTTAGGAGGTTGTCAAATGATTTCCGAAAAAATCCAAATCCAAAAATACTAAAAAATTAGGAAGGATACGAAGAATGTGATGAGTCCTTACATTCTTCGTACCCTCCCATTTCTTCACTTCTTTGAACTTTTTAAAAAATTTGGCGACTTCATATGGCTTGGATGTTGTTTAAATAGGTTCATTACACTTAAGAAGTAGTCTAATGATTTTCGAAAGAATAAAAATCCAAAAATACTAAAAAAATTAGCAAGGGTATGAGGAATATGAGGAGCCCTCTCCATTCTCCGATTATATGATATGTTAAATATGTTTAGGGACTTCGTATGGCTTAGACATTTTTTGAATTTTTTTCATTACACTTAGTACGTGTTTAAATGATGTTCGAAAAAATCAAAATCAGTAAATACTAACAAATTAGTGAGGGAATCTCACATTCTTCGTGCCCTCCCTATTATCCATTTCTTTGATTTTTTTTATTTATTTTTTTAATTGGGATTTCATATGACTTAGATTTTGTTTAGATAAGTTCAATCCATTTTGAGGGTGTTAAATGGATCCTTGAAAAATTCAGAATGGAAATTTACAAAAAAAATCAGCAAGGGGTTTGGATTTCCATATTGTTAGTAATTATACCTTTTTCGTATTTTCAATATTTCAACCAATTTTGTTGTGTAATTCAATTTAAACACTAAGAAATAATTTAGTCATATATTCTCAATTAATAATTAGTATACATATAATTAAATTTTAAGTTAATATATATTTTATAAAATTTCTTTCTATTTCTTCCCATTTTTTTCACTTCATAAACCAATTATATTGTTTTTCACACTTTAAATATTCATCAAATTTTATCAACAAATTATTTGATGTTAAAATAAATTAAATTTACTTTTCCTTAATTTATAAATTATATTACCAAATTATATTGTTTATCTTTTTCCAAAATTTTCTTTATTTTTCTGTTTCATAAAAGAAATTCTCCAAACGAAATAATTACATTAAACATGATTTTATAATTGGTCATTGAAATATAATTGGTTATTGTAATAAGTATAAAAATGTGTGTTGCATGGGATTAGTTCCCATGGCAACCGGTTGGGTAACCTAAAGAATTGGTTTTCTTTAATTTTTTTTTTATTTTGCATGCCATGTGTCTTAATCCTATTAGCCAAAAAAAGTGGGTATGGTACCGAAAAGTGATTTTCGGTACCCTAGCATAACCCTAATATATATATATATATATATATATATATATATATATATATATATATATATATATATATTTGAGGAAAATTACATGGATACCCCCTCGGCTATTTGACAATTACACTTAACCACCCTTAAATTTTTTAAATTACATTGATACTACTTGACCATAATGGAGCATAACAATCGCTTGAATGATGTTATCGAATCTTGAAAGATTTTCATGGTTGATTAATGATGTCATAGTTAAAAGAATTAAATAAAATGTCTAAAATATCCTTTAAAGTTCGTTTTATTTCATTTTATCTTACCACATTTTCTAATTAATTTTAACTAAAGTTTTTAATATAAAAATTTAGTTAATTTTTATTAAATAGTTTACTGCCATTTGGCAAAGAAGGAAAAAAGTACATTCTAGACTGCTTCTTAATAAATTTTCTTGATTTTGGCAAAGAAAGGTCTGAATCTCTTTCAAGAGCTTGTGATCCAGGAAGATCAAGCCCCAACTCTATGGCTTTCAAATTCAACCATGTGGACATAACCCAAATGGAACTACAACATCCTTGAAAATGCCCACCTTAGTAATGGCAGACCCCAAATGGTTATGATCCCCACAAGCTTCAACTCATTAGGATGTGCTTTCACAGCACCAAGAAACCATTGCAACTTTTCATTTCTAATTCCAAATTTGGAGTCTTTTTCCCAAATGAGCATAGCAGGTAACTATTCTTCATTCCATTTATCGGAATATCTTTTTGTGTTTGAAATCACATGTCAAATTTGATGGAATGGACAAAGAAGAACATGTATAGTCTTTCTTATTATCATTTTCTGTAGGTAGAGGGCACTCACATATAACTCCCCATTTATCATCATCGCAAATGGAACAACTCCTTGGATGAGAAATATAGCTACTATTCTATATAAATTTCCAACCACAATTGAACTTATTGTGTCACATGTTGGATTTCCTAGTCATATGTACAACGATTGGCAATGCTCCTATAATAATATGACCAGTAGTTGTAATGTTATCCTCTGTCATAACTACAACAGATGTGGGATCAGGACCACACTAAGCATAATCTCTCACTTTCATTCCCTCTGCAGTTGCTCATGGCAACATGATTTCCCATTTTCTTCCATTGGGCTCTAGGATAATCCAATCACATATCTCTCAAGAGTGCAGATCACATGGACAAGCCAAGTACTGTTTTTTTACAACCTAATAGTCATCGAGGGAGTACCTCATGCCTTCTCAGCTTGAATGTAAACATTACTAGACTTTGCAAGACACCTTTTCCACTTACTTTCCAATGAAAATTGCATGCCTGGCTACTGAAGACCAAGGAAGCTAGAGCTCACATTAGAATCATTGAATATAGGAAAAGGTTTTAAACTCAAAGACAAGGCACTCTGAAAATTGTTATCAACCTAAACAAATTCTTGCTTTGTACTGTCCATGAAGTGTGAAAGTTGTGTTAGGATGGAACTCTTAAAAGCATGACATGATGTAATAGATTTGGAATTCCTTATTTATTTAATGGTATTCCAATTTCACTTTTATCTATCCTTATTCCATGCATTACACTTTATGAGTATTCTTGTTTACATCTTTTGTAGTGTGTGTGACATGAGTGCATTTATGAGTTATAGGGAAGATCCAAGTCATGGGTTCCTTGCAAATAAATGACTTGTTCAAAGTCAGTTTATGGGTTTAGACAACTTATTAGAGGCTATAGTGCACCACCATCTTCTAATTGGAGGGATAACTGGTCTTGAATATCGAGATGAGTTTTCCATGGAGAGTACACTGGTGTGTATGGTTACATATTGGACAGGACTTATGGTGAGTCATGACTTAAGGCTATCAAGTATTCGTGACTTTACCAAGCTACTTCATTGTGTTGTCTCTTAACCTTGAGAGAATATTGAAGCTTAAGCCAAATTTAGCAATGGTTTTGACCTATGGGTGAGATTGTAAGTTGATCATATATTCCTTATGGATTGGGTCACTATTGATGGAAGTTGGTAGCAATAGGTATTCTTAATAGAAGCACCATGATATCTCATAGGATGGAGACAATGTGTCCCCTTGGGTGGTTCTAAGGAGGTGTGTTAATGGAAACTATGGTTATAGTAGTTCCTTAAGTGGAACTTGACATAGGCTCTTTGAGAGCTAAGACATGTTAGTTGAACACATAATAGAAGGATCTGTAACTCAATGATAATAGAGGTAGTCTTAAAAGATTGATAATTTTTACCTTGTTAAACTATGGACATTAGTTCATAGGGAGACTGAACACAATGGATAGCAAGTCACGGACCCGAGTATACAGTGTCTTGTTGTTATTTACATAAAATACTGGAGTTATGGTCCCCAGTTTGAGCTCATATACCTTGTTGGCATAGGTTATGAGGATGGGATTGGTTTTAGGTTCACTTTTATGTATAAGGGCATTTTGGTAATAACATAAGGTTGCACAGGGGTAAGTGAACAAGGTCTTTGGATTAAGCTAATTGATTAATTAGTACACCCTATTAGGTTAATTAATCAATTAGAATCCAATTGGAGATTTGTTAGGCTCCCTCGTATGTGAGGGAGTGAGCCCCATATTCTTGGGGCCCAAGTCAGTTACAATAAAATAAATAAATAAACAAAAATAGAAGAAATTAAAAAAAAAGAAAAGAAAAAAAAACACATCCTCATTGTCCAGATTTCATCAAAGAGTCGATCCCGCTTCATCTATGGTTCGATCGAGTTGAAATTTGGAGGAAAGGTTCAAAACTCGAGTAGCTACAATCTAAAAGGTGGAGATCAGATTTTGAGCTCAGGAACTGGTGTTATTGCCCATGAACAGTAATAACGTGTTTTTGGGTATTCTTTCTCCATTTTTCCTTGTTTTTTTACCAATAAAAATTATATAATCCAAGGCTATATATGCTCTTGATGTATTTGGTAGCCTCTAGAGATTATTCTAGAGAAGACAGGTGTAACCCAATATTGTTGATAGTGGAGTTTGAACTGGACTAGGTCCCGTGGTTTTTTCCTTTGCATTGAGGGGTTTTCCACGTAAAAATTTTGGTGTCTGATTTATTTTTCCGTTGCATGAGTTTATTTATTTATTACTGCTAATTTCTATTACCTATTTAATTTTACACAAAGAAATGGTAGAAAAATCCTGGTGTTTGTTGGAATATTGTGAATTCACCCTAACAATTATGATAAATGAAAATGAATAGGGAACTCAAAATATCCATTCCTGGAAGGGTCCCATCTGCTTCCCTTCTCTTGATGCTATTCTTCTCCTCTACTCAAAACCAAAAACCACTAAAAGAAAGATATTTTACTCTCTCTAACGTCTCCTCTCTTACTCTCACCCAGAATAAAGAAGAATAATGCCTCCCCGAGATGGCCTGTAGCTCATGTCCCTCTTTTCTAAGACTCCCCATCAGAATAGATGGTGCCCCCCTGCAACGTCTTACTTTGCAGCCCACTCACCACCACAATGCCTCGCCCACAATTTTTCTTCGTCTGCTACTTTTCCTAAAAACTCCCCCAAACCCCTTGCTCTCTGTCTCACTCTCGCTATAAAAATCAATTCTTTGCCCCTTTTCCTTAGCTATAGAGAGCATCTCCACTACCCTTAAAAGGTGGCCAGCAAGCCCCCTCCAAGAAAACTTGAGCCAAAAGAGTGAAAAAAAAAAAAAAAAAAAACCCTTCACTAAAGGCCAAAAAGGCCTTTAAAAGAGACAAAGGAAGGCTAGAATGAGTACACGTGTCCTCATCCCAACCCAACTACTCAAAGGCTCTAAAATTCCAAAAGCAAACCCTAAAAAAAAACTAATCCTAATGGGCATCCGATAATCATGCTAGGACCTGAAATAACCGTGTAAATTGTGTCCAAAATATAGCTCAAAAATCAATAATGTGAAACATGGACCGGGATGATGAAAAACTGAGCAAAAATGGATCTAAATACATGCTAAAAAAATAGTGGGGTGAGAGAAAAAATAATATATATATATATATATATATATATATATATGTGTGTGTGTGTGTGTGTGTGTGTGCGCAAAATAGAAAACCATTTTTTTTTACTAGAAATTCAAATTGAGGAAGACTTTGTATTAAATTTATTAATAAGTTTAATAATTTTTTAAAGAAAATTTGAAACTCAAAAAATATATATAAGGACTATAAAAATAATGGAAATAATTAATATTTTAATTTTTTTAATAAATATTTTAATTTTTAATAATAATTTGAAATTCAAAAAACTGATTTATTAATTATAAATTAAATAAAAAATTTAAGAATACCATGTTTGAGTATTAAATGTATGTATGTAATGAAAAATTTGACTCATTTATACTTAAAAAATTAAACTTTATTTAATTTTAAAATCATTTAAAATAAATTAGTATTAGCAATTATTAATTTTGAATTATTATTATTATTATTATTATTATTATTATTATTATTATTATTATTTATTAACAAGATAAATCAATTATGTTATCATATTTTTATAATATTTAAAAAAATATAATTTATGATTTTATTATAATATTACTATTAATATTTTATTTAAAATATTTATTTTTAATTTATTTATAAATACAAATTATTTTTTATTTTTAATAAGGCACAAATTAAATTTAGTTTATATTATATAACTTGAATTTACAATTCATTTCTTATAAAATCAAAATAAAATATTTTAAAAACAACTTATCAATAAAAGGTTTAGATTTTTAAATTTTTGAAAAATATCTTTAAAAACAAATTGTTTTATAGAATCAAAATACCTCATAGGATAAATTGAAATATCATTTATAAGTAACTTGAGTTATCTAAATATAAAAATAAATGTGAAAATGAATAAGATATCTATTATCACTCTTCATTCCCACATATCAAACATAACCTCAAGATATGACCATTTAGTTTTGTTTACATCATTTTCTTTAAAAGAGAAAATAAAAATAAATAAATAAAAATTATTTTTAAAAGAATGGATCCTAGTTTGTAGGTACTTGAAATAAAGATGGATTTTAGTCTCAAATTAATATAAATTATATATTTTAATAATGTGATTTTAAACATCTTTTAAGTGTGTGATAATAAAGCATTTAATGGAACTAGCGCTAATGAATGGTAGTTATTTCATATAAAATAATACAAAACACATTTTTTTTATTATTATTTTTTAATTTCTTTTGTTTTTTTTTTTTTTTTGTCACCAACAAATATTTAAGAAAAATATTTGATTTCTCTGGTTTTTTAATCTTGATTTCTTATGATCAATATATTACATTTTTAAGAAAAATATTTGAAGTATAACAAATTTAGAACTTACAATGTTGATAAATATAATACAAATTTAATTTATAAAAAAAACTTTTTACCTTTTTCTATATCATATTGCATTTTGGTGGTCCAAATATAAACTATAATATTGTTTTGTATCAAAGAAATAAAAATAAGAGAAAAATCAAATTATTGTTTTGTACCAAAGATATTAAAATAAGAGAAAATTATTATTACTATTATTATTTTTTAAAAGGAGACTATGAAGTAGAATACCTACAAATACAATTGAAAAATGAGTCATAATAATCTTCAAAACTAATCTTTGTAATATCTTTCAAAAATTCAACCATCAAATGATTGATTCTAAATTGCAAATACTTTTTTAGTTATGCAATTGTTATTATCAACTTTTTTTTTTTTTTTTATCGGTTCATATTTTTTTCACCCATCCACTAACATTAGAATTTCTTCAATGGATGGAAATAAGTATATATAATTTACATAAATATATTTAAAAAATTAATATTCGATGTATTATGTTATTACTTCAAGAATTTTTATTAAAAATAATTTAATTATTCCTAAAAATGTTTACCAATAAAATTATTTAAGAATATTTTTATAGTATAAACACTTGCGACAACGTGACATTCATAAAGTTCCTAAATTTGTTCAAGAAAAAAAAATTAACTTTACTAATTTTGAAGTTGGGAATTTATCTCCAATTGGATATCATCGGGTTTCAAAAGTCATTTCAGTTACTTTCTTTATAATAAATAAAACTACCAATTGTACCCTTCCTTTATGTAAATTTTTAATTGTAAGGATGATGATCAATTGGGTTGACGATGAGTTACCTGTATCAATCCTATCACGCTTATACAAAGTAATTTTCATGGCCACCATACTCATCGTATTTTCTTTATTTAAAGAAAATTAATAATTTTAAAAATTTTAAATTATATTAAAAATAAATATATTTTATAAATAAATAAAATATTATAGTTTCTATAACTTATTTTATTTAAAAAATAATTTTTTAATATTTTATATGTGTTAAAAATGGTAATAGAAAAAAATCAATAAAATTATTTTTTAAAATTAATTTTATATATAATCGAGGTTGGATGGTCTCGGACAAGATAATATCTAAACCCTCACTTCCCTCTTTTTGATTCGATTTTGATTCCTAACATTGTTTTTTGATTCGACTTTGAAAGGTGGTTAAGGACAAGTACATCTCATTGTAGGGAAAATGCTCCATCAAAAACATGTTTTTTCCTATTAAGAGTTAAGACTTAGGACAAACACAAGATTATGAAAACAACATCCAAAATGCGGTCTCCCAATACTGTTTTACAGATATTGAATTAAATTTTATTTTCTTAATTTTATATTGTATATTTTAAAAGAGTGTTACTAAATTTAGTACATAAGACATTCATACTCTCAGTTCCACCAACATCCATTTTCATTTTCTCACCTCCCAAAACCTTATTGTGCAAATTCCTATTCAACCTTCAAATCCAATAGCTATTTGCAGACTCCATTGACAACCCTAGGCTCATCTTTATACCATTCTCAACCCAAACCACACTTTTACCATAGGGCAAGTTGCTAATACCAAATATTTAAGACAAGTATACATACCATTGAAATCAGTCCATTGCCCTCAAGCCATGTTTAGTATATAGGAATGAGGAATGAGAATAAAAACTTTGTTTTCATTCCTATATCTTCTTGAATAGAAATAGATTTGGTGATTCCAATTCTTATGTTTGGATGCATTATAAGAATGTAATGTTGGAATGATTATTTGTTTCCATTGAAGCTTATACATACCGGCTCCAATTCGGGATATGGATGTTGCTGAGTTAACATCTCTAATACAGTGCACCCGAGGCTCCATATATCAGCTGCAAACCCATAACCATCGTTCTCTTGTTTGTCCTCATTAATGACCTACAGTGGCACAAATTATTTGTAAAATCAACACTTATAAGAAACTATAATGCTTGGAGCATCCTGTGCCACATAATATAATGACAAATGTCCTTGGTAAAAAACTTTCAAATATGGTTAACACAAAGACTTATAACATGTTTGGACATGATTTAGAACAGGGATTTAAGAGTTCTACTCCCAACTGGTGCAGGATTTATAAATAAACACAGTTGTAAGATGAGGGTGTTTGAGCATGATTTCAAAGTAAAAACTGATTCAAATCCACAGATCTGGGCGGTTGCAAAACCACAATTCATTCTCTGGGGCAAAGAGTCAGAAATTTATTTCAGAAGGGCAATATCGAGCTACAATTTAGATTGCTGGTGACCATATTTTGTTTTATAAAACAGACCACTATTTCATTTTTAGCCAGGGCTTTAACATCTCTTCACAAACCTGCAGTCCAGAAAGTTAAACAATTTGTTCCAATGGAGCAGCTTTGGAATGAAGTGTACTAAATGTACTAAATCGGGTTCTCAGGAAGAAGGATGGGTCACTCAGTTCCAATCCACTTCATTGCATCCCTAATTGTAGGATCCCCCTACCAATCTTCTGGTGATGTACTAATTTTTGTTACCAAATAATGAAGCAAGGGTTTAACCACCCTTAGAAGTAGAGAGAGTTAATGGAAGAAGGTAGCTTGATGCCTAAATTCTCAGATTTGAATGGAAAATCCTCATCAATTGAGCATTCAGTGGTTCCATGCATCTATTAGTGTCAGTATATTGGCAGTTGTACAGAAAGATACTAATGACTGATGCATAATCAAAATGCATTGGTAATAAGACATGGCATTGACTAAATGCCTTGTAGGATAAAATCTTAGAAAGAGCAACAGTTTGGAAAACAACAACTTATCAATTTGTTAGTTGGGATATCTCCAGTCCAATAATCGAGCTATTCAATAACCCAATTCAATCATGTCATTTCCTTTTCTGATGCAACCACCTGCTAAAAGACAAGGGTTTCAGAGCCTACATTTTAAGCATGCTTCTTCATGGTATAAGAAGATTCTACCGAGTACAGTTCCATAAAATATAGTTCTCAATTCAAAACCAAACATGATTTGTTAATTTAAGAAATGAAGGAATGAAGGAATGCAAGAGAGGAAGATATCTCAGGGGCCATCCGGAATGCAGTCCCTTTAAAAGATTTTATGTCGTTCAATTTGCAAAACTGAAAAGATATACAACCAGAAATATAATATTTAGAAGTCTAGCATTTTGAAACAATAGAGAGATAACTCTAGTAAAAAGAAACTAACCTTTGCCAATCCAAAATCCACAAGTTTCACGGTTCCATTTACATCCACCAGATATCCCTCGAAGATGATACAGAACCAATTAGTCTTACAACAGAAACAATTTATGTGTAAGTAAACGTACAACATTGTGGCTTCAACTGTCATTCCAAATGTCTACTTTCCTGAAGTAACCTCAATTGATTCCCAATGTCCACCCATCTCTTCTTAACAATGCAATTATTGGCCTTTGTTGCGCATGACCAAATCTATAAGCCTTGTGAAAAGAGAGAAAAGGGAGAATCCCTAATTATTGTTATTGAAAAACTGTTAATAATACACATTGGACTTGGGTATATATATACATGTTAGTGGGACCCATAATACAATACGGAAAGAAAAGGAAAAGGAAAAGGAAATAACCTAAATAACTGTACACTATCTAACACTCTCCCTCAAGCTAGAGCATATATGTTATATGCACCAAGCTTGTTACAAATGTATTTAATTCTAGGACCTCTGAGAGATTTAGTAAAAATATCTGCTAGTTGATCATTTGAATTGACAAAACTAGTCGCCACACATCCTGATGCGATTTTCTCTCTAATGAAGTGACAGTCAACTTCAATGTGTTTGGTCATTTCATGGAAGACTGGATTGGATGCAATATGCAAAGCGGCTTGGTTGTCACAGATGAGTTTCATTTGTTCATCCTTTCCAAATCTCAACTCCCGAAGAAAATGTTTCAGCCATATGAGTTCACATGTTACCAGAGCCATAACTTGATACTCGGCTTCAACACTAGATCTGGCCACTACATCTTGTTTCTTACTCTTCTAGGATATTAGGTTACCTCCAATAAAAACACAATACCCGGAAGTGGAACGTCTATCTGTGGGTGAGCCAGCCTAATCTGCATCTGTGTAACCAACAACCTGGGTATGACCTCTGTTCTCGTGCAACACACCTTGGCCTGGTGTGCTTTTGATATATCGAAGAATGCGGATTACAGCATCCCAATGGCTATCACATGGTGACTGTAGGAATTGACTAACAACACTTACAGGAAAAGAAATGTTTAGACGAGTAATGGTGAGGTAGTTCAGTTTACCTACAAGTCGTCAATATCTCCCAGGATCTCCTAAAGGCTCCCCCTGTCCTGGTATAAGTTTGACATTTAGATCCATAGGAGTGACTACCGTTTTACAGTCTAACATACCAGTTTCTTCCAAGATGTCTAAAGCATACTTCCTTTTGGAAAGAACCACACCGGAACTGGATTGAGCTATCTCAATCCCTAAGAAATACTTGAGTTTCCCCAAGTCTTTAGTCTGAAAGTGGGTGAAAACGTGTTACTTTAGTTTCTGAATACCATTCTGATCACTGCCTGTAATGACGATGTCGTCCACATAAACTACCAGATAAATACACTGCCCCGAAGAGTTATGATGATTGAAAATGGAATGGTCTGCTGTACTGTGGAACATGCCAAACTCCTTAACAACAGAACTAAAACGGCTAAACCATGCTCGAGGAGATTGTTTCAAGCCATATAAAGAACGGCGTAACCTGCACACTAAACCAGACTCCCCCTGAGCAACAAAACTAGGTGGTTGCTCCATATAAACTTCCTTAGCAAGATCCCTATGAAGGAAAACATTTTTAATATCTAAATGATAAAGAGGCCAAGAACGCATATCAACCATGAAGAGTAATAGACGAACAGAAGCTATCTTGGCAACAGGAGAGAAAATGTCACCATAATCAGAACCATAAACCTGAGTATAGCCTTTAGCAACTAAGCGGGCCTTAAGGTGATCAACCTGACCATCAGGGCCAACCTTAACTGTGTAGACCTAACGACAACCAACTGTAGATTTACCAGAGGGTAAAACAACAAGATCCCAAGTGCCATTGGAGTGTAAAGCAACCATTTCATCTACCATTGCCTGTCGCCAGCCTGGATGGGAAAAAGCGTCAGGGGTGCTCTTGGGAAGAGAAACATAAGATATAGCAGAAACAAATGCAGAATAGGGTGAAGATAATCGATGGTAACTCAAAAAATTGTAAATGGGATGAGGATTACGAGTAGATCGATTACCTTTCCAAAGAGCAATGGGTAAGTCAGCAGAAGGAGGCAGAGCCGGGGCAGGAGAAGCCGAAGGGATAGGAAGTGAGTCAGCAGGTACCTCAGCCAAAGAAGGAGGAACAGCGACGCGATGACGGCGATGATAAACCTGAAGTAGGCGAGAAGGCACTGCATCAGGTGGGGAGATTAGGGGAAGGGGTAAGACTTCAGAAACAGGAAGAGATTCAGAGGTGGAGAAGAACGGTGAGTCCTCAAAGAAAGTGACATCAGCGGAGAGAAAGTAGCGATGAGTCTCAGAGAAATAACAACGATAACCCTTTTGAAGTCTGGAATATCCTAAGAAAATGCATTTTGTGGCTTTGGCAGAGAGTTTGTCTTGTCCAGGAGTGAGAATATGAACAAAGCAAGTACAACCAAAAACACGAGGAGGAAGGAAATAAAGTGGTTGGTCAGGGAAAATAAGGGAATGAGGAATCTAATCGTGTAATACAGATGAGGGCATATGATTAATCAAATAACATGTTGTAAGAACAACGTCCCCCGAAAAACGAAAAGGAACATTACCATGGAGAAGGAGAGTACGAGCTATCTCAACAAGATGTCGATTCTTACGTTCAGCTACCCCATTTTGTTGAGGAGTATGAGCACAAGAAGACTGATGAAGGATCCCATGTTGGGACATAAATGAAGTAAATGGTGCAGAAAAATATTCCCTGGCATTGTCACTGCGCAACACACGAATAGAAATATTGAACTGGGTTTGGATTTCAGCATAAAATTTCTCGAAAATAGAGAATAACTCAGCTCGATTTTTCATTAAAAATAATCAAGTACATCGAGAATAGTCATCAATGAAAGTGACAAAATATTGAAATCCTAAAGTAGACGCGGTTCGACAAGGACCCCAAACATCAGTGTGGACAAGTTCAAAAGGATACTTTGCCCGATTATTCAAACACTTTGGGAACGAGACATGAGTATGTTTCCCAAGTTGACAGGACTCACACGCAAGCGACGATAAAAATGAAAAACGAGGGACCATTTTTTGGAACTTGGATAGACTAGGGTGGCCCAGGCGACTGTGGATGAGGAGGGGAGCATCAGTAGAAATGCAAATTGCAGGAGTTGAAGGCGAGGTGATGTGATAGAGGCCTTGAGACTCACGTCCTATGCTAATCGTCTTCCCCATACTTCGGTCCTACAAGGTCACAAATTTATCAGAGAAAGTGATAGAACAGTTAAGAGAGCGAGTTATTTTGCTAATGGAAATAAGATTAAAAGGACACTCAGGGACATAAAGGATAGAATGGAGAGGTAGGGAAGGGAGAGGATGAGCTAAACCAAAACCTTTAACCATAGTTTGGGAACCATTATCTAAAGTAACTGTAAGTAAGGCAAAGGTAGTAGTAATAGAAGAGAAAAGATCCTTATTACCAGATATGTGATCAGAAGAGCCAAAATCTAGAATCCAAGGTCCAAGAGAAGATGTGTGGGTAAGACAAGCAGAAGTATTACCAGTCTGAGCAACAGAAGCAACAGAAGCTGACTTGGTGGTCTGATAGCGAAGATAGTCATCATACTCACTATTAGTGAGGGAAATACCCTGAGATGTGGAGGAATTAGGAGGCTGAGGAGGTTGAGGATCAGATGATTGGGCCACGTGGGCAATGCGGGGAGGCCGCCCATGTAACTGATAACACTGATCACGAGTGTGTCCAAGCTTCTTACAATAGGTGCAATGAGGACGTTGGCCTCTACCTTGGTTACCACTGCGTCCTCCTCGAGAGTTAGTTTGAGAAACTAACACAAAAGAATCTGAAGTGTTATCAGATGGCAAAGTCTGAGTGGAGGAGATACGGAGGAGGCGAGCAAACACATCATCCAAGGATGGAACGGAGGAACTGCCAAGAATCTGATCACGGACGGTCTTAAGATCTGGACAGAGACCAATAAGTGTAAGAACCATGAAGAACTTGTCAATCTGTATTCGTTGATCCTCAACATCAGTAGTAAGAGGCATCACGATCAAGAATTCCTCCTTAAGAGAAGCAATCTGGCCAATATAAGTAGATAAATCCATGTCTTGTTGTCTGACATTAACAATAGAAGAAGCCACCTTATAAAGACGTTGGATATCATTCGTGTATAGCCCTTTCGCCTGATTCCAAAATTTAAAGCATGTTTTGTAGGCCCGAAGATGAAACAGAATCTTAGGATCAACTGATTGCCATAACACACTACATAACTGTGCATCTATCTTCCTCCATTATACTCTGTCAACCTCAGGGATATCCGTCTCCTGCGTAACAAGGTGATCCTCATAACCTTGACCCATAAACCAAAGCTCCATAGAGGCAGACCAGGACAAATAATTTTCACTGCCAACCAATTTCTTCGAAGTAATCATAGGAGATCCAGATATGACAGAGGAAAAAGTGGAACTTTTAGTAACCATATCTACTTATCTGGAGAATGAAATATGTTTGGATCGAAGAGAGCCCTAATACGGCTTCAGATCACGGCTGAAAGAAGAAAAACCGAGGATCCGCGGCTGTAAGAGACCAAATAGTAAAGAAAAACAAATGTGGCACTACTGGAAGGGTAGAAGAACACTTCCTAAGACACGTGTAGGGCTTGGGGTAGAGAGAAAGTCACCGGAGGTCACCGGAAAGGCTGTTTAGAGGGCCGACGGAGACAAAAAAACCCAAAAAAATGCACTTGTAGGGATCAGATGGCACAAGCACAGATGGAGGGTGGCTAGATGGCGTTAGGCGAGGCTGGAGGTGGAAGCGCGTGGCCGGAAAGTGCTCTACGCGCCCTCATGCGCCGGCGCGTGAGGTTCAGGCCACCGGAGAAGAAACGCACGTGGCCGGCGCATGGCTGAGAATCTTCCTCTGGTGCCTTGAGAAAACTTGAAGATCTTCTCCTTGCGCACCTGATGGTATGGTCGATGTCGGAAAAGGACTTCGCCGGAAAAGTTGCCGGCGTTGAGGGTTTTCTGACGGCGATACGGTTGATCGGAAAGCTTTAGGAAATGAGAAAGATGACCGGAATGAAACACGATCACTAAAAGATTTCCCAACATGGATTCACGGATAAACCGAAAATAATTAGGGTTTTTTCTCCTTGGGCTCTGATACCATGTGAAAAGAGAGAAAAAAGAGAATCCTTAATTATTGTTATTGAAAAACTATTAATAATACACATTGGACTTAGATATATATATACATGTTAGTGGGACCCACAATACAATACGGAAAGAAAAGAAAAAGGAAAAGTAAATAACCTAAATAACTATACACTATCGAACAAACCTAATTTCCCTTATGACCTACTTGTGGTACTTCTGAGTCCCACGATCACATCCCTCCATGGTTCTAGCCTTGCTAGTTATTCCATTTACCATCTCAATCACATGAGAGAGAGAGAGAGAGAGAGAGAGTTTGTTGCATTGTAAATGGCTTTTGCATTAGGATTCTTTCAATTTTCAGGTTTCCATTCTGTAATCATGACCCAAAAACTCTCCTAAAGAGACACTCAAATCAAGTGAATCAGAGAGATAGAGAGAGTTTGAATCATTATTATGTATTTTTTCTTATATGTTGCTTTTAAAGAAAATTTTGACTTACAACTTAAAAAAAAAAAAAAAAAAGAAAAAAGAAAAAAAATGATATTATAGCAAGATCAAGCACTGAGGCAGAATATACAAAGTGATATATAATACAGCTAATTGTATGAAGTCAAATGGAAATGGACCACACCTCATATCATAACTGACATGGAGTTTTATGAAAGGATTAAACTATTAAGATACACAATAATCTCAAAACAAACAATGTAAACCCCACATGTGAAGACACAATGTAAGGTACACAGAAAATTGGGGATATCTATATCTATACCAAGGCTTTGGGTAGTTTCATCTTAGTTATCAGATAATGACCATGTTTAACATCCATGCTCCTAACTCTTCTTTTCGTTTTTGGTTTTTCCATTTTTCTTTTCTTGGAAGAGGGTAGGTGGGAGTGTTGAACTTTTCACTTCACCAAGCAGTCTGTAATCACAGAATTCTGAAGTGGGCTAACCGGTGCAATCCAAATAATACTGAAGGTTTCAAGAAGATAAAAACAAAAATAAAATAATAAAATAAAAACTGAAGAACTTTCTCAACAGAGTGAACCAATTTTCCCTGAGTAAGAAGGCCATTTAGTTTATGCATATGCAATTCTCTTGGTAGCAAAGGCAGATAATTGAAATAATCAGCACATGTTTCAAGCAGTGATGGCATGTGGATAGAGCAAGGAATAAACAAATAAAGCACAAGCAATATAACCAAAAAATGTAGTAGTAAGATCATTTGAATCACCTGTGAACTACATTATGCTCATGTAGATATTTCAAACCTTTCACAATCTGCCTTGTGTATTTAGAGGCTTGGGAGTCTGACAATTTATGCTTTTGATAGAGATTTAAAAGTGAACCTTCAGTTGCAAGCTCAAGAAAGATATAAAGTTTGGTCTTGTCCTGGAATGGCAAGACATTTTGTGAGTAAGCAAGAAAAAAAATATGACATGAACTCCAATCCTCTTGATGCAGTACCAGAACCAGATCATAAAGGAACAGACAACAACAAAAACATGAAAAATACTAATTCACCCCCAAAGAACAGAAAAATGTAACTACTGAGTATTTAGACTGTCAATTTGACAGCCTACGAGGGAAATAAAAGATGCATATGATGCATGAATGTTTAGAAACATGCATTCAGAAGCAGACCTACAAGGCAAGAACATAGCTTGAAACAACAATAAGGCCAAATACCATGATAAAATAGCTGATACGATAAGTAGATGAGAGATTAAAAAAAGGTTCTTTAAAGGAAAAAGTGAACTTGAAAAATAACAGATGGGGAAGCTCAAGAGACACCCTCATGAATTTTAGTCTAAGGTTTAGTTCTCATCAAGCAGCTAAAACAGAACATGCCGCTTTAAGAGTCATCCAGTCAGGGCAATCCTTCTATAGCCTCTGAAATAAAATTTTGTGATTAACATCCAAAAATATGATTGAAAATAATAACAACTCTAAAAGCAAAACCTTGGTTACTCAATATAGACTCAGAATCCCTATTAACTCTCTAACAGAGACATGTACTCAGTCAACCTCATGAAGATTGCAACAGTGCTGCTGTGGCCTCAGATTTAGGTCTTGTTTGAGGATATTATTTTGCCTTTAACTTTGGTGAGGAACTGAAGTTAAAGCTAAAACCATTATTTTAAAGGGGCAATCTTGGCATTGGTGTGATTTCACTAAACATAAAACAATTTCCCACATAAACTGAAAAACAGCTTGCCCATACGTATGTGTTGAACTCCTTTTAAGGTTAGAAGTACTTCAGTGAAGCCAAAAACACATATTGAAGATCTTATTAGACTTAAAAAGGATCTTTTTGCTTCCAAAAAGTCAATCTAAACAGAGCTTTAGTACTGTTTATTTTTAGTTATGAAGAAATTAAGAAAATATACAAAGAATTTGTAAAAAGGAACAAGCAAACAAATCCATCAAAAAAATTGCACAGGCTTATAAAAAGACAAATACAGAAGTCCGCACACCAGAGAGCCTTTGGCTGCACAACCTTAAGGAAATTAACCACCAAAACACGGGGCATGATATCCCTAGTCAAACCAACCACGAACAGGATCCATTTTTGGCCGACCAATAGCCTTTCTAATTCAAGGGATCTAGGCTTCCAGAAAAAAGAGAACACAACTATCAAATTGCATGATCCTCAGCACCCAATGATTGTATCTCGCACAACACTCTCCGACTACTAGCCACCCAAGATAAAACTATTAGTTAATCCACCTCCACCATTAAAGCAAGAAATTTTTGCTTCAGTAGTCAGCCCAAAACCAGCTTTCTTTGAGAACCTTGAATAAACTTGCCTGTGATCCCATATTAGATTGCCAATAGCCATCCAATCCCAATTTCCAAGGAACATCAGCAAAATTAAGCTTCAAAACACCAACTATCAAAGTAGCTCACTACTATTCCAATTGGGAACGTAACTGATGTTGAAGGGAATTCTGATAAATTCTTGGTAACTAATATCCATAGTAGTTCTCCTGAAATTCAGTAGACTAACTCTTCCTATCTTCAAATACCCAGGCATTCCTTTCTAGCTTCTTCTACCTGCCATAATTTATCCACCCAGTGAAACAATTTTGAGTAGCAATTACCCTCCTTGACCCATTTCAACCTAGACTCTTGTCTCTAGCTCTTCCCTCCCATAATTCCTCCAACCTTATTTTCCTCTTCATTCTAAGATATCAAAGTTCTTCCATCATATGACCCATTCCTTCAAGTGTGATTATCACAGTGTTCCTTTTGCCAGAAATATCAAAAGTTTCTTTCTTCAATATTTCAAAGAAAGCTTTGATTGACTTAAGGCTACACAATAAATCTATCATTCCCATACTGAGACCTGAATCTCATGCAACATCCATAATAATATCACCAAATTTTGGGTGCAGCAACCACATATTTTCAATAGAAAAGAGGGTGAGAATCATCTAATTAGTTAACCTCCATATCATGGAACCATAATCAAATACTAGCCTAGGTAAGATTCTTGAATGATGTTGCACTCTGTTGAGATCAAGAACCTACCAAACCTCTTCAAACTGGGGTTTCTTGCTTGTTTGACCATGGAAAGGCCTCACTCTAAGAGATGAATCAACTAAGCCACAACTTTTGATTAGCTCATCAGTGTCAGTCACGCTACTGGGAATTCTAGACAAAATAGCTTTTCCCTAAAAGACCCAATAACATTGAACTCTCCTCAGTGCACCAAGTCAAAAGCTACCCTGAGCAGTTACTCAGCTTCTCCCTAAGCTGCAATTGATTTGGTCCAAAACCTCAAACACCTATGGATCTTCCAGATAAGTTTCAATCGAATTTTAATTGAACTTAAGACAGATACCACCAAAGATTCATGCCTTCTAAGGATTTTGAATCCCATAACATTAAGATCCTTTCTAAGTCCTCTTGAACATTGGGCCTTCACTAGAGTAGCCATTATACTAATAAGGACAAAGACTGTCATGGTTATTCTATGAGGGAAAGACCTAACTAATGTTACTGTTCCCAAGTGAGAGCAACAAATTATCAGTCCCAAGTTTTAGTTGGCACTCTAGATTTACTGCAGAGGAGGGACGTATGCCCACATTGATGCCATAATTCATGGCTTCTTCCTAAAGCCAGGAGCATTCTGAGGAATATTAAGACTAGTAATCTGCCACTTCAGCACAGATGTAGTTAATAGAATGAGGTAACTCTACAAAGCTAAAAATTTTCCCGTCCTTTTCACCGGTGTTAACAGCCATCAACTCTGGGCTTTATCAACTGCCTCCACCAATGTTTCTTCCCCATAAATTAGGCCCAACCCAGCACTAGCAGCGAGTTAAGTCCTCCGAGGTACAAAGATGCCAGAGGACTCATGCAACAACTCTACAAGACCCAGATCAGGTTCCTAAATTTGTGTCTTGCATGCAGCATTATGTAGGGTTTTTTTTTTTATATATATATATCGATATATTCTCCCAAAGATTCAGGTATGAAATTGACAGGATTTCATGAATATACACACAAAAAAAAAGGGAAAAAAAATCTAAGATTGCCACAAAAAATGCAAAATTGCAAACGGTAGCCCTAATTCCAAGAGTGGTACATAACAAGAAGCCAATCCAACAAGAAAAATTTGAAAAATACCTTGAATGTGCCATAATATTGAACTATGTGCTTATGTTGGAACTGACTTGAAAGAGAGATCTCCTGAACCATTACGAAAGAAATTAGGAAAGAACTCTCACGTATGCAGGCTGGATCAATATGAAATTGCTTTTGACTGCATAATCTGAGTATGCAATTACTTAGAGGTTAATCAAGATGTATGGAAAATAGATTTAAAGAAGAATTGAACTAATACACAATCAGCACCTTTCATCCTTCTAACCTGTTGAAGTTGATCAATACCTTGCTGCCCGCCCGTCCTTGATCAGTCAACAAAACCTCCTTCACAGCAAAAAAACGTCCATCAGCCAAAAATGTTTTTTCGGTAATTTGATTTGTTTTTTCCTTTTGGTGAAAATATTTTATATTATTAAAATACGAAATAATATCTTAATATTTTTAAAAATAATTCATTTAAAAAAATGTTTTCGAAAATAAAATTTAAAAAGCAGTGTCATTTTCCCAGTAGCCCATAGGCGGGAAAGAGAGATTCAGAATTCACAAGAACTCAGAAGAGAGAGAGACGCCCATCACAGCCGGGGATGAAAGCCACCGGCCGCCGCCGTCCGAAGGACTCTATCCGCCCACCGCCGCCGCCACCACCCTCCGTCGACCACCACCGCCAATTCAGCCGCCCTTCCTCCCTTGGAATCAATCGCTCCTCCGCCGGCGATGCCCTCACCGACCAGTCCTACCAACTCTCCGCCATCCGCACCATCAACTCCTTTCTCGCCTCCCATTCCTCTCCTCTGCCCCTCAAACCCCCTCTCCCCTCCGCCAAAGACATTTCCGAAACCCTAAAATTCCTCATCTCCCAACTCGATTTCCCCACAACCAAACTTGAAGACGATCTTCCTATCCTCCTCAAGCATCTCAATTGCCCGATCAAGCTCAACAAGTCCGCTCTCAAAGCCCCCGGAACCCTGCATGCTTGGCCTTCCCTTTTAGGCGTAATGCATTGGTTGGTTCAAATCGCATTGTATAATGACCATCTTGTGTCGAATTTGGAGTGTTTTGACAATACTTTTGTGTATGCATTGGATAGTTACTTGCATTATATTCGCGGGGATGATGATGGGATGGAGGCGGTGGATAGGGAGTTTATGGGGAAGTTGGAAAGGGAGAGGGACGCAGTGGCGAAAGGTGTGAAGGCATTGGAGAAGGAGGTGGCAGAGAGGGAGGGGAGGTTGGAGGAATTGAGGTCGGGGCCTTCGGCTAAGGAGGTTGTGGAGAAGGAGAGGGGGGTGTTGGAGGAGGATGTGAAGAAATTTCATGCAATAATTGCAGAATTTTCAGTAAAGATTACATTTGTGGAGAAGATTTTAGATGAGAAGGGGAAGGAGTTGGGGGTGAAGGTTGAAGAGAATAATAGAATTTGCGAGGAGAATGAAGAGCTGAAGAAGAGGGTTGAGTTGCAGACGTTTAATGCAAGAGATGCAGAGAGGATGAAAAGGGAGTTGCAGGCAGTTGAGAGAGATATCACGGAGGCTGAGGTTGCAAGGAATGGTTGGGAGGAGAAGTCTTGGGATGTTGACACGACAATTGGGCACAAGTTTAAGGAGCTTGAAGCTCTTTCAATTGAATGCAACCAGGCTCTCAGGAGGTTTTCTTTTCCTTATTCTCTTTGTTTGGCTTTGGTACCTCTATAATCCACTCCACTAGGATTTTCTTAATTTCTTAAGTTGCATACTCTAAAGTCTTTCTAGTAATCTTCAGTATGCTTTCTGATAATTAATGAACATGGTAGAATTGTGTTCTTTCTTAGGTTTGGTGTTGCTTGGAATTAATTTTCTCTATTCCATTGAAGTCTACTGTGATTCTTATCAACATTAGGTTATCTACCTCCATGAATTAGATTACAAGATTTTTTTTGTCATTTATGGGTGATATGAAATGTTTTCCTGTTCTTTGCAAATACATTAACATATACAACATTTTAGTACAACTTCAGTGAGAACATAGGATCTGGCTCTGTAGTTACAGCATGACTAGTTGATGATTCCTGAGAAGGATCCAGCTGCTGTTCTCTGCTTAAATTATTCCGGTGAACATGCCCTTGAGGCCTGGCTCAAGAGGTAAAGGTTTGGGAGGGTTTGTGGAAGTTTCAGGTTCAAATCCCAATAGGGACAAAAAAATTTACCTAACAAAAAAATAAAATTTCAGTAGACAAAAATTCAGACCAGGTGAATGTAGTTGCTGAATCATTCAATGGCTTATGTCTTCTTGAGTCACATGCATTTTTTCCACGTAGCCAACTCAAACTTCATTTGTTTACTTGGGTTGTGATTCAACACCAACAATGGGTAGTTTCTAAGTTGTAATTTGCCTTACATGCATTTATCTTTTAGGTGCATTACATCTTTTGTATTGGTTTATGATTTCATGTTTGTTCATCTTCTTTAACCTTTTGAGCTAAGTGTTACTCTCAAACTGCTAACCATTCTAGAGCTTTGTCAAAGTAAGAAAAATAAAAAGGTTTTTAAGGTTAGTTAATGTTCATTCTCAATTTGGCTTTAAAAAAAAAATCTCCATTTAACACTTCCATCCTCACAAGTTTTCTAATAATTTATTTAGAAAGAGATAGGTGATACAGTTGCCCTTGGCAACCTCTTTTTTTGAGGTAGCCTCCCCTCTCCCCCCCTCCCCTCTCTCTCCTTCTCTCTCTCTCGGTATATGAATTTCAACATGGAACCTTCCCATACCCACCCAACCCTTTGCCTCCTAAGCCCTGCCTTAGGAGCCTATTGTTTCCCTTGGGACCATGTTCTATTTAACTTTTTGAAGTAAACTAATAGCCATGAAGAGACAACACTAAATACTTAATTTTCAGGAGCATCTTTGAATTGAAAAATTAGCATGCCACCTCATGCAACTCTTTCAACCTATTAAACTACAATCTATTGTGTGATTGAAGTATTTTCTCTTGGATGGTTTCCAGGTTAAAGTTAGGAAATGGTTTGCAGTATGTTTTGAATGCCAAAGGGTCTTTGCCTGCTGAGGTTTTGGGAATTGATTACAAATCAACGCTTAAGCCTGCACTTGACTCCTTTGCTGATGACATAAATAAAATGCTCTATGCTAAAGTTGGAAGAGTTGATTTCTCTTCAGGAACAATCAGTTGAAAATGCTGCTAAAATTGAAGCAAAAAGAAATCATCTTGCTGCACTTCAAACTAGTAGTGATGAAGTAAGTGAATTAGAACTCATTTTTCTTGTTCAGAAGCTATGCATTTATATACCTCTCACGAAGAAAAAACTATGCCTTTTTTATATGCTTTTAGAGTGTCAACAGGAGCAGCCAGATTTTCACTTTGTTTTCCTAAAAATTTTAAAGAAGGGTAAAAGTATTGGTGATGTTAGATACAGATTAACTCCAGAAGACAAATTTTGGAGAGGATGATGAATCCTCTACTCATAAAATCCTCAAAGACATTCCTGAATATCTTTGGTACAAATAACAAGATTGATCATGTTACAAGAAAGAAGAACTCCTCAGCACATAAAAATTTTGGAAAGAATGATAGACCCATAAAATTCTCAAACACATACATAAGGATACAGATGGAGAGGGTGGGCACATAGTTGGAGCCAATGATCCCCTATTGAATATGCAATTAACTGAAGTACAAATTAACTCAACCTCTTTTTGCTGCTCTCAGAAAAGGCCAAACTCTCTTTCGCTCTCTCTCTCTCTCTCTTTCTCTTTGTATCCATCTATCTATATAACAAATCAAAGCAAGTCTTCTTTACCTAGTCGTCTGACTTTGTTAGCAATACCATTTCTAAAGTACCAGCAGTAGCATATACAATTGCATGGTCATTATATTGCATGGATGCCACTCCAAGAAAACTAAAGTTGTAACCGTAAGCTTCTTTGGTATTTTCTTTGCAATCTAAAAGACAATTGTTTTTTAATCTTGCTTGCCCCTTCGTTTAATTTGTTTTTTTAATTGTGATTTACCTATCCAAAAAAAAAAATGTTTTCTTGAATTGTTAGTAGTTGAATGCACATAAGAAAATTTCTTGGAAAATCAATTACTGCAGTTAAATTGATTGGACTACAATTAGAATTCAAAAAGGTGATAATTTAGATGTATTCAAATTTTGACAGAAAAATGTTGTTCCTAGAAATTCCATTGGGATAGAATATTGCTAAATTCCAGAATGACTCAAATGAAATATGGGAGGGAAAATAATTGGAAAGGAGTATAGTACCACCCGATGGTCAATCTAAAATTTGGTACAAAGGGCAAATGGTGTCAGTTACACAAGCAGTTGTCACTCAAAATTTAATAGCAAGAGCTGCCTGGTCTACCTATCAAAAAAAAAAAGCAACAGCTGCCTGGTCTAACCATTTGTCTAATGGGTGATCATAGTTTTAAAAGGTGTGCTTTAAGTGCGCCTAGGCTCAAGGCGCCACCACTCCCAAGTTATAGCGCTTGCTTGCCAAGATATGTGCCTTATTGAAAAAGTGCGCCTTGTCAGCTTTACTCTTCCTTTGTAAACACTTTTATTTTTTAAATTTCTAATTATATACTGAAATGTATATAATTTCATTACTTTTTTATTGAATGCTTCTTTTAAATGTTTCGAATTTTAAATTTTTTATTGATCGGATTAGATTTTGAATCATATTTTACAAAATTGATGTGTATTCTAGGTCACATTTCATTTCACTTAGACGCACACCTTGTGTTGCACCTTTCACTTAAGCTATAGGAAACTTTGCATCTTAGGTGCGCCTTGCACCTTTTAAAACTATGTGGGTGATGAAGGGGATAAGTTGAGAGATAAGTTTGTTATTCCTCCTAGAAACACTTCCTGGGAAGGTTGCTTTTTGGGAAATCGGAGTCGATTGTGGGTTGGGGGTTATTATTAAGGGACAATCATGGGCATTTTGTATCCATTCAACTTTAAGGGTTGTACTCTTCTGGTTGTAGATAAAATCTTAGCTTTTGGATGCCCTAGATAGACATCCATTTTGTATCCATTGCTAAAAACAATTATTGTATATGAGCAGAGCATGTATTACCCACATTACAGCTTTTTGGCATCAATGGACAGCTCAGGTTGTAATGTTCCTTTGAACTAATACAAAAGGTGACCCAAAAAGTGTGCTACCATAGTTATGTCAAATTGGTCTAGAGGACTTGGAAGTTAAATGTAGGGTGCATGCCATTGTTTCTGAAGTCCATTGATCAGGGTCAGATGGATGCTGATCAAGGGCCAGCTTGTTGTATGGTTTTGATATGGTACCTAGGTGATGTGAAGATATGATGAATAATAAATATAGGGAAGAGGGAGAAGAGGGAGAAGAAATAGGAATACGTGTTCATTTTCAGAATGCACATATCTTCAGGATGCCCTAGATGCACATACTCCAATTGCATAATTCTAGAATTGTGTCCACTTTTGGAAACCAGACATGTGCTTTAGAAAAGTGACCCAAATATGCTTTAGTATAATTCAGTTAAGAATAGGTACTATTTTCAAATTGGATTAAAAGGGATGATTAAACTGTTGGACATATTGACGTAGGACAACCCTATGATGGTTGCCTACAATCAAATAAGTGGGCTACGGTTTTTGTTTTTTAGGGTTTAACCGTTTAAGGTGAGGAATAAAGGATAAAGTTTATGGTAAAGAAAAATAAAATGAAAAAACATTGAGAAAGAAGATACGGAGAAGAAGAGCTAGAAACCTTTGAGTCTCACTAAGGCCTTCTAAGAGTCTCACCTAGAAGAAAATCAAGAGTCTTACCATTCAAAATTGCAAAGTATGCAAGAAAACGTTATATTATTAATTATCAATCCATTACTTTGATTTACATTAATTAGCTTTATTTATAGGCTTCTCTAAGAAATTCAAAGCCTACTAGGATTCTAATATAACCTATTATGACTCTAAGTCTCCTCTAAATTATTTAGCTATTCCTAATTTGATTCCAATAAATACTAATTCTAATTTTATTCTAACTAATACTAATCTCACTTAAAGTTTATTTGTGCCTTCCTTTCCTTTTTGAATATACTTTGAAAGGCTTTCCCCCATCACATGTCTTGGGATGTATGACATGTAGCTCCCTAAAACCCTGGATCTAGCTAGTAGCTTGGGTTGTTCCTTCTATTGGTCCCCTCATTTAGTGAATCAGGTTGCAGATTGATTGGCTAAATGTGGAGCCATGCAAATGGACTCTTTTGTAAGGTATGTTTTACCCCCTTCAAGTGTACATTGTCGCTATATTTTGTACAAGTTCTTGTATCGTCCTTGATTAGTATAGCTATCTTGCTACTTTTGTTAGATTTTTCCTCAATTTTTAATCATCCTTTATATTTTGAAAGGGTTTCTCATCCTTGGTTTGTTATTAAATTCATATCAATGAATGATTTGCTTTGGATTTAAAAAAAAAAAATAATCTGTTGGAGACGTCAATTGTTATTGCACATAGGTTGTCAGGCCCCAAATTTTCAAAGTAGCTTTGATGGCTTATAAAACACTTAAGAAAAATTATTTTTGGATGATAATTAGTCCCTACAAAGGATTGACTACATTTGATTCCTTTTCCAAGTATATTTTTTAGCAAGTAATTTTCCAACTTGCTGATTGGAAATTATTGTCAAGGCTTTGACTATATTTGACATTAGCTTAAACAATGCTTGCATAACTATGCCATGTAAGGTTATTCTATTATTAAAGAACTCCATTATTAGTGTCGAGCTATTGAGTAGTGTCTTCCTAATAATGTGATTTTATTAATAAGCTATTGAATAGTATCATGCATCTCGTTGTTTCTGATGGATCTGATGTTTAACTTGATTTTGCAACATAAATTATTGGGTTACACATTGTTTAATCTAATTGTTTTTCGTTCATGGATATTTATCTTCTGGTTGATTTTTGACAAGGCATCAGAATGAATTCTTTTTAGGCTATTATTGTATGAGGTTAACCATGGATGAATGATCAATTTGTCAGGTGGAAGCTCAATTAAATTTTTTGAAGAAGGAAACGCAAAACTACACCTCCAGATGTGCAATGGAAGCTAAGAAGTTGGTGGAGGATGTTGAGATAGAAACCCATAATGTAGATATTGTGGAAAGAGAAGTGGCAGATGTTCTGGAGGTATAATTTTGTTTTTCTTCTCTTAAATAGTTAGTTAAGGATATCAATATTGCCAGGGTGGATCTCGTAAACCTGAAAGAAACTTATTTTAACATAAGTTGGTTTCCCTTTTCAGAGCTAAAAATTTCTACCTGGCTTTATAATTGTTCTTGATTAATGTGAATATTATTGAAAAATTCAAGGGATTCTGACTAGACTTTGATGTTGTCATGAAGATGTCCAAATTGAAGTTGCAGGAAGCAATCAAGCAAAATGAGGATGAAATTCAGATATGTGCTTGGGAACTCTATGCTTTGGTTGACTCAGTTTCGAAATACAAAGAGCACATGGTATCAAAAATTTCAGAGATGAAGAGCAACCTTTCAGAAGCAGCAGGAGCTGTATCAGATTCTTACAAAGGCTCCTTGTCAGCACAGTTTGGTATCACTTTGGATACAAGCCACCGACCCAATAGATTATTCCTTTCTGTGACACAAGTTCTTTTTCTTTTTCCTTTTCTTTTAAGGTAATGGACTGATTTGTATTGTATGTATACTTGTCTTAAATATTTGGTACTAGCAACTTGTCCTATGGTAACAATGTGGCTAGGATTGAAAATGGAACATGGGATGGATCTGAAGGTTCAATGGAAATTTGTACAATAAGGTTTTGGCTGGTGAGAAAATGAAAATGGATGTTGATGGAACTGAGAGTCTGAATGCCCTATGCACTAAATTTAGAGCATCATTAATTTGGGAATCAATACTTTATGTGATTAGAGACCTAAAAAACCATGGAAATCATGTTTGTAACTCAGGCTATTGTTTTGCATTTATTATGAAAAATGTATGTCAAAACCAATTTAACAAATGTAAATTAAAGCATATACCAAGATATAACTTTCCATTTTCGAGTTTAGCCCATCAAAGTGCGGGATGGAGATTAGAAAAAGGCACAATGAGATGAAAACATTAACAATGGGTTTCGGTTGGAAAATGTTTTTCATTTTTCATTTATTTTTATTCTCTAAAAATAGCTTTTATTCCTTTTTTTTTTCTTATCTTGAAAATGCCTTAAGTCAAAAGAAGTGATAATCAATTTTAAAAATGGAAACTATAAATCACTTTTTTGTTTAAATTGTTTTCATTTGTAAAGAAAACATAAATCAATATTTCAGAAAATAGAGTTTTATAAAAATAGAAAATCTGGAAACACCAATTTTGTGTTTTCATAATTTTCTTAGGAAATATTAAAATCGTCTTCTAAGAAGGTGAATAAAAAAGTAATGAAATCATGTGAAAGACTTTATGATGTCTGTTTAGTGTGTTCCTTTTTATTTTATTTTTTATTTTTTTATTTTTATTTTTTTATATTTGTCTTTTGATTAAATAATTCATTTAAAAGCTATGTTTAAGTGGGCATTTGGTAAAACTTATTACTTATTACTTATTACTTAATGATTTAAATTGATTTTAAGTTAAATGGTTCTTAAACTGTAAACTTAAAACTTTTATCCTAAATTGTCAAATTGACATATTCATCCTTATTAATTTTAACTAATAATTATAGTTTCACTAATCGTGAATAATCAATTTATTTGTTAAATATTCATATTTAAAGTATTAAAGATACAAGTACAATCATAAAAAATAAGTAATAAATGTAGACAAATAAGGTAAAAAAGATTTGAGATTAAGAATAAGTTAACTATTTTAACTTAAAGTTAATTTTATTGAGACTCTTCATGTTTAGTGTAAATACATTAAGTCATCATAAGTTTCAAATTTCAATTTCATCAATTAACATCCTTATAAATGTATTATGTATATAAATTTTATTTTTTAACAAATAAAATTTAGGTTTTAGTGAATTATTAAACACTCCTATCTAAAATATTTTTACTTGAAATCTCTTAAAAAGATAAATTTTTTAAACAAAATAAATTCATAAGGGTACTAATTGATGAAATTTGAAAACAACGGTAATCGAGTATATTTATATCAAACCTCAAGGGGTCTCAATGAAATTAACCCTTTTGACTTATTACTTGAAGTTAAAAATAACTTTAAGTTGTAATATTAAGTTATTTTATCAAACATGTTTAATCCCTTTAATGACTTAAATTAAATTATTAAATCATATTAAGTCATTAAGTTGATTTGCCAAATATCCTTAAGTTAACTATTTTGACTTAATGTTATGTTTATATTATAATATTAAATTATTTTACCAAAAATAGTTAATCCATTTAATAACAAATTAAGTTATTATGTTATATTAAATTATTAAATTGGTTTACCAAACACCATCTAAAAGAGGTTTAAAATTATATTATCAAAGTATATTTTTTATATTAATTTTAGAATAAAATCCTTCTCTGCTTCAACTATATACTAGGATCCATCCCTTTTTAGTTTCTCTTTTAAAGAAAATAGCACATACAAAACTAAATGACTTTATTTGGGTGTTTTAGAGTAAAAAAAATTAAAGCTAAGAAAAGACAAAAGCTAGTTTACAAAATCTTAGCTTTAAAGCAAGTGAAAAAACTTCTATAAAGGAGATAATTTGTATATCATTTGGTCTAAAATTATCTCATAATCTATTACAATACTACACAAAACAAAGAAGCATCTAAAATACTTTAATAGATGATATTTAAAAGCAAATTAAAGTCAACTCACAAAGACCTTGATTAATCAAAGTAGAAATATTTGGAATATTGAGGTTTGACCAATTGAAATAATTCAACCATTTTAACTTAACTAAGAACACTTTGTTTGAAGAAAGATCATATCATTAATTCATAAAATTCAATTAGAATCCACAATTGTAAGATGGTGATAGTATTGAACCATGAATATCCCACACATGTATACATGCCACATTAATAGATATGATTTTATCAAGAAGTATTATTGGTATCTTGAAACACAAAGACAAGTATTAAGTTATGTTTAGTTTCAAAAAGCATTAAAAAAAAAATGTTAAGAAAAATATTTGTTTTATATTTGGTATCACATGGAAAATAGGGAAAAAATTAAATATTATTATAATTTTGTGTGTAAAATGGGTTTGAAATAACAAATATAAGTAATTTATTAATTTTAAATATAATTCTTTTATGTTTCTCCACATTTCCTTTCCTTGTACTTTTTCTCTTTATTTTATTTTCCTCAAATTTTTCAAAAAACAATCATAACATTAGAGAATTATTGACCATGAATCAATAACAATTACGTTGGATTGATTAAGTTGAAAGTTGGCTCTAGAAAGTAATAAACCACCGAAGTTGACAAACCAAGCCGAGTAAGATTAGGGAATGGTATTAATTTAATACTTTTAAAAAAGAGTTTAATACAAAAGTATTTAAAAATAAAAACTTGAGTTAAAATGTGATGATTATAATGTGTGAAATGTGAAAAACCTTTGTCACAACATGAAAGACTTAGCAACTTCAATAGACTTGAATTGTGTAAGTGCCACATGAGAGCTTAAGAAATACTTAAATCCGTGACACTTGTCTTCCACCATCTATAGAAGCTCCAACCACTAACTTGAAGATACAAAGAGGGTGACATGCTTCATATGCTTCATCAAGGTTAATTACATACCCACAAGAATTGACCATAACCACACATCTTATGGGCAAAAACATATATCAATTCAAGTTTTCATTTTTTTAACATTCCTAATTCACACTTTCAATACACAAATTGTACCATCTTTCTTGATGGTCATGATTGTAAGAGACTAATCATATGCAAGAGTAGACCACCTTAGCAACATTTGGAATCTCACTTGCATCTTGAGATTAACTTCTCCTCATTGTCCTTGTTTCCACCTAAAGCTAAAGAATAAAACACAACATTTCAATGTCATTAACATAGTACAACAAACACACTATAATTATTAACACAAGTATATTTCACAAGGTTGTGTCTGATTTCCAAAATTCATTTTCATGTTCCTTCGTACTTGGATTTTTTCATGAGAAAATAATTTTCATGAAGATTTTTCTTTCCTTATACTTTCTTGAAATCAAATATAGTGATAGGGAATCACATATCATTAGATACACTTCATGCTAATGAAGCTAAAATCATACCCCTAAAATGTTCAAATTATAACATAATCATCAAAGGAACTAAAAACATAATTAATAGGTATTAACCATTAACTTAAGAATTAATTTAAACATATATAAATTATTGTTTACCTATAATAATAGTAAGGAATTTATAACTAACTATCATGCGGTAGATGGAGGATTTAATATAATGATACTTAGCGCCTTATACCAAGCACATGAGAAAAAATATATATCCTAGTTAATTGTCGATTGCGCTACCACTTTTTTTTTTTACCTCCTAAAACATTAAACTTATGTTTTATTTTATTTTTTAATAATTGAAAAACCTTCCATGGCTAAGCCTATAGGACTCTATGGGGAACCAAACCTCAAAGTGTTAATCGCGTCACAATAACTAGCACTAGATAAATTCAAAGTATCATTAGTGGCAGGATTCAAACTCAAGACCATGTGTCACTTAGTGGGACCACACTTCTCGATATTCGCCTTCACCAATTGGACCACTCTAGTGGGTTTAAACTTATGTTTGACTCATAGTGAGTACCAAGGAAACAATAAAAAAATATCAAGAAAAATGATAAATGTTTGGTTTCATTGTAAAAAATATGGAAAAATTAAAATAACTAAAATTAGTTAGAACTATATACATTTTAAAATTATTTAATTTTATATAATGAAGCAAAATAATTGAAATAAGATTGAAGAAACATATGAAAATAATTGATTGACTTTAAATCTTGTTTTTATTCTTTTTCACTTTTTATTTCCTTTTAATTTTTTTTCTCTATTTTCTTTCCCTTATATTTTCCTTCAAGTTTTCCAAAAACCAAACATAATCGCACAAAACAAGGATCAAGGGAAAGAGAAAATAGTAAAGAAGTTGAAGAGGCTTTAATCAATTTTCTACACGTACTAAAAGGATAAATGAACAAAATGACTTACCAATAAGTTGTTAGGAAAAAACATGAAGTCCACCTGCAGCTACCACATGTGATTTCGTTCTGATCGGTACTATCACAAATTTCACTTAAAATTAGTATGATCATTTGTTAAGTAAACTTCACGAGCATATCACAAATTTCACATAAGTAAATATAAGATTAATCCAAGACTTCCATCTCAAGAAATAGACAATAAGTATGCATATTTAAAAATGTTTTAGCATACTTAAAGAAATTTAATTCTTAAATACAAAAACTATAAACAATTTGACTCTTAAAACTATTAAAATCAATATATGGGAGTTTCATTATTTACTGCCATCAAGTAAAAGTGTGTTTGAGAGTGATTCTAGAAAGCATTTATAATATTTCTAACACTTGAATGATAAAAATTTTCAAATATTAAAAATATCAAGAGTACGTTAGATCCTGTTTGGCAGGGATTTTAGAAAGCACTTCTAACTTTTTTTACGCTTGAAAAATTTTATCATTCAAGTGTTAAAAATACTAAAAACATTTTCTAGAATTACTACCAAACACACTCTAAGTTTTTACATATATCTACCTCATAATACATTCAAATTTAACTTCTAATTTGTGTACATGATCTTCTCTAACTAATTTTGATAACTTATTCAAATTTTATCTTAAAAACAAGTATAAAAAAATTAATTAAACAAATAATTAATTAATGTTATGTCTAATAAGGTAATGAAGAATCCCTAGAGCTTCATAATCACTTTGTAGAGGTTTTTATTTAACTAATTAAATAAATAAATAATGAAAAAAAGAAAAGCAATTCACTCTACCATATCTATGCTATATATGTACAAAAAATAAAAAATAAAAATGAAAACTATACATGTTTTTAGACTTTCAAAGTTAGTTGAAGTTATTTTTCATATTTTTTGAAAATGAAGAAATTCTATAAAATGTGGTTCATGCATAGTTATGATATCAATTACTATAAACTATGTTTGAATCTTAGAGAGTACTTAGGAAATAAAAAAACACTGAGAAAAATTATTTTTTATACTTGGTTTTTCTATAGAAAATATGAAAGAAAATAAAATATATTTAAAATTGATTAGAGATGTATACATTTTTAAATTATTTAATTTTTATATAATGGAGAAAAATAAGTGAAATGAGTTTAAAGAAATATACAAAAATAGTTTATTAACTTTAAAAATAATTTAAAAAGGAGAGAAGTTAGAATACATGAAAAAGGGTTGATAATGCACTTACTGATGGAGTTCAAAGCGAGAGATGGGTGTTGGGTGCTCCCAATCTTTTATAATGTGGCTCCTCCACTACATCGGGTAAGGAATCATCACGTCTTCTCTTACGGTTTCCATCAGTGCCTTCAAGTATTACTGATCCAATGTCACCAAAATTCCCAAGAAGATCTAACAAGATGGGAATATGGTAGTGTTCATCATCTTGATTAGCCCCATGAACATTACCATCGGTATCTTGTAATGCTGATCCATTGTCACCAGAATTCTGAGGATGCTCCAACATGGGCATATGATTTTGTTGATCTCCCCCAAATATAAGATTGATGCCGCATTTTTTTATCTCTGTCCAATTACCCCTAAATGAAGCATTAATATGTGTGTATTTATGGAGATGCTCTTTCGGAATAGCAATCTTAGGATACCACCAAACCCATACTTGATCTATCAAATCTTTAAAATTACCATGGCACTCACACCAGCATGTATGAAGGCATTTATCCTCGAATTCAAATCCATTGCCATGTAAATTCAATTCACACGCGAGATGAGGATAAGGGTAATAAGATGCTTCAAAATCAGATGTAAGAATATGCGGATAAACACATGATACAACAAATCCTAGGAAGTCAGGATCTTCATACCAATTCGTTGGAAGCTCTGTTGTTACTTCACTTCCCATGTTCTGATACCTTATCCACTCTGGAATTCCATTACTTTCAGGAATAACAGCACTGAGTTTCCAGCATTTCAACTCCTGCACAAATTATTATGTAAATATTGACTTTATATATATAAAAAAAAGGTTTAAGTGGCATAATTAAAATATATATATATATATATATTAAATTACCTCTGTTGTGGATTTCAACCAGTTGAGGTGGCAAAGCCAGAGCAGACCTGATAAATCTTCCTTGCTTGTGCAATGGTGTGCGTCTATTACTTGTAGACTTGAAGGAAGCACCAGAATTTGTCCAGCCATTTTGCATTGACTGATATTAAGTTTTTGCAGATTGCAAAGCTGATTGCTTATTAATCCTTCCCACAGGTCTGAGCAGCAACCGAGGATAAGTCTTTCAAGATTTTTCAACCTAGAAATGTTGGTGGGAAGATCCTTAATAGCAGTATTTTTTAAATGAAGCACTTTTAAACTTTTCATGTTCCCTCCCTTCTCTGGAAATTTCTCAAACTTTGAGCAATCAGAGAGATCAAGAGACTCAAGAGATTCCAAGTCTCCAATGCTATCAGGCAGATCCTTAATAGCAGTATTTTTTAAATGAAGCTGCTTTAAACTTTTCATGTTCCCTCCCTTCTCCGGAAATTTCTCAAAATTTGAGCAATCAGAGAGATTAAGAAACTCAAGAGATTCCAAGTCTCCAATGCTATCAGGCAGATCCTTAATAGCAGTATTTTTTAAATGAAGCTGCTTTAAACTTTTCATGTTCCCTCCCTTCTCCGGAAATTTCTCAAAATTTGAGCAATCAGAGAGATTAAGAAACTCAAGAGATTCCAAGTCTCCAATGCTATCAGGCAGATCCTTAATAGCAGTATTTCTTAAATCAAGCTGCTTTAAACTTTTCATGTTCCCTCCCTTCTCCAGAAATTTCTCAAAATTTGAGCAATCAGAGAGATTAAGAAACTCAAGAGATTCCAAGTCTCCAATGCTATCAGGCAGATCCTTAATAGCAGTATTTCTTAAATCAAGCTCCATTAAACTTTTCATGTTCCCTCCCTTCTCCGGAAATTTCTCAAAATTTGAGCAATCAGAGAGATTAAGATACTCAAGAGATTCCAAGTCTCCAATGCTATCAGGCAGATCCTTAATAGCAGTATTTCTTAAATCAAGCTGCTTTAAACTTTTCATGTTCCCTCCCTTCTCCAGAAATTTCTCAAAATTTGAGCAATCAGAGAGATTAAGAAACTCAAGAGATTCCAAGTCTCCAATGCTATCAGGCAGATCCTTAATAGCAGTATTTCTTAAATCAAGCTCCATTAAACTTTTCATGTTCCCTCCCTTCTCCGGAAATTTCTCAAAATTTGAGCAATCAGAGAGATTAAGATACTCAAGAGATTCCAAGTCTCCAATGCTATCAGGCAGATCCTTAATAGCAGTATTTTTTAAATGAAGCTGCTTTAAACTTTTCATGTTCCCTCCCTTCTCCGGAAATTTCTCAGACTTTGAGCAATAAGAGAGATCAAGAAACTCAAGAGATTCCAAGTCTCCGATGCTATCAGGCAGATCCTTAATAGCAGTATTTTTTAAATGAAGGTACATTAAGCTTTTCATGTTCCCTCCCTTCTCCAGAAATTTCTCAAACTTTGAGCAATCAGAGAGATCTAGATGCCAAAGAGATTCCAAGTCTCCAATGCCGTCAGGCAAATCTTTAATAGCAGTATTTTTTAAATAAAGGTGCCTTAACCTTTTCATGTTCCCTCCCTTCTCCGGAAATTTCTCAAACTTTGAGCAATCAGAGAGATCAAGAGACTCAAGAGATTCCAAGTCTCCAATGCTATCAGGCAGATCCTTAATAGCAGTATCATTTAAATGAAGCTTCCTTAAACTTTTCATGTTCCCCCCCTTCCCTGGAAATTTCTCAAACTTTAAGCAATAAGAGAGATCAAGAATCTCAAGAGATTCCAAGTCCCAAATGCTATCCGGCAGATTCTTAAGCTTATCACAGCTTCTCAAGCTTAAGGTAGTAAGCTTCTTCAGATTTCCAACAGATGGGTGAATATCGATCAAGCTTACACAACCAATAAGAAATAGACTCTCCAAATTTGGCATTCTTGGGAATTCTGACATTTGAATGAGCTTCCTTGAGTAACTTAGATCAATGACCTTTAACCTTTCAAGATCCTGTACAAAAAGAAAATTAGTGTCAATAAAGACATAACTATCATAAATTTCAAAATCAATACAAAGAAAAAGAAGTCATTATTAAATGATAATAATACCTTATTCCCTAGCCACAACCGTTTTATGTTGCTATAGCGCAAGTGAAGTTCAACAAGCTTCCCTCCATCAAAGTTTGATGGTAAAAAATCTAAAGGATATCCATCCCAACAAAGATACCTTAACTCATAAGAAGGAAATTTAAAACCCCGGTCAAGTTGCATTTTAGAAGCATATGCAATTACACGATCATAACAATTCTTCTCCAGCTCCCTGTTAATATGTTGATAATTGTGATCTATATGGAAACCTGAATGAACTTTGAGCAATCGAAGTCTAGTCGCCTTTGCGAAAACATTTGAACTCACGCATACTCCTTTTGATTTAGTCAAGTCCAAGGATATTGTTTCAACTCTTTTTATTCCCTGAAAAAGAACATCGATAAGACAAACATAAATACAAACTAATTCAACTCATATGGATATGTAATTTCTTATACAACAATGATATTATTGAAGTTTATATCTTCAACTAGTGCTTAAGTGAATTCATGCACTTGGCTCTTACCTCATATGCTGTAAGTGCACGTTCAAAATCACAGGGATCCCACAATCTGCTCCATTTGTTTGGCTCATCAGGAAATTTTTCACGAACAATTTCCCAGCCCATATGTTGTATCAAATCATGCATATGTATTCGGTTGTATGGGAGAGTTATAAGACACTTATCATTTAGATTTCTTATTCCTCTTTTTGCATGGAAATCACAACCATCCAATATTCTTGACACAAAATCCCTATCTTCACCTTTAAAAAAACATGCAACATCAAGAAATATATTTTTTTCTGTACGATCTAATCCATCATAGCTTCGTTTAAGCACATTGTGAATTTCCGCTTCAGGTTCTCTGTCCAATTTACGCAATTCACTTTCCCATTCAGGTATTGTCTTGTTGAATAAGAGAGAACCTAGAACTTTTAGAGCTAATGGAAGCCCTTGACAATAGCCTACAACACGACATGCGAGGTTTCTGTAATCTGATTTGGGAAGATTTTGTTTAAAGGCATACAAACTGAAAAGTTCACAAGCTTCTTCAGGATTCAATCCCTCAACCTCATATAAGTCATCCACTTCTTGTACAGCTAACACATGTTTATTTCTAGTTGTTATGATGACTCTACTTCCTTCTCCAAGACATTCACGATGTCTAAGTAGAGCTTTTAATTGATTTTGATCACCAACATCATCAAGAACGATAAAAACCCTTTTAGATGAGAGAATGATTTTTATCATACTTGCTCCTTGGTCAACATTGTTTATATTTTGACTTCCCTCTCCCTTTAGGATATCATCAAGAAGTTGACGTTGCAATTGACGTAAACCTTCGGTATTGGGAACCTCTCCAATACTTTCGAGAAAGCTCATATATTCAAATTCACAAGAAAGTTCATTATAAACAACTTTTGCGATTGTTGTCTTACCTATCCCACCAACTCCACATATCCCAACAATACGAACATCACTTGATTCCATATGCAATCGCAAAATCATCTCTTTTACACGGGAACCTATACCAACTAAATTGGCACCAACATCAAGCCTCTTACATTTCAATTGACGGAATATGCTATTAGTTATTTCTTTAATTTGATTGGACTCATACCTGCCAATTATAAAAGGACAACACGTTAAGCAATGAGCCACAATTGTAAATAAAACACATTAAATTTGACATCTTTACGAGAAATAAATTAAAGTAGAATAGAATATATCAAAGATATTAGTTCATTTACATTTTTAGGACATTTTCCTTTGTATCAAGTATGCATGAGAAAAAAAATTAAAACATGAATTTTGTTAAAATGGAAATTTAGTGCCATAATGGAGGACAATGATTATGAATCGAGATATTACTTTATCATTCATGCACATTTCAAAAACTCTTTAACAGCCCATGGCAATTAGAAACCTTGTAGGAGCAAATATTTTTTTCTTTGACATTCGTTGTATACCTTGTAATGCATGAAGCCTCATTGTAGATATAGTACTCAACCTCTTAATATAAGAAGTTTTAGATTAAAAACCCCATGTTCAATTCCTCAAGCTTCGAAACTTATTTATCCCACAACATCATCTCCTTATTATTCATTTATAAGATAAAAATTAAAAATTAAAGGCTTGTAAACAAGTTATTCATTTGTATTTTATTTTGAGTTGAGTTGATTTCCTTTAGCATCATCTATAAAGAATTAACTTCCTAACCTATGTTCTTTATTGTCTATATATACACACACACAAACTCTTTGGGAAGTTGAATACCTACTAAACAATTTACGTTACATAATTTTGTTATTGGTAGTTGTTACATAATTAATCAAACTATTTGATCAACTTGTTCTCAAATAAAATTGGTTAAATAATTTTGTTACTTGTTACTTGTTACTTAATTAATCAAATTATTTTTAGAATTTGATTAAGTTGTTCTATTGATACACAAGAGATTGGTTAATTGAAATTTTTGAATCTCATTAATAGATAGTAATAGTCATTAATTTTATTGTTACTTGTTATATAATTATTCACACAAAATTTCAAATAAATTGATTAATTTTTGTAACATTAATGCGGATTGAATCTTGAAAATTGAAAAATTAGTAATAAATTTTGATTAAATTATTTTAGATATAGATTCTCATAAATTGATCTAAAATAGTAAAACTCATTAATTGGGTTTTAATAAGTTCATTCTACCATTTATCATAAATTCTAACTCAATACAATTGTTATTCTACTATTCTTTTTATACTAATGTCATTGCAACTACTATTAACAACAACAAAAAACAATAATATTAGTAATAAACGACAATAATAACAATAATATTAATAATTTAATTTGTAAATAAAACCCACTAATGAATGAAAAGTGACAGAAACTTAAATTGCATGCCCATTAAATTAATATAGATGTCATCCATATAAATTGACTGCTTATTTGGTCAAATCAATACTCGAATTTCCTATTTTCTCCTTATTCATGACACATAGTCGGCTGCCCAAATGATGTACTTGAATAAAACCCAACTTATAAATAAAGCCCTAGAAAGCAATAGTTTATTTTTATTTTGAGCAAACAAATATATGCCCGTTGTTCTAATATGTTAACAACCTCAAGTAATGTTACAGTTTGTTTGGGAAGTATAAAATGTGTCTTTATAAAAATAAAAATAAAAATAAAAATTAAGGCGTTTGATAAAGAATTTAGAATTACTTATAAAAAGTAAAAAAAAAAAAAAAAACACTTATATTAATTCTTTGAGAAATACTTGATAATTTTCCCAAAAATATTTGTAAAAAAAAAATATTACTAAAAACATTTAAATAGAATTGCATGCTAAAAACGCTCTAAAAATACTTTTAAAAGGTATTTATAATCTAAAAAATGTTTTTGAAAAAAAAAATAACAAAATTTAGAAATTACTTTAAAAAAGGTTAGAAAAATAAATTCGTGGAAAAGATAGCTGATTTTCTAAAAACACTTATACTGAGAAGATTCCTTATAAAAGAATATCAAATACATTTACACGTAAAAGACTTCAACTAAAAGCATTTTGAGGAGAAATTTGTGTGCTTAAGGAGTAGACCTCCAAATAAAAAATTTGAGCTTTTGTATTTTTATAAATATTTCAATCAACATCATCACTCTATAAATGCAAAACTACTCATTCCTATACTTACAAATAGTTGAAAGGAAATTATAGTTACCCATCTTGTAGATGCCATCCAGAGAGATTGGCTGCTTCCGTCAAGGCCGTCCTCCACCTTGGTATCTTGTCCTTCCAGTTTTCTTCATAACCGGCAAAGGCCTCTCGAAAGCTTCCTTCTTGCTTTCGCACATGGGATGGATCCACATGATAGAAAATTGGGAAAACAGCATGTCCCAGATCTTTCTGGCACTCCATGATCTTTACCAACTCATCCAAACACCATCTCGAACCAGCATAGTTTTCAGAGAAAACAATTACGGAAGACCTTGATTTTTCGATGGCTGTCAAGAGTTCTGGAGCAATCGCTTCTCCTCTCCTGAGTTTATCGTCTCTGAAGGTGTGAATCCCTCTCCTACCCAAAGCACTGTAGAGGTGATCAGTGAAATTATAGCGGGTGTCTTCGCCTCTAAAACTCAAGAAAACATCATAAGTACTTGTTCGAGGGATGGAAGGAGTAGAAGAAGAAGAAGAGGCTCTGAAGGAGCTTGTTGAAGCCATTGTGGGTTTCTATCTCAAAAGTACAAAGACAGTTTAGAGGGGTTGATTCCTCTTCAGGATAGTGAGTAAATGAGGAGATTGTGCAACCCTAACTTATAATCAATCTAAGAAGTTGGGAAGGCAAGGCGCCTTCCAGGAAGTGAAGAGGAAAGTTAGGGACAGCTCTGTGTCTCTCGGGTCATTCAATCTTGAATTAAAGCAGCTGACCCACTCTCTCTCTCTCTCTCTCTCTCTCTCGGGCCATTCAATCGTCATCATTACGCTCCTCTACTTCACTTCCCCACCAAGTTTTTCATTTTATTTAATATTTTATTTTTTCTTTAAGCACATAAAAAAATATTAATAAAAAGTTAAAGTAGACAGAAACTATATGTGCTGGCCCACAATATGAAAATGAAAATATATTAAAAGAAAGAGGAATGGATCGATATATTTATTTTAAAGATGAATCTTATTATTGATAATATTATAATTTATAATAAATAAATAAAAATAAATTAAAATAAAAGGAAATGATTTTATTAACTTGAACTAGTCCATTTATATTGGAAGAGCTTTATATTTGAAGTACAAATATTTTTGGAAGAAGGAAGAATAAAAATGTAACCATTAATTCTAATAAAAATCGTGATAATATTCTAAAGAGATTATTATTAAAATAAAATTTTAAATATTAAATATTAGAAAATAATCTTTTTTATACGCATATATCTAAATATAATTGAAAAATAATTTAAATCTAAATTAAAAATACTTTTATTAAAAAATTAATTCATTTTATGAATGATTTAAGAGATATCAAATATTTTAAAAAAATCAGTAAAATTATTATTATTTTTAAATAAAATGAATTTTCACATGAAAATCAATCCAAGAAATAAAATGAATAAATTGAAAAAAAAAAACTTTATAAGACATACTGTGAGTATAGAAAGCATGTGAAAGTAGGTAGAATATAAAAATGACATTACAATATAAAAAGTTGGGAAGACAGGTAGCTTCCTATAGCCTTCGGAAAACTGACGAGGAAAATTAAGGGTAACTCTCTCTCTCTCTATTGACTTGGATATTCTTTTCTCACTTTTTTCTTTTTCTTATTACCTTCGTTTTTTTTTTTTTTTTCTATTTTCAAGTGGGACACCACCAAGTTTTTTATTTTATTTAACATTTTTTTTCTTCACTATATTCATGCTCTCCTATCTTACTATTATCTTTAATATATTTTGTTATTATTCTTATTTAATTTTATTTTCTTCATATATTTTTTAAACTACCATCCTTTCATTTGGAAGATTAGAATATTGATGGCAATTTAGTGATTTCATATATTTTCTTCATATATATGAAATGAAATATATATATATATAGGCCAAAAAATAATAATTGTTTTACTTCATTTTCCTGATGAAGATATTGTTCTTTTGATAGATTTGTTGATGACTAATGACCATCACAACAAAACTAGAAAATACTATCCAACTCTTTTTTTCTTTTCCTTTTTCACTCTAAATAATTTCTGTATTTATATAAAATTATAGATAATTATACATTGATTTCAAAATTCAAATAATTATCTAACTTAAAATTAAAGTTTCTTTTTAATTTAAAACTTACTTATTTTCTAATTATGATATGTGTCACAAAGGTCTATTCTTTTTTTCAATATTCATAAATGTCCCCACTTCCATATTTGGAAGAAAACTATGATTAAAGTATACTTTTTCTTGATTTAATTTTATAAAATTTATAAATCTTATTTGAATAGGTATTTTAGTTTTCAAAATTCTACAAATAATAAAATATGCTTGTTTATTTAATAGTAAACAATAAGTTAAATTAATTATAATTATATTCATTATGACTAATTAATTTAATAAGAAATAATTAATTACTTATTATGTATTATCTAAACTTTTTATTCCAAATATTAATATTAGAAGATATGTATAGACATATGATAATCCTTCTAATTTCAATATCTTAAAAACAATCGTTATATATTTGAATTCATATTTTAATTTATTGATAAAAAAGAAGACGAAAAAAATTAATATAAAAGTAAATAATAAATTTATTAAATTATTATAAGACTTAACTTCATATTTAAACAAAGTTAGCTATTAATAAAAATAAATATAGGAAATAAATAAATAATGTATTAATTTATTATAAAACTTGATATAGATTGTATGTCTTTGAATTACAATTTGAAATGTTATGTTTTTTTAAACAAATAATAAAATTTAATCTTATCCTCTCTCTAAGAAAACAAATATGATTTTACCAATTAATATAATTATTTAAATAAATATAAATGTTTTAAAATAAAATCATAAAATAGGTAGATATTAATTGTTTATTAAATAATTATAATAAAATTTATTAAAGAAGAATGGGTTCATCTATTTAGAATTAATAATATATTTATTTTCTAATATTCTATGGATAAATCTTATTATTGACCAATTGTAGTAAACTAAAATAAGAAGAAATGATTTTATTAATTTGAAGTAGTCAATTTAGTATTGGAAGGGCTTTATTTTTAAAGCAAAAAAATAGTTTTATTTTTTGGAAGAAAGAAGAATAAGAAAGTAGCAATTAATTCCAATAAAAATCGTGATAATATTCTAAAGAGATCATTACTAAAATAAATTTCAAATATTAAATATTAAAAAATAATATTTTCTATATACATATATACATATATAACTGAGGAATAATTTAAATAAAAAATTACTTTTATTAAAAAAATTAATTTATTTTGTGAATGATTTAAGAGAGATTAAATACTCTTTTTTAAACTAGAAAAAAATATAATTATTTAAATAAAATGAATGACATGAAAAAAAAAAAAAAAAAAAAAAAAAAAAAACTTTGTAACATGTCCTTCTTAATATTAGTATAGTAAAGCACATGAAAATACTATACATATCTTCTTCATCATTCCCAAAATTCAACAAATGTCATTCAAAAATAAGTCTTGAATTGGATGTCAACTTGAAGAAGAAACTGGTATCATCATTCTTTGGACTGTGATTAAAATCATCCAATAAAAGAATATTCTTTTTATAAAAAAATATTACTTCAAACAATTGTACCTCATAATTTGAGACTTGATTTTTATTGAGGATAGTGAGAAACCCTAATTTATAATATAAAAAGTTGGGAAGGAGGTGGCTTTTTGTCAACTTCTGAAAAGTGACGAGGAAAGTAATTGAATTTCGATTATTCAATTACTACTCCACCAAGTTTTTTTTTTTTTTTTTTTTTTTGTATTTAACATTTTTTTCCTTCACTTAATTTATTCATGCTCTCCTATTTTATTATTATGTTTTATATATTTTTTCGAATAAATATATATATAAGGACATCAACAAGAAATAATAATAAAAAATTAAAGTAAATAAAAAAGAAAATTTATGAGAGAAGTGAAAAATAAATATAAAACTAAAAATAAAAAATATAAATATAAATTTTAAAAATTAAAAATTAAAATAATTTAAAGAATAAGGGGATGGACTGATATATTTAGAATTAGTGATGTATTTATTTTTTAATATTTTATAGACAAATTTCGTTATTGATAAATATTGTAACTTAAAATAAATAAATAAAAGCTAACCGGAATAAGAGGAAATGATTTTATTAACTTGAAGTAGTGAATTCAGTGTGGGAAGAAACTTAGTTTTTAAGAAGAAAAAAAAATTATTTTGGAAAAATAACAACATAGCAATTAATTCTGATAAAAACCTTGATAATATTCTAATGAGATCATTAATAACATAAAATTGAAATATTAAATATTAAACAATGTTTTTGGAATATAATAAATCGAAAAAATTATTGGTTCACGGTTCATTAGTTGGACTAATAGTTAAATCACCTAAAATTGATGATATGGTAAATATATAATTTATATATTATTAAAATTAAAAATAATAAAAAAATTTAAAATATATATAACCAAATTAAAAATCAATAATATTTATTTTTTTATCTTTAATATTATTAAATTAAATCATGCATAAGTATAAATATAATAATATTTTAAATATTATTAAATGAAATATATATGGTATTTAAATGTAAATATATTGAAACTAAAGTAAAATTAAATTATTTAATTTTAACTAATTTTATAATTTTTTAAAATAATATATTATTTTATTTTATTTAACATTATAAATTTTTTAGAAAAAGAATATGTTTTCCACACTTATCATCAAAATGCATATACCTGAGTGGTTCTCTGTGGTATTCCTTAAGCTCTAGGGCTTTGAGCAATAAAGTATTTGAGATCTCAAATTTAAAAGAGAACTAAAAAGAGGTTTCATAAGATATTCTTGTAAATTTGGGGAAGCATACAAAATACTAAATATGTATTCAAAGTTCAACAAAAGTAATTTGATAATAAGCCAAAAACTTTACCTTAAAAAATTTCTAATACAAATAATTTTGTTTATATATTTTTCTGGATTGTGATCAAATAAGAAAAAAATTATTATTTTGTAAAGAATATTACTCTAGAAAATTGTACCTTAAAAATTTTCTAATACAAATAATTTTGTTTATATATTTTTCTCATCTTTTTACTTATTTTTTTATAGGACTTTCAAATTTTACGCGTACAAATTTCTAGTGTGCAAAGTTAAGGCACAACACCTCTATGAGTCCTATGACTACAGCAAAGCAAAGACATTCATTGCATTTTTAGCAAAGCAAGTAAGCGAGCACATTCACTTGCTAAAACTAGCAGAGATACACAATCACCAACAAGTCATCACTTTAGCCTTATTAGAGGCAAAAGGTCAAGGTCCTCATGGTAGTGCTTTTATAAAGCACTTATAGCATAAAAAACGTTTTTGAAGAAAAATCACATATTTGATAAAATTTAAAAAATCACTTCTAGCATAAAAACAAAAAACATTTTTTTGAAGAAAAACCAAGTATTTAATAAAATTTAGAAAACACATTTAAAATGTTAAAAAATCGCTTGTAATGCTTCCTAAAACACTTTGAAAATGATTCTTCCAAAAATATTTCTAGTAAAACACATTCACTAAAACACTTCAAATGAAAACATTACTAAACACACTCTTAATGTTGTTTGAAACAAATGGAACTTTTTGTAGTTTCCTTTCCTCTATCCTTCCAAATATTTCTTCACCAATTCTTGTTGCCATCCAAAAAAATTCTCAACCTAATTATCCACCTTTAAGAAATTTCCCCATCAATTCTTGTTATCATGGAAGAAATTTCTCAACTTGATTGAAAATTTTTCCACCAATCTTCGTCACCTTCCAAGAAACTTTTCCTCCTATTCACAATCAATGATTGTGGTCATCCAAGAAAATTCTCACCTAGCAATTCATGTAACCATCTAAGAAATTGTCCACCTATTCATATTCAATTACTGTGACAATTCAAGAAAATTCTCTATCTACTAATTTGTGTGACCATCTAAGAATTTTGTTCACCTATTCACATTTAATTATTATGGCCATCCAAGAAAATTCTCTACCTACTAATCATGTGATTATTTAATAAATTTCTCCATTACATCCAACAAATTTCTTTACCAATTCATCTAAGAAATTTTTGCATGTGTTACATTCAACAAATTTCTTTACTAATTCTTTCGACATCCTATAAACATTTCTACTTACTTACATCTAAAAATTATCTCTACCAAGTCCTCTCATCTGACCAACCAAAGAATTTCACCTTCACTTCTATTTTCACTTGCATTTTTATAGTTGTGTGGTTTAAATTGCTAACCTTATATTAAATTAGTTATTATTTCACATTATCTCTTTGACTTTGCAAAAAAATATCAACAAAAGGAAACATTATGACAAAAAGATAAAATTTTAGAAAATTTCACATTAAAAACTCTTAAAAAAATCATCATTGGAAACTTGTTTTATTTAAAATAACAAGGATATATAAAATGATCTATCCAAAAAAACAAATTATTTAGAAAAAATACCTCAAGACAAAAAACCGAAAAGAAATAAAACATTTGTAAAAAAAACATATCAGAATGAACGGTTTCTTTGGCAAAGAAATTGAGTAAGAATTTCATTCACTAAATTGGCACGATTTCTCAAAGCTAAAAGAGACCGTTTGAGGCTTGATTTCTCTTGAAGATAGTGAGCAACCCTAGTTTACAATATAAAAAGTTCGGGAAGGCAGATGGCTTCCTGTGAACTTTGTAAAGTGATGAGGAATTTTAGGGGCCACTCTCTCTCCCTCTCTCTCTCTCTATATTGATCGAGAAGTAAAGTGCAGGAGTTTGAAGGATGAATGTAAACAAGAAAAATTAAATGAATGTAAAAATTTTGATCGAGAAATGAAAAATAAATATAAGACTAAAAAGAAAAAAAAAATAAAAGCAAAAATTAAATGATAAATATATATATATATATATATATATAAAGTAAAAATTAAATTCACTGGATTGATATATTATTTTCTAACATTTTATAGATAAATCTTATTATTAATAAATATTATCATTTATCTATACATAAAGAGTTGGAAAGGCAAGTGGCTTCCTATGACCTTCTGAAAAGTGACGAGGAAAATTAGGGTCATCTCTCTATAAGTTGGGATGGCAGGTGACTTTCGATGACCTTCAGGACAGTAATGAAGAAAGTTAAAAGCAACTCTCTCTTTTTATTTATTCTTTTCTCACTTTTTTCTTTTTTCTTATCACCTTTTGCTTTTCTTCGGGTTTGGTGGGGTTATTCCATCATCATCATCATTAGACATCAGGCTCTTGCATTTCACTTCTCCACCAAGTTTTTTAATTTTTTTTCATGAAAAATAAATATTAAAAATAAACATAAAACTAAAATTAAAATATAAATACAAAAAAGTAAAAATAAAAAATAAGTTAAATAATGAGAGAATGATTTTTTTTTTAACATTTTATAGACAAATCTTATTATTGATAAATATTATAATTTAAAATAAATAAATAAAAGGAAACCAAAAAAAGAGGAAATGATTTTATTAACTTAAAGTAGCGAATTTAGTGTTCGAAGAAATTTATTTTTTAAGCAAAAAAAATTATTTTTGGAAGAATAACAACATAGCAATTAATTCCAACAAATAATATTCTAAAGAGATTATGAATAAAATAAAATTCAAATAATAAATATTAAAAAAAAACCTTGTGTATGCTCATATATCTATATATAACCGAGAAACAACTTAAAGCCAAATTAAAATTATTTTCATTGAAAAATTAATAGATTTCCAATTTAAATGAGTAAGTTAAAACATGATACGTAACACCATCGGAGAATAGTATGGTGGATTGTCATGAAGTATACTTGTGTGCTTTAAACCTTACGGTACGAAAATTGATAACCTACAAATACCTATGAGTTATTAACCTCTAAAGTTTCAATAATTTGATGGAAAAGGAATTCCAAAGCAATGCAATGTCTTATTCATCCAAACTTGCAACAATGCTAGCATGAGGGTGACCTCTTACTCAAACAATTCGTGTGTTCCCTCCAAATGTGTGCTTTTGATTGGTACATGGATCTTGAGCCTAAGCCTATTGACAGTTGTGATCAAATGAAGCATGAAGACAATTACTTTTCCCAGCCAACAATAAATATAATGGAGTTCACAAATATCAAGCAGTAGAAAGATGAGTCAATGATTGACTATATCAACCCACGTTTTTTAACCCTTGGCAACAAGAATAGATTATATAATATTTAGTAGTGGAGATGAACATATAAGGTATGCATTGAGAGCTTCTATATATCCTCCAAGGCAAGTAACTCTACACCTTTGAAGAGTTGTCCACATAAGCACATGACATAAAGTCTTATATAAAAGCTTAATATAAAAACAATTGCAAGTGAAACATGTTATCAATTGGATTGTGATGAAAGTGATCAAATAAAAGGAAAATATTATTTTTTTAATGAGTATTATTCCAAAGAATTGTACCCTACAAAATTTCTATTTCATAAAATTTTGTTTGCATATTTTCTTATCTTTTTGTTTATTTTTTACAAGATTTTAAAATTTTGCACATATAAGATTACTTTAACAATTATTATTATATTCATAAAATTAAGTATTCTTATCAAAAGTGATTTAACTAATAGAATAATATTTTCTTTTTACAAATTAAAATAAATTCACAAATTACAACCAAAATCATCATTTTTTCAATTAAAAAGACATGAAAACTATCTTATTTTCCCTATTAACATGGATTACAAATTAAAATTAAATTAACAAGAAAAAAAATTCATTTTCTAATTAAATCAAATTATAATTTTTATTTTTAATCAAAATGAATATCCAACTTATATTTTTCTATTAAAACTGATTTTTAATAAAGCGCTCCTTAATTTATTTATTATTCTACATAAATTATTGAGTAAAAAACTGTCTTATTATGATGAATTAAATATAATGCCAAAAAACTTCAAACAATAAATCAATATTTCATGTAAGTGATGTAGCAAGTCAATTGTTTTTTAATTATCAAAATTTTATCTTCACTATTTGATTTTAAAACAATCATTAAATTATTGATCAAGGATGCATTTACTAAAATAAAGTTAAAAAAGGAAATAAATAAAATACTGAGTTCAAGTAGACATTCCCATATTATAAATTAATTCATTTGATTGAAAAGGAAAAATAAAAACACAAGCATACAAACCCATTTAAAGTTAAAGTAAAAACAAGTTTTAAAATTTAATGAAAAATATTTATAAGAAAATCAATATATATTAATAATTCTTTTCTAGAAACGTGATACAATTTTTTTTTTCAAAAAAAAAAAAATCAATAAAGTATTGAGATGCTTTGAATAATTTTAAATAAATAAATGCAAGTAGATTTTAATAAATTTGACATAATTTTAATGGAATGTTAACCACAAGTGGATCAAGAAGTATTTGGATTGTTTTGAATTAGTTATCTGATTGCAAGACATTATTTTTCTTTTTTTGGAGCTTCTCTAGCTTTTGAGATAATTAAAAATTGGATATTTAATTTTAGAAAATATGAAAAAAAAATTATATAAAATACTCTTATTTAAAATTTTTTATTTTTATATTTTAAATTTCTTAACAAAATTTTATTTCTATAGTTCTTGGGGGCAAAATAACTTCATTTTTCTTGAAATACATGTGAATGGCTACAAGGGCGTTAACCTTTAGAAAGGAGAGACAACACTTGATAATGAGTTACAATGAGTCAATGATTCTCTTTTATACTTTATATGACAAAGAAGCTTGAAATTTCTAGGAAACTTTATGAAAGGAGAGAAGAGGTAGGATTTTTAATGTAATGGGTTAAGAGTGATTCTTTTTTATACTTTATATGATAAAGAATCTTGAAATTTCTAAGAAACTTCGTGAAAGAAGGAGAGAGAGGTAGCCTTTTTTAGATAATGGGCTAAGTAGAGTCAATGATTCTCTTCTATACTTTCAATTCCCATTTGTTAGACAATTTAACATTGGATGGTAGTGGAATTGGTTTGGGAAGAGTCAAGAGTCAATGATTCTCTTCTATGCTTTCAATTCCCATTTGTTAGACAATTTAGCATTAGATGGTAGTGGGATTGGTTTGGCAAGAGTCAAAGAGTCAAGAGTCAATGATAATTTTTTTCTTCACATTTCTATTTTGGATTTTACTTCGTATTATAGATGAAATCTGCTTATTTGAATGGTTTTCTCTAGTTCCTATTTATTACCATTTGATGCTTTTTAAAGGAGTTTAACATCTTTAAGAACTACAAATTTTTTAAATCAAACCCTTGTTGGACTCAAGTGGCTAAAGTGTAAGTTTAGGAGTATATATCTTCATATTTATATATATCAAATTAAAGTTGTTTCATTAGAATTAGTTTTTGTTAGTAAGGAATATTATATGAAAAAGAATTCTTAAAAAAAAGATGTTAAGTTAAATTGTTGTGTAAATATAAAGAATTTTTGTATTTGGGAATATGAGTGAGTTCTAAAGTAGAACAAATAAACAAATTAAAAAGTGAATTTCAAAAATGAGAGTCTGAAGAGTTGAAAATATTACCAAAAAAAGAAAAAAAGAAAAAGGAAAAAAAATTAAAATAATGAGAGGTGCAAGCCAACTTTTAGGGGTCATTGTTTTTGGGAACTTGGTGACAATTATTTTGGGTTTTAGGGTGGTTGGCCAGCATACTTAAAAACATCTAATAAAACTCTCTACATATCCGCCTTAAAATATAAATCCTATTAATCTATTTAATTATTTTTTAATTATCCTTTTCCATTTTTTTTATCCTCTCCAAACCTAAGCTTCTTTATCATAAAAAGTTGTTTGATATGAAGTTGAAAGTTAATTTTAATATATTGTTATAAAATCCATACAATAATCAATGAAGAAAATATCGCCGAAACTAGGCGATATTTCGGCCGAAATATCGGTGTGTGCCGACACGACATATGGTAAGGATATATCGCCGGTCAACCCTTGGTCAATGCAGACTCAAAATTGAGCCTTTTTTATCCTGTTGTTGGGGGGATTCGAACCCCCAACAAAAGGTTTCCAAAGCAGCTCCACTTCTACTAGGGCAAATGTGCCCTTTGATAAATATTATGCACTATATAAATATATATCAAAACTTAGGATATAAATAAAATATTAAAAAAACACTTTAAATAATAAATTAATTATAACTATTTTATAATTAAATGAAAAATTTTCATTTAATTGATTAGTAAAAAATATCATAATTTTATTCATGGTGTTTTTAATATTATTAATATATTAAAAATTTATATATTTATCATCATTTATTTTATAATATATCATAATTTTAATATTAAATAGATTTTAAAATTAAACATATTATAATCACAATATTATCATCAAATAATATTTTATATAATTAAATAATCAATATACACTTATCAAATTTATATTTTTTATTAACATATATATATATATATATATATATATCAATTTATTTGAAAAAAATAACTTTAAAATGTCTATTATGTTTTTAACTTCATTTCTAAAAGTTTTATTTTATATTTTTATAAGTTTTGATCAATTTTAGGTTTACGGATTTTTTGTGTTAAAATATCCATCGAAATATATTATAATCAAATATCACAATATAATAATGAAATAATATTTAATATAATTTAATAATCAATATATACTTATCAAATTTATATTTTTTATTGACACGTACAATATTATATATATACATTAATTTATTTAATAAAATAACTTTAAAATATCTATTATACTTTAATTTCATTTCTAAAAGTTTTATTTTATATTTTTATAAATTTTGGTCAATTTTAGGTCTACCGATATATCTCCGATATATCCGAATATATCTCCGATATATCCGATATTTCCGTAAAATCAAAATACCGATATATCCGTAATTACCGACATTTTCATCATTGACAATAATATTGATCAGTTAGTTCTACATGAAAAAAAAAATTAGATTTTATTACTTATATAATTTTTTATAATTATTTTTTTGTAAAATAATTAGAAAATATTTAGAATGAATTTAGACGTAATTAGACATGAGAAATATACGAAAAAGTGGAAAAGACGTAAAAGTGTTTTATTTTACCTCTATGTATTTGATGCTCCATAGCAAGATCAAAAGCTTTTAAGGTCGTATTCCATTTGTACGAGGAGATTGAGGGCCAGAGGAAGTGTGTTGTGGGCCCCTGACAAATGAATGGTCCAGTAACTGACCAGCAGTAGGCCCATCACCAGGGTTGACTTGCAAGCATTTGAGGATAAAATCTCGGGCATCTGATGACAAGGAATTAGAAACAGGAGGAGGTTCACCCTTGCCAATCCTAAATAACGCTTGCATCTGCCAAGCCACATAGAGATATTCCCTTATTAGAACTCAAAATATAATATCATAGATGCGGGTAGAATCCTTTGCAGACGACTTAAATACGCGACGGGGTATTATAAGTGGCAGAGTGGCCTTGCTACCATGATCTACTGAGATTCAATCCTATGTTGCTCTGATTCGTCTCTCCCCCACACCAAGCACACTTCCCTCTCCCCTTTCCCCGACCCCGGCCCTGAGGTTTCAACCCCCTCAGGAACATACCCGCTATGCCCCCCACCCTTCGACGAGTCTGCTAGTCGGGATCCAAGCCCCCTACCCTCGTCTTAGAGGCATACATGGCAAAGGCATGCTGCATTCCAAGTTGTAAGATTGATTATCAGATGACACAATTTTTTTCCCTTAGATACCAAAGGCATGTTTGGTACTCTGGAATAGGAATGGGAATGGAAGCTGGAAATCCATTTCATTTTTCATTCATAAATGTGCTTAGTCTACCTATATTAGAAATACGAATAGGAATAAAAAACCATTCTCATGGAAACAAAAACGCACTTTTGTCAGGAGGTTTTATTCCTCTCTTTCACAGAATATTGTGATCCACCCCTCCATTCCCATTTCTAAACAGAAACCTTCCAATTAACTTTGCATAGGACTTGAAATAGATAACACTAAAACTTGATTTCATAAGTGGCAAGATCTACAGCAATATCAAGAAGCATATTAACACAAGTCTGGTTATCATATCTTATGAATACAAGAATAGAGCATTCAAGGAATATAAGGTTGAGTAATGATGCAGGACAACACAAAGCAAGATGCATGGTCAATATTTGCATACACAAAGTACTTGATCTGAAGGAAGAGCGCAAATCTACAAGTCTAAAATCTTGCTTTTCAAACTTAGCTGGAAGAAAAATTAATATCAAACCTTATGCCAAGGATGTTTCTGTAAAACCTGTTTTCTAGCCCAAAGATGAGTCATTGGTCAAGTTTCAAGAAAGAAAAGTTCCAGAGGCAGTCTGGGTGCCTTTAGAGCTTCCTAGATAACACAAGCAATAATCAAGTCAAAACCTTATTCAGAAACATTCAACTTCCAATTCGGTGATAAAATGTCTGGTGTTTCAAAACGTTATCAATTGGCAATTCAACAAGATTTTGAATCTGCTACCATGAGTTCCGGTGTCATCTGCACTGTCTTTCATCAGGGAAGGTCACACAATCAGGAATGTGAGGCTCCTTCACCCAGATTATATGACAAACTGAAGTTACAAAAGAAGAAATTTAAAAGAAGGAAAAATTCGGAGTGACTACAAAATGTCATCTGACAACTGAGAAAAGTTGTTGCCAATGATTCGAGCTTATTTAGTCCTGCACTTGTAAATTGGAGTGTTCGATAACATAAAAGAAAATATTGATAAATCCATGGTATTCATACATGACAGCCAAGACAAGACAGATATTGAGTGGCATTCTCTAAACGAAGTTGATTGAAGAAATTACAAATGGAACTATAGAGAAAAAGAAAGAAACTTAGCAGTCTTGCATGAAATAACAATACATAAAAATGAAAAATATAATCCATAATTGCAAATTATCCAAAGATAAATGGATTCAGATTGAACCTTCTTTCCACTTAAACCCATGTGCTAATAATCACCAAATGATAAGGTGCGTGGATCTGAGAAGCTCTTGGATTCAACCAACCAAATAATTTCAGACATGTTTTTTATTTTAGTGTTTTTATGTTGAATCCTTCAAAAAGGGGTAGACTTTGGGTCAAGATCTTCACCCTTACTTTAAAATCATCAACATTTTCAAAGTCAGAGCCAAACACAACCAATTTCCATATCATCAATTTGAATAACAAGTAATTGAAGAGCACAGACTGAAGAACAAAACAAGAAAAAATATTAAAGAAAATAATGTTGTATATCTACGAAATGTCATACCTACGCCTTCCAAGTGGGAATATGGGGGTCAACGAGTCAATATCTCTAACACATTGCATCCAAGGCTCCATATATCAGCTGCAAGCCCATAGCCCTCATTCTTCCAGTTAACAACCTATAGTTACACAATGAAATCACAAACTCGTACTATTTACAAAGAAACAAGAATAATTCATAAACTCAAACTATCTATAAGAAACGCTTGAGCATATTGTGCCTTATAATATAATGTAAATTTTCCTAAATCATTTTGATGCCTAGATTTAGACTTGGGATTTGAGTTTTGAATCCCAACTGCTATATGATTTTTTAATAAAATGCTGTATTGTTATTGAAAATTCATAGATCCATGGTTTTAACATCTTTATAGGGCAAAAAGTTCAAGAGTCCACATTTTGGGACTTAACACCAAATGTAATACAAGATTCCAATAGCCACTTAAAATAGTTAAATATGCTTCCAGAAAAAACTAGCAAATATCCATTAATCCATGAGTGAAAGAAACAACAACGTTGAAAGAGTGCTGCAAGCAGTTAAATTTGAACTTTGTTCCCAGAAATATTACCATGCTTATCAGTCAGCCACAACATGCCACAGTCGGGTTGTAACTTTGTTATGGAAGATACAAGCATCAATAATAGGCGCACCCAAATCAATAATCAAGTGAAATAGAGGGTATGTATTTCTGTAATGCAAAATTGTTAGGTTGTTCTAAAGGATGTGGCTAAGAGGATGCTAGGCTGCTTATTGAATTGCTACCGTTTTGTTTTGTTTTGTTTTTTTTTTTTTCTTTTTAATTTGTGGTGCGCTTTTACATGGAATTATCGAACTTTACCGCTTGAACAATGCAAAGGCTGAATTGCCACCATACTTTTTTTTTTTTTTTTTGTCTTTTTCGATAGATAAAACCAAATGCATTAAAAAATAAAAACGCCACAAAGACACTCCAAAGCACATAGGACGTATACAAAAAGCGTCTAATAGCACATAAACAAGAAAAGAACCCCAACAACCCCCTCCTTTAACTAGAACCTAGCCACTCAATAAAATCAAGTAAAGACATAGAGAATCAGTCTCTATATACTACTTTACCCAAGAAAACAAATTTCTAAAAAAAATCTTTAAAAAATGAACAAAATGCTCCTTATTCTCAAATGACTTGAGATTTCTCTCCTTTCAAACGTCCAAAATAAATTTAAAGGAACTACTCTCCAAACTTTTTTCCTCCTTTTGCCCACAAAAGAACTGTGCCACCCTAAAAGAGCCTCCTTTACCATAGCAACTTGCACCCAATGAATACCGAAGAGATCAAACAACAACTGCCAAAGGATCTTAACCAGAGAACAATAAAGGAGGATGTGATCTATGAATTCTTCTTCTTCTTTGCAGAGAAAACACCTATTGACCAAAGACTACCCTCCTTTTTGAAGCTAATCTAAAGTCAAAAATTTTCCCCAAGTTGTCTCCCATGCAAAAAAGTCAACTTTTGAAGGGACCCACGAATGCCAAACTACTCACATTGGAAATGACACAACAACCCCCAATTCCAAATCAGCATATAAATGACTCACAAAGAACTTATTATTGTACAAGTTCATTCACACCAACTTATCTTCCTCCTCTCTATCAACTACCTTTCCTTGCAACTTGAAAAATAAATCCTCAACTTCATCCACTTCCAATCATTCAAAGAACATGAGAAACAAGGGTTTCAATGATCTCTCTCCCCATGTTGAACCCAAAGATCTACCACCCAAGCCTCTTTTGCAACAACTAAGGCATATAAAGAGGGGAAGGAAACACACAACGGTTCATCCCCACCCCATTTATCAATCCAAAACTTCACCCTCCTATCACCTGCTACAAAAGAAAAAAAAAACCCAAGAAAATGTTTTGTTCCTTCCTAATGGATTTCCAAAGCCTGACTCCATACCTAACTCTAACTTCACCAAAACACCACCCACCCTCTTCCTTTTCATATTTGCCACTAATCAATCGTGTCCAAAAGGCACCTCTTTTAGTGGCATACCACCAACTCCATTTGCACAAAAACGCCTTATTTAACAGAGACAAATGTTGAATCCCTAATTTGCCACTAATCAATCGTGCCCTTGCTCTTCTCCAAAATGTTGATTTCCATGTGAATATCCCTAATTTGTTAGGATTTTTATTTTGTATTCAAACCAGGATTTGTTTCCCACTTTTTGTTTTGATTTTTTTTCCTTTCTTAGGCATGTATCTCCTAGATTGTAGCTAGATTTTTATTTGGTTGATTCGATTCTTAGCATATATAATTTTGATGTTGTACATGCTTTGAAGAGAGATATAGAAGTATACCAAGTTTTCTGCATGGTATCAGAGCGGTTTCCCATTGGGATCAACTCCTATTCTCCGATGCCTTTTTTTTTCGGCAACAGGTGACCTGAACCCCCTACTGCTATCTTGCCATGAATGGTCTTCTCCAACCTAGTCACATATTGTCCTAGGTTCATTAGTCCAGTCCAAACGTGATTCAATCCTGTCACAAATTGATCCAATCCAGACGAATCTTCCGAAATGACTACCGATAGTCAACAATCAGTCTCTAAAGTCAACTCTAGGTTGGAGACTCTCACTTCCAATGACCATAGAGGATCCGATGGCTCTTTTCTTCCCATCACAGGTCACAAGTTGAATGAGAATAACTATCTCCAATGGTCTTAGTCCATTCTTATGTTTATCGGTAGCAAGGATAAGGATAGCTACCTCACTGGAGAAACCGTTCAACCTAAAAGTCATGATCCCAGATTTCGAACTTGGAAGACAGAGAATAATATGGTCAAATCAATTCCATGACCAATGAGATCGGTGAAAATTTTCTTCTCTACAAGACCACAAAAGAGATGTGGGATGCGGCTAAAGAAACATATTCCACTAAAGAAAATACGATAGAATAGGTTGATATCGAGAATGTTCTTCATGATCTCCGTCAAGGGGATTTAACCGTCACCAATTACTACAATATTCTTGGTCACCACTAGCAACAATTGGATGTTTACAAGGAGTATGATTGGAATTACCTTGAAGATGCTGCTAAGTATCAAAAGATTGTGGAGAAAATATGGCTTTTCAAGTTCTTATTGGGCCTCAACAAGGACCTTGATGAGGTTCATGGGAGGATCCTTGGTACCAAACCCCTTGCAACAATCCATGAAGCCTTCCCAGAGGTAAAGAGAGATTTATATATAGAATGTTGATTAGAATGACTAATTCATGAATCTAAATGATGAATCAAAAAATTATATGGAATCATGAAAGAAGGAAAGATCCTTCGGATCTAGTCATACCATTACATTATATTGACAATTTCAAAAAACTATTGATACTATCATCTTAGTATGATGGCAATCGGGGAAGTATGCTCCCATCGTCTAGTGGTTCAGGACATCTCTCTTTCAAGGAGGCAACGAGGATTTGAATTTCCCTGGGGGTAAAAAGAAAGGAAATTGATCATGGATTATCAATAATCTTAGACTTGATTCTTCTTGAATCGATGCCCGAGCGGCTAATGGGGACAGACTGTAAATTCATTGGCAATATGTCTACGTTGGTTCAAATCCAACTCGGCCCCCTATAATTCATTGATCCAACATGAAATACTATAGCCCATTTGTTCACTAGAAATGTCAGATACAGAAGAATAACGAAAGTCAGATTTTCTTATATATACCTACCCCCCATTTATTTGTATTTGCTTTGCTTATTTGTTTTGTTCCTACAAATTATAATCTTGTTAATGATCTAGATTCATATCAGGATCTGTAAGTATAAAGTCTAAGGAAAGGAAAAGAGTAAAGAAAAAAAATACTTTTTTCATTGAAACTCATGTTAGGCAAGCAAACTGTTGCAGCTACTACTGAAAGCTCTACTCTTGCAACCCGGGTCAGTCCAGAAACAATGGAGAAAATCAGCAACAAAAGGGAAGACCTTGGTGTGACCATTTCAAGAAACATGGTCATGCAAAGGATACATGTTGGGACATCTATGGTAAACCTGTAGATCGGATACTGCAGTCAAATGGACGTGACAGCTGAGCAAACAATGCCACACCAATTCCACCTCTCAGCCCAAATCAAAACCGTTTAGCAAACAGCAGTTAGATCTTTTATAGAAACTACTCCAACAGTCACAGCAACCTAAACCACCACAGCCCACTTCCATAATTAGTATTGGCTCTGTTGCACAAAAAGGTAATTTCTTGAGTGCTTTAAATGCTAAACAGAAAAGGACAAGACCATGGATTGTTGACTCTGGTGCATCTGACCAGACGGAAGATGCAAATGCTTTTGACACATATGATCCTTGCTCTTCGAATTATTTTGTCTGCATTGCTGATGGATCATTGTCCAAGGTTGTTGGTTCTAGTTCAGTGACTGTTTCAAAGGACTTAACTCTTCACTCTGTCTTACTTGTTCCAAATCTAGATTGTGATTTGTTGTCCATTAGTAAACTAACAAAAGACCTTAAGTGTGTTACTAAATTTTTTCCTAATCACCGTGAATTTCAGGTTATGAATTCGGGGATGATGATTGGAAATGCTAAGGTGCATGAGGGGCCCTACCTACTTTAGGCCAATAAGTATCCTAATCCCAGTCATTCTCAAGCCAACAATTCTCAAGCTCATTCTATTCAGTCCTCCAATTCTGTTCTTTCCATTCATAGTGATAATAAAAATGATGCCATATTGTTGTGGCATTATAGATTAGGTCATCCAAATTTTGTGTATCTTGAGAAAATGTTTCCATAATTATTTAATAAAAATTCCAAGTCTTTTCAGTGTGAAATTTGTCAAATGTCTAAACATGTGCATAATTCTTATCCTAACCAAATTTACCAGACCTTTCATCCATTTTCAATGATACACAATGATATTTGGAGTCCATCTAGGATCAAGAACATTTTTGGTCAAGATGGTTTGTCACCTTTATCAATTATCACACTAGACTCACTTGAATATTTCTCATGATAGATAAATCCAAGGTTGGCCAAATCTTCATAAACTTTCATAAAATGATCCAAAATCAATTTTAAGCCCAAATTCAAATCCTCAAGACTGATAATGGAAGAAAATACTTCCATTCTGCTCTGGGTACCTATTTGATGAATCAAGGAATTATATACCAGAGTTCATGTGTTAATATTCCTCAACAAAATGGAGTAGCCAGGCAGAAAAATAGACATCTACTTGAGGTTTCCCATTCCATCATGTTCACCTCTAATGTTCCTAAACAGTTCTGGGGTGAGGCTGTTCTTACTGCTACATATCTCACTAGCAGAATGCCATCCCATACTCTCAACTATCAAAGTCCTTGTCAAGTCCTTCTCCAGTCCTATCCTAATTCTCGGCTAATCTCCTCCATTCCCATCAAAGTGTTTGGCTGCTCTACCTTCGTCCATATTCATTCCCAACATCGCTCCAAACTTGATCCAAAAGCTCAAATGTCTCTTCCTTGGGTATTCTCCGAGCCAAAAAGGGTATAAATGTTACCCTTCTACTCAACGGAAAATTTACGTATCCATAGATGTAACATTCTTTGAAATTCAACCCTTTTACCTCAAAACTGATATTCAAGGGGAGAATGGACTACGAGAATATCAGTTTTTGAACATAAATACTAATTTTCTTGATAAGAGTCTTGATTCTTCTTGCCCTTCATCTTTCCTTCCACCCAAGACTGAGACATCTTCCAATCTTCAACCAGAGCCCATATCCAATACCATACAGCCTTCACAATCTTCAAGTCCTGACCTTCCACCTGATCAAACTCAACATCCAGCCTCACCTATTGTCTATACCATTAAAAAAAAGGTGGTGGTGGGGGGGCGCATTCAGAAGAAGGGGGAAATCCAAGTGCATCCAATGCAAAACCAAAGTCTGAATCGGATTCAAAAGATTCTGAAAATTCACCAGGTAACACCACTGCTGGACCTCTTTTGAATGAAGCTTCTAATGATCTAGATTTGCCTAGTGCTCTAAGAAAAGGGGTGAGGTCCTGCACTAAACATCCTATTCAGAACTTTGTGTCGTATAATGAGCTGTCTCCATCATATAGGGCATTTGCCATGAAGATAACTAAAGTACAGCTTCCTAGAACTATTCACGAGGCTCTCAATCAATCAGATTGGAGAAAGGTTGTTTTTTATGAGATGAGTGCTTTGGAAAAGACAAGTACATGGGAAATTGTTGATCTACCAAAAGATGAGAATATGGTGGGATGTAAGTGGATCTTTACAATTAAACATAGAGCCAACGGAAGTGTTGAAAGGTTGAAGGCACGACTCGTTGCAAAAGGATTCACTCAAGCTTATGGAGTTGATTACCAGGAGACATTTGCCCCAATTGCGAAACTCAATGTTGTTAGAGTCTTACTCTCTCTTGCTGCTAATATGGACTGGTCACTAAACCAGGTAGATGTGAAGAATGCCTTCCTCATTGGTGACTTGAAGGAGAAAGTGTGTATGGAGATTCCCCCTAGCTTCAAAGGAAACAATGACTCTTAACAAGGTATGTAAACTTCAGAAAGCATTATATGGCCTTAAACAGTCTCCTCGTGCTTGGTTTGACAAATTCACAAAGGCCATCAAGAAGAATGGTTATACTCAGTGCCAATCTGATCACACCTTGTTTATTAAGTTCTCTATAGGAGGAAAAATAACTATTCTTATTTTGTATGTCAATGACAATTCTTACTAGAGATTATGATCAAGAGAAAGTTACTTTGAAAAATCTCCTTGCCAAGGAATTTGAGATAAAAGACTTGGGTGATCTCAAGTATTTCCCAGGAATGGAAGTGTCTTGGTCTACGAAAGGAATTTGCATTTCTCAAAGAAAATACATCCTTGATCTTCTAGAGGAGACTAGTATGCTTGGATGTAAACCCTTAGACATACCTATGGACTCCAATGTCAAGCTTGGCTTAGATCAAGAGAATTCTTCAGTTGACAAAGAATATCAACGGCTCTTAGGGAAGTTGATATATCTTTCCCACACAAGACTAGATATCGGATTCTCTGTTAGTTTGGTTAGCAGATTTATGAATAATCCTATCAAAGAACACTTAGATGTTGTCTATAGAATCCCTGAGTATCTTAAACAGGCTCCTGGAAAAGGGTTATTTTTCAAAAAGAATCCTAACAAAGAAATTATGATCTACACTGATGCAGATTGGGTTGGCTCTCCAATAGATCATAGATCTACATCTAGTTATTGTTCATATGTCTGGGGCAATCCTGTAACATAGCGGAGCAAAAGGCAAACTGTTGTTGCTAGGAGTAGTGCTGAAGCCGAATTTAGAGCCTTAGCCAATGGAATTTGTGAGGGCATGTGGATTAAGAGACTATTGGAAGAACTCAAGTTTCCTATTGATAGTCCTATGAGAATTTTTTGTGACAATCAAGCTGTAATTAGTATTGCTAAAAATCTTGTTCATCACGACATGACTAAGCATGTGGAGATTGACCGTCATTTCACTAAAGGGAAGATTGATGAGGGGATTATCACTCTTGGATACATGCCAACAGCTCTTCAAACAGCCGACATCCTCACCAAAGCTCTTCCTAGGGTCAACTTTGAAGAAATGAAGTCCAAGCTGGGCATGTTGAACATCTACAGCCCAACTTGAGAGGGAGTGCTGATTTCTATGTTAATATCCCTAATTTGTTGGGATTTTTATTTTGTATTCAAACCGGGATTTGTTTCCCACATTCTATTTTGATTTTTTTTTCTTTTTCTTAGGCGTGTTTCTCTTAGATTGTATCTAGATTTTTATTTGGCTGATTCGATTCTTAGCATATATAATTTTGATGTTATACATGCTCTGAAGAGAGATATAGAAATATACCAAGTTTTCTGCAAAGTTTTATGCAAAACACATAGTGGACCACTTCACAAGATGTATATTTTTATCCAACCTTCCACCTCCCCATAGGAAATCCCTCTCAATTTTCTCTGACCTCAATCTAGCTATCTACGATGTATGGAACAAAGAAAAAATAAATGGGTATACCAGATAAAGTGCTCTTGATGAGAGTTAACTTCCCCCCTTTTGAGATGAATAATTTTCCAAATGCTTGCCTTACTTGTTACTAAATTTTTTACACTTTAATATGAATACATGTTTTCCATGTCTAAAAATGATAGCTCCCCAACTTCAAAACAAATTTGACAAAAGATTTGCAAAATATAGGAAGCAATAAAAAGATTGATTATAGGCCTGGTGGGACCAATTGCCCCCTGGTTGATCTTAAGGCCCAATCAGGTGGCAAGGCCTCAAGGGGTTAGGTGAGGAGGATGTGAGAGGTTCAACATTCAGGGTACTAATAGGGACCAAAAAAAGGGAAAAGAAAAAAGATAAAAAGACATATTATCAATCACAAAAAATAAAAAATTAAGAATTAATTTTTTTAAAAAAAGAAGCAAAAGAAATTAAATTAAAATCTAAAAAATTAAAAAAAAAAAAAAGAAAAGAAAAAGAATTGGTTATAAGGATGGCAATGGAGTAAATTAACTAGGACCTAACTGCAGAATCCTTCTATTAATATTTTTGTATTAGACTAATTTTCTTATAACAAATAATGAAGCCAAGGTTTCCACCTCTCAGAAAAGAAATCACCAATTCAAACTAATATGAGAATTCTGCAGTTCCATACATCTACTAATGTGAGTGCATTGGTAGCTGGTTGTGTGGAATTCTTAACAGCTCATACATGATGGTAAATCTAAATGCATTGACAGAAAAATGCAAATGAGAGATGACATCAGCTAAGTGTCCATGATGCTAGAGGCCTAGAATATGTGGAGCTGTGAAGGTTCATATGCTATGGAACCTTAGCTCCAAGCAACAGTTTGAAAAAAATAAAAACTAATCAATTAATTGATAGAAAGAGCTTTCTTCCAAGAAAAAACTGAACTACTCCATAATTCAGTTTAGTTATATCACTTCTTTTTCTTAATAAATCGCTTACTAAAGATGGTTCCAGAGACTGCATCACAAGCATGCTGGATCACAATAGAAAAGCCTACCAACATCAACAGTTGAGTAAATATAGTTCTCAATCCAATACAGAATATGAATTGTTCATAAAAATGAAGATATCAAGAGGGAGGAAGCAAACCTCTGGGGCCATCCAGAATACTGTCCCTTTACAAGATTTTACATCATTCAATTTGGTTGCCTGAGAAGATAAACCAGAAATATTATGTTACATCATTCAGCAATTAGAAACAACGGAGATTGTAGCTCTACTAAAGAAAACCACCTTTGCCAATCCAAAATCCGCAAGTTTCACAAAGCCATTTACATCCACCAATATATTAGCACATTTGATATCCCTTGAAAATGAAAGAGAAAAGATTAGTCTTAGAACAACAACAACAACAACAACCAAAAAAAAAAAAAATCTGTAACTAAGAAAAATACTTAGGAAATTATGCTTTCAAGTCTTCCTTTCATATTCCCCCACCCCCAAAACACACACACACACACAAATTCATAGTTCTATCCTTGTGATTCTTGCACAAAAGCATTGCAGTTATGCCTCACCCAATAGATATTTCCTATTCTAAGCCACACTATTGCCATAGCTCTTGCTCCTTTGGTTATATGACAGTCATTTAGTGAACTTGATTGCAGATTTGCAGTCAACTACAGTGGAAGCAACAACATAGATTTAGAACTTGTATTTCCCTCCATAAGTACTATGTTTACATATTCAAGGACAACATGGGAGAGAGGGAGAGAAAAACATGTAAGTGTTCAAAAGTTCCCATGAAGGAAGATTGGGATTGAGTCAGTTGCTACAGGATGGAAGCAAGAAAGGGAGGTAATACTATGTTTACATTATGCAGGGGTACGATAGGAGAGAGGGAGAGAGAAACATTTAATCAATCAAAAGATTCCATACAGGAAGATTGGGTGGAGTTAGTTGCACTAGGAGGAACGGATAGAGAGTTGTGGTGGAAAGGGGGAAGGCAAAGAGAGAAGTTGCTTGTCATGGTTCCAAATTTCTCATGAAGGGAGATTATGATCGAAGCAGTCAGGGAGGGAAGGAAACGGAAAAGGAAAGCTGAGAGAGAAGAGGAAGGAGCTTCTTTTCATGATTCAAAACATGAACATAGATAAAATCGAGCTAATCAAAGGAAGAGAGGGAGACGGGGAAGACAGAGAGAAAAGCTTGTTAATTCCATTTCAAGTTTCCAGAGTCCCCATTAAAGAAGATTGAGAATGAGTCCATAGGGAGAGAGGAAAAGGGGGTTAGGGCAAAAAAGGGGAGGAGAGATCCAAAATTTTTCAATTCCATTTCAAGGTTCAAAAGTTCTGAATGGGGAAGATTGGAAATGAATCAATAAGGAAAAGAGGGGGTGGAGGGAAGGAGAAAGAGAGAGAGAGTAGTTGTTTTTCATGGTTCAAAACATTAAGGGAGATTAAAATTAAGTTATTTGGGGAAGGAAATGGAGAGAGGGAAAGGGGAGAGGAAGAGAGCCAAGAAATTTGTTAATTCAATTTCAAGGTGCAAAAGTTCCATTAAAAGGAGACCGAGAACGGGTCAATGAGGGAAGAGGAAGAGAGGGAGAGGGAGAAGGAGAGGGAAAGATCCAAAAATTTTCAATTCCAATTCAAGCTTCAAAAGTTCCTATTAAGGGGGATTGAGAATGAGCCAATAGGTGGTGGCAAAGAAAGAGAGAGGGGGGTGAGGATGCATGCAGGACAGAGGGAGAGATCCAAAAATTTTCAATTCCATTTGACATTTCAAGAGTTACTATGAAGGGAGATTAAGAATGAATCTATAAGGGAATTGAGGAAGCAGAGGGCATAGTGAGAGTGGGAAATGAATTCCATTTCAAATTTCAGAATATCCTATGAAGGGAGGTTGAGAATGAGTAAATAGGGAAAGAAAGGGGCCAAGGAAGAGTGAGAAATGAGGGGAGGGGGAATGGGAGAGAGAGTGATATATCAAACAATTTTCAATTCCATTTCAAGGTTCAAGAGTTCCTATGAAGGGAGATTGAGAATGAGTCAAATGGAGGTGGGATTCTTTGCAGAGAGAGGAAGAGATAGAGTGAGTGAGAGAGAAAGTGCTTCTTCCTCTTATAATTCACTCCTTGAAGGGAAATAAAATGCAGTGATCTAGGAAAGTAAAAAGGTGGATGTGGATGCAAGCAAGACCCAACATTGACAGAATACAAATTGATGTTTAATGCAGCTAACTGCATGATGCAACTCAAATGGAGATGGAGATGGGGTTTCTTGTAGTTAATTCACAAATGAAGTCGTTACAAGATAAACCAAATCACAATTTGAAATATAAAAAATGGTATATTTTAGGAGAGGAATAACTTATTAGGATAGATTGTCAAGACAAATAACTTATCAGGATATATTGTGCTTTATACTTAATTATCACACAAAATGTTAAGTCCACAGAACAATTTCAAGATATTCTCACAAGGCTTTGAATAGAAATTAATCTTGTTAATAATGTATTCTAGAGCTTAACTAATATATTAGGATTAGTTAGGATTGCAATATTAGTACCTACTTTATAGGTTGATTTATAGTAATTATCTTTGTATAGTTAACTTCCTAATATAGGACTCTTGTACATATATATATCAGCTAGGATGTAGCCTAAAAAAATAACCTACAGAATATACAAGTAAATTTTCTGTCCTGTTTCACTATTCTAAACATGGTATTAGAGCAAGTTCAACTCTAACCCTAGCCACCTCTTAGTCTTGGTGATCCTTTTTTTTTTTTTTTCCCTTTTTAGTCCTAGTTTGTTTGTAGTGAGGGTAGATCAATCCCCTCGTGTGATTAATCAGTTTGTGCCTCTGTGTTTGAGGTTGTGTGCCTTGTGGTAATTATATTTGTGATTCAAGATGATGGATAACATGTCTACTTCAGATCTACGTGTTTCTGTTGGTACAACAATGAAGTTTAATGGAAGAAATTATGCTCTTTAGTCCCAAGCTTTTCATACTTTCCTTGGTTCCCAAGGTCGTGACCATCATCTTGTTGATAAAATGTTGGATCCTAAGGATTCCAAGTATGCAGCATGGCATCAGTCTAACTGTGCGGTGAAGACATAGATGTTGAATTCCTTGGAACTTGAGATTACTGCCTCTGTTGGTCTGGCATCAACTGCTAAAGAGATGTGGGATGCCATCAAAGAGATGTTTTCTAATGATGGTAATAATTCTCATATATTCTCTTTGTTTCAACAATTTGTTGATAATAAACAAGGTGAGAGGTCCCTTCCAGAATTCTTTGCTGCCTATAACATCAATGAATTTCATAAGCTTCTACCTCTTTCTACAGATTTAGAGACTCAGAAGCGTCAATGGGAAAACCTATTTGTATGTGGTTTTTTAATGAATCTAAATGAGCAGTATTACACTCTTAGGAGTCAATTGCTTGGGGACAGTACCACGCCTACGCTTCAGTCTTCTTTCTCTCGCCTACAATTTGCTTCTCTAATCTTGTCCTCCCCTGGTGTGGATCTTAAGCATTCTGCCATGGCTGCACGTGGCCGTGTGCGTGACACTGGAAAGAGCAAAAATTGTGATAGGTTATGTGAGTTTTGTGGTAAACGAGGGCACACTATGGATCGATGTTGGGATAAGCATAGTAAGCCTGATTGGGCTACCAAAGGTGCTAAGTTGTCCAATATCCCTAAAGCAGCAGCTGCTAATGGATCTACTTCTTCTTCAGCCATTCCTCAGGATGTTATTCAAATCTCTAAGGAGGAGTATGATAGGTTGCTTCACTCTCAACCAAGTTCTATTGCCTCCCATGCCCTCCAGTCAGGTACTGGAACACTTGCTGCCTTTTCTTGTAATTCTTGGTTAATAGATTCAAGTGCATCAAATCATATGACTGGCGATCAGCATCAATTCAACAACTTTACACCTTGTCAGTCTCTTTCACCTATTACTGTTGCCGATGGTTCTGTTTTGTGTCTAGTTTTGGTACTGTTCATACTTCCTCTCTTGAGCTTAATCAAGTCTTACATGTCCCAAAATTGTCATTTAATTTTCTTTCTATTAATCAAATTACAAAATCTTTGAATTGTTCCGTGACTTTCTTTCCTACTCATTGAATTTTCCAGGATCTCCAGAGAATACAGTGGACACGACTCTTGAGTTGGGGGGAGTCTACTATCTTACTCATGATTCTTCATTTGTTGCTGCTGCTGCTGGGGGTGTCTCATTATTGGCATTGTTGGTTAGGTCATCCTAACCTTTCTTGGTTAAAAAATGTTGTGTCTTTTAGTGAGTCTGTTTCTGAAATAAATTGTGATGCGTGTCAATTAGGAAAACATCACAAAGTGTCATTTCCTTCTAAAGAAAGTAGAAGTTTACGTCCTTTTGATTTAGTGCATTCAGACGTGTGAGGTCCTTGTCATTATTCTACCATGTCAGGTTATAGGTATTTTATTACCTTTGTGGATGATCATTCTAGGATGGCATGGATTTACTTGTTAAAAGATAGATCATCTGTTCTTAATGTATTTCAAACCTTTCATAGTGAAATAAATACTCAATTTTATTCTAATATTTGTGTGTTAAGATCTGATATTGCTTTAGAATATATGAAATCTGATTTCTCCAATTTTTGTTCTTCTAATGGAATTATTCATTAAGCATCCTGTGCTTATACCCCACAGCAAAATGGTGTGGCAGAGCGTAAAAATAGACATCTTCTTGAGGTTGCTTGCACCATTATGCTTCAAATGACTGTGCCCAAATCTTTTGGGCATGATGTTGTAATTACTACATGATTTCTTATTAATAGGATGTCATCTTCTACTCTTGGAGGTGACATTCCTTTTAAATGTCTTTTTCCTGACTCTCCACTTTTTCCTCTTCCTCCTCATATTTTTGGGTGTGTGTGTGCTTTGTTCATCTTTTTGAGACCGGTATGGATAAGCTTTCTCCCAGAGCTATTCATTGTATTTTCTTGGGGTATTCTCGAACTCAAAAAGGGTACAAGTATTATCATCCGGTGGCTAAAAAGAGATTTGTTTCTACAGATGTCACCTTCTTTCAGTCTGAATCGTTTTTCAAAGTTTCTACTAACAAACTGTCTGTCCCTCTTCCTGCTCCTGTGTATACAACTATTCCATCTTCAAAACCTTACAGGTTTACACTAGGTGAAAAGCTTTGCAAACCCCTTGTGCTCCAAAGGCATCTCCTACTCCAATGTATCCTACTGGTGATTCTACTCAACTGATTTGCCAATTGCTCTCCAAAAAGGTAAACGTTCTTGTACTCAGCATTCCATTGCTAGTGTTGTTTCCTTTGATCGTCTTGGTTCTTCTTTTTGTCGTTTTACTTTGTCTTTGTCATCTGTATCTATTCCTAAGGATTACCAAGAGGCTATTCAGAATCATAATTGGAAAAAGGCTATGGATGAGGAGATGTTGACTCTTCTTACTAGAGGCACATGGGATTTGATACCATTACTTGAGGGGGTTTGTCCAGTTGCACGTAGATGGGTTTTTACTGTAAAGTACCATCCGAATGGTTCTATTAAGACGTATAAAGTACAGCTGGTTTCCAAACAGTACACACGAACACAGGGTATTGACTTTTTTTAAACTCTCTCCTGTTGCTCGGCTAAGATCTGTTCTTGTACTTATATCTGTGGCAGTCAATAAAGATTGGCCGATGTATCAACTAAATATAAAGAACACATTCCTTTATGGAGATCTGACTGAGGAGGTTTATATGGAGCAACCACCTGGATTTGTTGCTCAGGGGGAGACTCATTTGGTGTGTAAACTACAGAAGGCTATTTATGGTTTGAAGCAGAGTCCTAGAGCTTGGTTTGACAAATCAGCCAAGTAGTTTTTGCTGCAGGATTTAGGCCAAGTCAAGCTGATCATTCAGTCTTTGTGTGACATAGTTCATCTGGCATTGTGGTACTTATTGTATATGTTGATGATATACTCTTGTCAGGTAGTAATGTGACTGGTATTGAAGAAACCAAGAAATACTTGGAGCAACAATTTGTTACAAAAGAACTTGGTAATTTGAGGTATTTTCTTGGTATTGAGGTTGCTAATGGTAAACAAGCTGTAATGCTATCTCAAAGAAAGTATGCAATTGATCTTTCTACAAGAAACAGGCCTATTAGGGGCAAAACCAGCAGATCCAATGGAACCTAATCCAAACTTGTGGAAGGAGGATGAAGACTTTGAAGACAGTGCATAGCATAGATGGCTTGTTGGGAAGCTTATTTATCTAACAGTGACTAGACCAGATATTTTTTTTTTGATAGATAAAGTGAATTATATTAAACGGAAAGGAGGAAACACCAAAATAGTGCCCTCTAAGTATACAGGGAGTATACAAAAGCAGCCCAAAGGCTCGAAATCAAGGGAGGAGGAAATAAACAACAACCCCTACCCTTACTAGACCAGATATTGTGCATGCCATGGAACTAATTAGCCACTTTATGGAAAAACCTAAGAAGCGTCACTGGGAGGCTGCTTGTAATATTTTGAGATATATTAAAAAATCTCCAGGAAAAGTGTTGTGGTTCAAAAAGAACAAACATATGAATTTAGTTGGTTTTTTAGATGCCAATTACGCTGGTGACAAAGGGAATAGAAAATCCACAGGTTATTGCATTTTTGTAGGAAGTAATCTAGCAACTTGGAAGAGCAAGAAGCAGACAGTTGTGTCTAGGTCTAGTACTGAAGCCAAATATCGTGCCATAGCTCATACCACATGTGAACTGATATGGTAGAAGGCACTTCTTGAAGATTTCAGTATCACATATACAGATCCTATTCCTATGCATTGTGATAATCAAGCAGCGATTCATATTGCGAGTAATCCTGTCTTCCACAAACAAACAAAGCATATTGAAGTTGATTGTCACTTTGTGAGAAATGTTGTCACTAGTAAAAAGATTTGTACTCCATTTACACCTTCAAAGGACTAGGTTGCTGATATGTTCACCAAGGCCCTTAAGAAGGATGACTTCGCTAGGTTGAGTGACAAACCTCACATAATGGACATTTATGCTCCAGCTTGAGGGTGAGTTTTAGTAATGTATTCTAGAGCTTAACTAATTCTATATTAGGATAAGTTAGGATTGCAGTATTAGTGCCTACTTTATAGGCTAATTTATAGTAATTATCTTTATATAGTTAACTTCCTAATATAGGACTCTTGTACATATATATCAGCTAGGATGTAACCTAAAAAAATAAACTACAGAATCCATGAGTAAATTTTCTGTCCTGTTTCACTATTTTGAACAAATCTCATTACAGTTATGTTGAAATGAGGATGATTAACATCCATGCCCTTAACTCCTTTTTCCCCCTTTTGCCTTTTCTGAAAGAGGGCAGGTGCAATTATCATTTCAGAGAAATTATAAATCTGTTATCAAAGGTGAACATATTTCCTCTGTGTGTGTGTTCCCTTTTCCAGTCTCAGCTAAATCTGGCCTATTTCTGGCATGACACTGTAAAACAAAATATAAAATCATCAATAACTCTAATTAGCAAATGGCAACAACTACACTCTCCAAACAGATTAAGAATTTCAATTTGGAGACACTGCAGCAAGGATGGGAAAAAATAAATAAATCAAAAAAACTTCCACAATAGAGTGAACCGATTTTCTCTAAGTAAGCAAACTGTGCATCCAGGTATTGTGTAGTTCATGCATATTAATTCAACATCTTGGTTGCTAAGGCAAGAGAATGGAAATAATCAAAACATGTTCAAAGCAATACATCAAAAAGAAATGCTGAGAAAACAAGAAAACAGAAACAAATATATAGATAAATGCACAGATAAATATGACCAAATAATGAACCAGTAAGATAATTTGTATCACCTGTGAACTACATTTTGCTCATGTAGATATTTCAAACCATTTAAAATCTGCCTTGTGTAGGCCGAGGCTTGGCTTTCCTGCAAATCATACTTTTGATAAAGACTTAAAAGTGAACCTTTCGTCACAAGCTCAAGGAAGATATAAAGTTTAGAGTCATCCTGGAAAGATCAAGTGCATAAAGAAGAAAAATTAGGCCTGATCATAAAGGAAGAAATACTTAAATGACAACATAAGAGACACACAAATTGCCCCAAAAGAAAAACAAAATTTTTGCTATTGATCATTTACACAGTGAATTAGATAACCCTAACAAAGTGCCCAAAGAAACTGCTCACCTAAGGTACACAGGACACTTTTTAGGAGCTTGAGAGTTGGCTGGGAACAATCTGATTTTCTGGGGTGTTAGGTGGTGTGTCTGGTTGGTTTTCCCATGTTGTTCTCTTTGCTTTCATTCTACCTTTGAGCGCTTTTTGTATACTACGTCTGTGCATTGTTGCACCTTTCCTAAGGTTTTTAATATATTCTCATATTTTACCCATAGAGAAAAAATAAAATAAAAAAGATACACAGGACATATACAATAAGCGCTAAAGGATAAACAAAAACTACCCTCCTTAGCAAGAACCCAACTAATCAACAAAATCTATTAAAGACATTGGATCTTCATCTATGTACATCTTTAGCCACAAAAAAATATTTCTAAGGAAAAGACTCTTCAAGGCATGGACTAAATGCCCCTCGTTTTCAAACAGCCTTCAATTCCTCTTTTTCCAAGCTATCCAAAAAAATGCATAATGAGGCAGGTTTCCAAATCTTTTTTTATCTTCTTCCCACAAAGGAGTCATGCCAACCTAAAAGAACCTCTCTTACTGTGGCAAGCAGAACCCAAGAATCACTCAACAAAGAGAAGAGCAACTGCTCAAGAGCCCTTGTCATAGCACAGTGCAGCTAAATGTGATCAATGGATTCTTCATCAACTTTACATAGGAAGCAATACCATCCCATTCATCATCATGCCTTGCAATCTAGAGAAGAGTTGTTTTACACCATCCATCTTTCAATCATTTAGATTCTAAGAAAAACAAGGGTTCCAATGGCCCCTCTCACTTGTCCGGTCCCATAACACTACCACCCAATCCTCTTTTGAAGAGGCAAAATTATACAAAGCTAGAAACAAAAAGGCACAAGGGTCTATCCCCACACCACCTATCCTTCCAAAACTTTGCCCTCCTCCCATTCCTTACAAAGAAGGAAATTCTACTACTAGGGAAATCCCAAGCCTTCCCAACAGCTTTCCATAACCCAACACCATAACCATCCCTAATGTTACAAGATAACCATCCCCCTTCAGTCCCCCATATTTTCCACTTTTAACCTGTCTCTAGAAAGCTCCCCTTTCCGATTCTTCTTGCAAATATTTCTCTCTTGGCTCTACAAAAATCTGTAAGGATCCTCTCTTTTTAAAATCCGAAAGGCTTGTTTGGTTCATTGGCATCTATACTTAGGAATGAAAATATATCTCTAGAAATATAATGGATATAAGATTTTCATTCTAATATCTGGTTGAAGTTGGGAATCTGCAATTCCCATCAAGTTTGTTCTCATTCTAGCATTTAGTTGTCTTAGAAATTGCTTGAGAATTAGCATTTTGTTGGTATCCACATTTTTTTTTTAATTTTTAAAAGTTTTCATTCCTTAATTATGAGAAAAAGCAATATCATTCCATAGTTACACCCCCAAAGCCTAAACCAAATGCACCCTAAAAATATGTACAGTAGACACATCGGAAGTAAGGTTTGTATGGGGCTCCAATAGGTAGATTTCAACAAAAGCTGAACCCTTTAAAAAGCTGACTCTTGCCTCTATCAATTGAGATAAACCTCAATCCATCAAGTGGATGCCAATTGATTGAGGCTGAGTTTCCAACTTGGATTCACCAGCCCGTTTCACAATCACTTAGCCTATTTTTGAAAGTTTGAGGACCAAAAAAGATTTGACAAAAAAAAAAAATAGATTTTTTTTTCTAAAAAAAAGCATTTGGATTCAGCTTAATTTTAGGAGAGAGCCTTGAAAACTGCAGCCTATCGTTTTAGTACAAATTTCAAGTTAAGCATACCCTTAGTAATGAGGAATCCAACAGTTTTGCTCAAATTGAAGTCAATCTTCAAAATCTTATAAGTTTATACAAAAATTGATATCAAGAGCTTCTTTGAATTTGACCATAAAAATCACCCAAATTTCATAGTCCTGGAATTGCAAAATATTACAAAATCCTAACAATATATTTGTCATTACTAATGGTGAATCATGAGAGACATTTTTTGACATAGATACAGCATATGATGGTGGATTTTTGAGGTTGTGGCACCACTTGAAAAGGTCCAGATCTGTGTTAAGGAATTTTTAGTCTGATTAAATCTCATATGTAGGATGGTGCCCCACAAATACATGGTTTTAATTAAAATTTGGTACTGGATTTTTACTAAGTACTAATAATAATGGTTTTCTATCATTCTCACTTGCTCTTTACATGGTTAAATCACTTTGAATCTTGTGTATTGGATTGAATGACAAATATGTCCTCTTCCCATTGGCAGTTTCATTTTCAGATACCATGGAAGCAGGGAGGGAGTCTATCAAGAATCTGAAGAACTGGAATAAATAACCGCAGGTGATGATATTGTAACAATATAAAAGTATTCTCATTTCAAGTTGCAGCATTATGTTTGTAACTGTCCTTTATAGATTGTCTCAAGGATCAGGCACAAAAATGGTGAAAAATTCATTCAAGTTTGCTATAGGTGACCAAATGCAATGTGGAAATAATACTCTCTCATTCCAAGAATGATTTGTTACAAGAAAACAAAAAAAGCTGACTCAAGACATATGAAACATACCTTGTCTGAGCCATAATACCGAACTATGTTCTCATGTTCAAACTGACTTAAAAGAGAAATCTCCTGGACCAATAAGGAAGGAATTAGAAAAAGAATCTCATAATATAGCCAGGATCGATGAGCAATTGCTCTTTATTGCAATACCTATGTATGCAATTGACTTGAGGTTAACTGTGATGTACAAAAAAAAAGAAAGTTCAAAATATTTTATTAAAAAAAATAAGAAAGATTGAACCATATTTGATGAGCATTTCTTCAGAAGAAGACACTCTTCTCACCTGTTCAAGTTGATAAATGCTTTGTCTGCCCTGGCTCCCTTGATCAAGCAATGAAACCTCCTTCATAGCAAAAAAGAATCCATCACTGCAAAAAAAGAAAAAAAAAAAGAAAAAACAAACCAAAAAACAAAAAAATACATGTGTGAGAGAGGGGAAAAACAGAAGGAACACATCAATGATAATCAACAAGAACTAATCCGATCATATCTATTCTCGAACCCATTTGTCTGATTCTTTAAGGTTGGTAAACAACAGCAAGTTGATCACTGCTCATGATCTCATACTTTTAAGATAAGGACTACAAAAGAGAAAAACCTTAAAGGGGTCAAGACCTAACTTTCTCATTGGAAAAGGAGGATGCTATATAAACAAGAAGCAATAAAGAAATGAAGGTGATAAAATCACCACTCTCCTAGTGTGAGAAATAAACAGGGAGTTCAGATACCGGGACAACAAGGATAAAATATTAAGATAAGATGAACTAAAAGAATCTCTAGACCTTGAAACCAACAGATGTTAAGATAGAGGGTCTGAAATCACCACAAATCTTCCCAAAAGAAAATTAAAGAAACTTTGTGCAATTGCTCTCCATGTGCCCTAATGTGATCATTGGACAAAATGTTTGTATCCCAACCATCAAAGTGTAAACCATAATTAATTCTGACTACCTTATGGAATACAATGTCACTAGCCCAAGCATAGCTCCATAGAAAAGGCTTTATTCCTTGAAGAAATCATTCCAAACCCAAAACCCCTTCATTCCTAGGCCTAGAAAATTATTACCACCCAATTAGATGTCCTTTCCTTTTCTAATAGGCAAACAAACAGAAAGTTCTTTCTTCCCTTCCCTGAACAATAAAAATTCCAAATTCTCTCAATCTTAGAAGGCAATCTTGACTGGAACACTAGTCTGAGAGGAAACAAGGACAGATATAAGGCAAACAAGACTAATATCTCTCTCTCATAATTGGTCGTATATACGTTATTTAGTGAGTATTGTGAGCTAATTCATACACTCTCCAAATGAAGAACACCTTGAGGCAGTCTATCATTTTCTTAAGTACCTAAAAGGAAGTCCAAGAAAAGACTTAATGTTTAGAAGCAACAATAGCCTTCAGATTGAAGCCTACATCAATGATGATTGGGTTCGGAGCATAACATTTAGGAGATATATTTTAGGTAACTGGTCAATGGTGCCTTCAGAGGAAAAAAAGTTCTCCTTAGTGTTTCCATAGGGAGGAGAGGACTTCAATCTAAAGAGTATCGGTGCTCTTCCCATGTCCAGACCATCAGAGGTCTCTAAGGTTGTTGTGTTCCAGTTGGAGGATAGTGGAAGGGGGGTCCCTCCAAAGGGAGTGTCCTTTGCAAAAGTAGTGAGCAAAGGCACAAAGGAGGTGGGGAGGCTATTTGGCTTCAAAGTGGGTTAGAGCAGGTCCTGAAAAATCTTGGGTTACCGGATTTGGGCAATTTGAAACCTTAGGCTATGCTTTCTTAGAGATTAAATGGTAATCTTCACCTTACTCATCAAAAAAACAAAAAACAAAAAACAAAAAAAAAATGGTAATTTTCACCTATCTTTGATGGGAGGTTCACTTATTTTATTTGAGTTTGAAAATCTTCTTAAGGCTCAAAGGGTTAGGCTTTTGAAGAACTTCGTTTTTGAAAAGAAAAATTTGCAATTGGAGTGGTGGAGGCCAAACATGGGTTTTTTTAGGAATAGAGAAAGTGACAAAAATGCTTAGGTGAAAATGTTAGGGTTGTTGTTGCATTTGTGAGGAAGAGAGTTCTTCAAGAGTTTTGGAGATGCATGTGGTGGTTTCGAAGCTATAGATGAGGAGGCGATGGAGAAGCGTCATGTACAATGGGCCAAGATCCTTGTAAAGTCCAATGGGAATAAGGTGTCTAGAAAGCTGCATTAGTGGATTAGGCCAATTTTTTTTTTATATTCAGCTTTGGTGGGAGATCCCACCATAGATGACGTTAGTGGTCTCTAAAGAGGGGTGCAAGGATACAAAGCAATTTGTGGCCTTTTCCATCCACAAAAAATTAACAACACATTAAATATTCGGAAACGAACACACGGAAAAATCGAATATAGGTAAGAATTCTAAGAGTAATGAGAAGTATACCTGGACAGCCTTGGTTGCAATTGCTCTTTTCCCGCTTCTTATTTTTTCCCTAAAAATCCTCAGAATTCTCTACCCCCTCTAACATCCTTTCTCCCATATATATATCATCCCCCAAAGCCTAAATCTGTTCCTGAAAAAGGAAAATTCTCCTATTTCCTTTCTTATTTTCTTCTTTCCTTTTTTTTTTTTTTTTAATCTTCCAATTCAAAAGCCATCCTCCCAATTTCAAACTCCCCTCCAAAACCTTCCAAGGAGAGTCCCACTTTCCTTAAACTCCAAAGGTAAGTTTCCTTGCAAAAGCATGAAATTTTTTAAAGTAAATAATTGAATGAATAAGTAAATAAGTAAACAAATTAGAAAACAGTAAAACAATAATAAATAAATAAGTTAAGAAAAATAATATAAAGAGTAAAATAAAAAATAAAAATAAATGAGTGATTGATAATCATAAAACTAAAACTAAAAATAAAAATAAACATATAAACAAAAACTGAGCCCCACAAGCCAGCAACCATGCAAGCCATACAAGTCACGCTAAAAAAAAAGTCTTAATGGGCTAAGTGTGCCTAAATAGGCTTAGGGTGGTACCTAATGGGCTAAGTATATCTAAAAGCTATCCTAAAAATGAATGAAAAGCCTAAGTCTAAATTAGGGCTGCCAGGGTCGCAATAAAGGGTAAGATAATCCCTCAACCAAAGTCTCCGAAGTGACTCAGAAAAAGGTAAGTCGTACGAGTAGTAATGGGCCACCAAGAAGCTATTGTGGAGCACCGGATGTTAATTTAAAGACATGTGCTAAATAGACAAAATTGAGGGTCTACAATATGGATATTCTTGGATTAGTTCTAATCAATGAAGAGGTTGGAGTGGATCTCAAATACCTCATGATCTTTTACCCAATGATTCTCTTTCTTCAACCCTAGTATGTGAGAATGATGGGAATCCTCTTTATAGGGATAGAAGTCAGGGTTTTCTCTCTTTGGAAGACTGAATAACAAATGATATAAACCTTAAACCCTTAAGGAGGTTTATATAGCCTTATTTATGGGTTTAAGTGACTTAAGTTCATCTCAGGCTTAGGTCACTTAATCCAACCCACAAGTTCTAATTAATTAATCAGCCACATTATATTCTAATTAATTAATTAGCATAATCTAGAAAGACCATTCATAAGTTCTTATGTAACCTTGTGTTTTTACCAAAACATTCTTATACAGACACACACACACACACACACACACACACACACACACACACACACATATATATATATATGAATAAAGAGTACAACCATGCTTGAAATAATATCTCACCAATGAGTAAGACCTTGTATGAGGACCATTGGGACTTATAGGAAAAAATGGGCTCCCATATAATCCAATTTTAAAGTTAACTCAACATTCTACTATAGAAAGTCAATTGCACTTTTATGATATTAAATTAAGATATGAAGCTAAAGTCCAGAAACTACTAACCACTGCTTGTAAACTTTCTATGAATTGGTTTTTGTAATCTAATAAGGTGAATTATATCAACTTTTTAAGATTACCTCTATAACCCTTTAGTTTTAAATCTTCTTATTTTATCATCAACTAACGTACTCTAACTCTCCAAAAGCATATGTCAAATTCTACTTAAGGAATTACTACAACCATTATTTTCATGATCGCATGTTCTTAGGATCGCCTAAGAGGAGACTCATTGTCTCAAACTCATGAGATATCATATTGTCTATCTTGAGAAACCACCAACCTTAACCAACAATGACCCAATCAGTTGCAGCTCCTTAAGGCCTTGTTCTCCCGACTTCAACAACACAAAAGGTTGCTTAAGAGGCCCTAACTGTGGAGGATGATATTCGAGCCATGGAGTAAGAGCCTTTAGTCACTGAGAGTGACTTCCCAAAGCTAATTTTGTGTGGTTAACATAGCCGACGACATAGGGGGGCTTCTCATTCATCTTCTATCCTTGCTCCTAATGCTTAGTTGTTTGTTTTCCTGTTTGTTTTTGTTTTTCTTTGGTATGGATGTATGCTCTTTATTTCCATATATTTTATCTCATTTCCTCCGTTTGGTCTCTTTTCCTGTTTACCTTGTTTTACCCATTTTATGAGAAAAATAGGGAGAATTAAGATATGAAGAAACCTAGGAGGAGAATTGTTAAATGGTTTTTAAGGAGAGACATTCTATATAGGGGAAGATTCATCTAGGGGAAGAGAATATATAAAAGATAAAAATGGGAGAGTTCAAGTTTTAAAGGAAAATTTTTTTAGGAGAAGTGCTTATTGCAATATTATGGGAAATTACTTGAGACGTTGGGGAAAACTAAATTTGAGATATTAGGGGAAACCAAATTACCTATTGGTTACATGTTTTAAAATTTTGAAAAAGACACTTGACATAAATATTTCCTATGATATATATCTTTGTGATATGTTAAACTCTCTCCAACCATTCTTTATAGTAGAAGCTTGTTCTCATGTTCCTTATTGCATATATTTTGGTTGGTGAAAGCACTTAGTGCTCTTCTTGTCCAATTGTTGCTTGTAAAGCTTTTCTTATATTTGGTTGATTTACATGTAATCAAATATATTTCTTTTTGGATTTTGCACATTGGTTTCCTTATAGTATTGTTTTGCTTCCTTAATAACATTGAATGCATTAATCAGGTATTTTCTCACTACCTTGTTTTGCTTACTCAATTATATTTTATCCTACACATTGTTTTTCCTTTGGTATGGTTGTTTTTATGTGTGCAATCTATAGGATTGGGAGGTAAGTACTACAAGTTAATGCATTGCCTTTGAGTCATTTTTTAGATGAGCGTATTTGAGTGTTATGTAAACTCCATTATGAGAGTCTGGGAGGGATTTATGTAACGATGTTTTGTCATAAAATTGCCAAATGGGGAGATTGTTAGGATAATGAGTCTAGATTGTATGTTGTCAATTTTATTCCAATTATTTTCTGGCTTAAGAAACTTTTTAGATGGTAACTTACTCTTTATTGAAGATTCAAGGTTATTGTTTGCTTAATCGAAAAGTCACAGTTAAGTTTATAAAAGTTTGGGTTATGTAAAGTTAGGTGTTTAAAGGGTTAAAAGTGGATTAATATTTTTTTTCTAGAATTAAAAATGCTTAAATTAATATTTTGAAAATGCAAGGGATGCTCGAGTGTTGGAATTGCTCAAGCACTTATCTAGCGCTTAAGCATTAGAGGAACTCGAGCGATGGGTAAGTGCGCTTGTGCATTTTTCCTGAATCTACCAAAATATGGTAGAATATTGTTTGGAAATTCACAAAAACTTTTTTTGGAAAATTTGGGATACCAATATGCTAGGGTCTGAAGGTTTATATAAACCCTACTATAACCCTTTTAGGATTGGACACTTACAAAGGGATTAAGCCTAACTTGTCATACCATTCTCAATCTCTCAAAATGGATTCAAAGCATTGAATTTAGGGTTATTGAAAGACTTGCATCTCTTTAGTGAGGCAGAAAAGTATTCATTAGAGTAATTGGAGATTGCTGCATTGCGGACATAGATCAAGTTATAGGTTCTGGAGAGTAAGTCTTTAAGGTAAAACATCTAGGTGATTCTATACGACTTGATCTTATATAATGGATTTAGATTTGAAGTCTTAGACATTGTGATTTTTTATCTCCACAGTTAGTGTGAGGGTTTTCCATGTAAAAAAGTTTTGTTCCTTGCATACTTTAATTATACCGATTGTCTTCAATATCTTATAGGTTTAAATTGGGTTAATTTATTCCAAGTTTTTATTGTAATCTTTAAAAATACACTCATTCAAGCCCTCCTCGAGTGTTACCCTATTATACATAGGTTTTTCAGCATTCATCTAAATAATGACTTTTTTAGGATAAAAATGCCCTTTAATGAAATAGTTAAATTACCATTAAGGGAAAAAAATATACATCCATCTCCCTCCTTAGTGTTTGATACATTGAGGTTGAACATTTGCACAATGTTCGATAAATTAAGGCCTCACATATGCACAACTTGTAGCCTTCTAGGTTTGAGCCCCTTCTTAGTGTTTGAATCACTAGGATTGAACATTTTAACAGCCTCTGACTTTCCAAATCCAGACACCATGAAAAGAGTTTTTGTTTTTTTATTTTTTATTTTATTTTATGATTTCTCACTTCTAAATCATTTCTAAACTCTTCATAATTGTTTTTCAACTATTTTTACAAGTTTTTTTTTTGTCAAAATTTTTAAAAAGAATAAACCCTAAAAATATTTTCTAATGAGGTTTGTTATTAAGAAAAAAAAGGTTGAGGAAAAAAGAAAAAAAATGAGTGTGGAAGGGAATAATGAGATGGGTGCTTTAGGTACATTAGAATTTTGTCGGTTGATGTATTAATAAGGTTAACACTTTAAAGTGGATGCATAAATAAGACAGATGTAAACAGAAATTTAGTGGATTCAAATACAATTTTCTCTTGATCTTTTTAAGAATCTAAACCTTCTCTTTCTCGATCTCAATATGTTGAAGTCATTGAATCAATCTCTAACCATGATTACAAAACATTAATCCTTCATTTTTTTTAAATTCCTCCTCAAACACCATCTGTAGAATAGGATCCAAATTTCCAAAGACTAATTGGGTTGATTTTGAAGACATTAGAAGCATTCAAAGAGATCACCATAAGAATTTTGAGAAATGAGGAAGACAACAAATGACACACTTTTTAAGTATTTCGATGAAGAAACAAATGTGAAAAGGTAAGTCAAGTAAGTTAGCAAAAACAGAAGAAAAAAATAAATGAAGAAGGAAGAAGTTGTCACGTCATTTTTTTTTTTTTTTTTTACTTCTATAACTTAGTGCACCTTTTTGTTAATTTTAATTGAACTTTCTATAAAATAATCTACTCCTAATTATCTTCAAATTGTTACTAATTAAATTAGTCAAAAACATTAAATGCCCTTAATCCTAATTATGATTTTATATACATAATTAATTAATTATAATTAATATAATCTCAAAATATATTAATCTTAACTAATAATTTCTTAGTATTTTTTATTAAATGTATTAGTGACAATATAAGATTAATTAATATTTTATTAAATATTCTATTTAATTAATATTTTTAATTAAAATTAGTTAGGTTTTGTATATAAAAATTTGAAGAAAATGATGAGATAAGATAAGGTAAGATATGATTATAAAATAATGAGATAAGATAAAGTAAGATATGGTTATAAATGTAATTTAGGAAGTGTACAATTTTTTATTTTTTAAAAAATTTAGGATTTAAAAATTGGGCCTTCCAAAAAAATTTTGATTTGGAAATTTAGGATTTGATTGGGGAAGTGCATAAAGATTTAAAAAGAAGTTTAGAATTATAAATGAGATAGCAATTGACACACTTTTTATTTACATGTCATTATTTTTTTTCTTTTTTTAGTTATTTAATTAGAATAACTAAATAAGTTTAAACAAAAGAAAATCAACATATTAAATTAAAATTACTTTCAAAGTCAATAAATTATTTTTATATACTTTTTAAAATTTATTTCATTTAATTTTCTCTATTGTATCAAGATTAAATAATTTTAAAATGCATAAAATTCTAACTAATTTTAATTATATTTTATTTTCTTTTATACTTTTTTATAGTGAAACCAAACATGAGAAAATAATTTTCCTTAGGCTATGTTCGGTTTTTAGAAATTTTGAGGGAAAATATGAGGGAAAGAAAATAGAGAGGAAAAATGAAAGGAAAAAAAATGAAAAAATAGATTAAAAAAAATATTATTTTTACATGTTTCTTTAAACTTGTTTAACTTATTTTTTTTCTATTGTATTAAAATTAAATAATTTCAAATTGCATAAATTTGTAACTAACTTTAATTATATTTGATTTTCTTTCGTATTTTTCATAGTAAAACCAAACATGAGAAAACTATTTTCTTTTTTCTTTAATAGTTTATGAGAATCAAACATATTAGTATTTTTTTTTATTTCCTTAGTATTTTCTGGGAATTAAACATAGCCTTAGTGATGATTTAGATAAGGAAGATAGTAAAAAATAATTGATGAATTAGATAATATGGTAAACTATTTAATAAAAACTAATTAAAATTTTATATTAAAAACTTTAGTTAAAATTAATTAGAAAGTGTGGTAAGATGAAATGAAAAAAAAACGAACTTTAAGGGATATTTTGGACATTTTATTTAATTCTTTTAACTATGACACCATTAATCAACCATGAAAATCTTTCAAGATTCGATAAATCATTCAAGGGATTGTTTTGCTCCATTATGGTCAAGTGGTGTCAATGTAATTTCAAAAATTTGAGGATGGTTAAGTGTATTTGTCAAATAGCCGAGGGGGTATCGATGTAATTTTCCTAAAATACATATATATAAAGTTAAACCTAAACTCGCTATCTTTTGAATAAGAAATTAAGGGCCTATTTGGTTGCTGTTTTCAAGAACTATTTTTTGTTCTTAAAAACAAAAAACACTAAAAACTTGTTTGATAGAGAAAGTTGTTTTTGTTTTTCTTGTTCTCCGTGTTCTCAAAATGACACTTTTTAGAGAACAAAAAAAGTTGTTTTCCCCGTTTTTTGACTATTTACAGAACAAAAAAAAAAAAGGCATAATAGAACAGCTATTCTCCGTGTTTTTTTTCTTCCTGTTCTCACATTTCATCTCCTCAAGCACAGTGGCGGCATCTCTAGCAGCATGAAACGAAGGTAACTCCACCAGCACATCTGTGTTTTCCTTTTATTTCCGCATATGTTGAAGTTATTTTTGGTAGATCTAGTAAAATAGGCATATTTTGTTAACATTTGTTGAGAAAAATGTTAGATTTAGGTAAAGAGATAATTTTTTTTGGTATTGTAGAAGCTATTTTGTTTGTTTTGAAATCTATTTTTGTTTGGAATAGGATTGTTTCTCAGTTCTGTTATTCAAATGAGATCTAAGTTTTTTTTATCATGTGTTTTTAGTTTTTTTATTTTTCCCGTTTGTATTTTCCCATTTGGATGTTGAGAAAAGTGGGAAACGAGAAAGAAAAAAAAAATCCTAATTTTTCCAGTTTCTCAGTTTTGATTTTTCTTTAGTTGTTTTGTTCAAGAAAAACAAAAAACCTGCTTAAGGACATGGAAGAGAATGAAAACAAGTTGCTGGGAAATTCATATTTATTGAGAGGGTTTTGCAGGTGAATTTTTTTTCAATTTTCAAGAAGATGAGAGACGAGAGAGAGAGAGAGGGTAGTAATATGTAAATAAGAAGGTAATATTGGGTAAGACTTTTTTCAAGATTGGCATGATCATAGAGATTTTTAAGGGACATGAGGGTCATTTGTATGGATAAAATGTTACGTAAAATAAAATTCATAAATAAAGAGAAAATAGATATATTGGTCAAAGCATCTTCAAACTTCAAACTTCACAAATAAAAACACCATTTTCAGCCATGTGTGGGAATCCCTTGGAAAGTGACACAATCTTCAAACTTCACCTTATTTATAACTCAAACAATAATGAACAAAGTGTCTTGTTGGGTGAAAATTAGTTGTAAAAATTAAATTAATTCTTTTTAAAGCTTTTTATCTCATCTTAATAGAATATACTATAATTTTTTAATAAAATTAAAGATTAAATCAAGAAAAAAAAATGTTAATAAAAAATGATTTTATCATGTTTGATTTATTTTAAAAAAATATAAAAAAAACATTTTTATTTTAAAATCAATCAAACTATTATCATTTTTATTTACTTTTCTTTCATTTTCCCCTATTTTTGTTTCAAATTTTATAAAAACTAAAAAAAAATATTTATATAATTAATATTAAATCTAGTTTCATTTTTATTTATTTTTCTTTCAGATTTTTATACACTATACGTCAACAATCTTAATTCTCATTCAAACATACCCTTAAGTTTTATTGGTGATTCTAAAAGTTGTCTCCTCATAGAGTTCTTATTTGTGATGAGATTGTACAGATGACAACTAAGATAACGGATGTTAAGGATGCAGGAACATGAAGAGGTAATACAGAGAAAATCTTTATTGACATCATGGCAAATGAAGTTAATAAAGGTAACATGGATAGTGGTACATTTAGTACCAACACATGGAGAAGGATCTTACTTGAGGTCAATAGTCAAAGGAAAAAAAATTTCAATTTGAACCAGCTTAAACAAAAGTTTAATAGACTACGTGCAATGCACCGCGAGTTCTCTGATATTTTAAAGCATACTGGATTTGGTTGGGATGCTAAAACTAACACAATGCATGCTCTAGAGGAAACCTGACAAAATTACATTCAGGTAAAAATAACTTTTAAACTAATTACTTTTTAATTTCAATATTTGGTATACACTAAGAGTGGGTTTTTTTTCTTCCTTTTATTAGGCACACCCAATGCAAAAAGATTCCGCTCAAAGGGATGTCCAAACTACAACTTGCTGGGATTGATCTTTAATCCATCAACAGCAATCGACGCCCTTTACTACTCTTCCACCCAAGATCCACCAAACACTGATGATGAGAATGAGATGGATGACAATTTGGAACATGGTGGAGTGCATGTGGATGTAGATACTAAGATCCCTAATGATCCTTTACGACCAAAGATGGTAGAAGGAGTGACAACCCGTTTTGGAAAGCATGCAACTGATTCTCTATTAGAGAGTAGAGGTAAGAAAGAGTCCAGATTAAGTTAAAAGGGAGATGCTTTGAAAGCTTGGGCTGAGGCATCAAAGGCTAGAACAAAAACATCTCGAGGTTGAATTGAGGCATTATTGGTTAGAGTGGAAATATATAAGAGTGGAACTAGTAGTGAAGCTAGTAGTGCATGTACTAATGATTTTAGCATAATAAGGTACATGTCAACCTTACAAACCATTGAATTGTTGGATAATGACAAATATTTAAAAGTTGTTGAGAAATTCACAATGCCGAAGTGGAGAGAGATATTTATGAATATACTTGATGAGAGGAAAAGGGAATGGCTTGATAGACTTTAAATGTGAATGTTTGGGTGAATAACTATTCTGATGACATTGTAATATGTACTATTTCTCTTTTGGTTAGAATCTTTTACCATGGTCTTTAGTTTTTCATTGTATGGATGTTATTTATGGTTATGAAACGTATATTATATGTACTTTAATGTTCATTTCGTGCTATTTTATATTGTGAGTTAATTTGTTTTGTGTAGTAACCAATGGATGATAATAGCACAAGCAGTGGTTCACTATATGAGTCAACTTCATCTTTTGAAGAGAACAATGATTTCGATGAAATTTTTATTGCTCATATAATGAATGAGTATGAGGAAATATTTTTATGCAAGACACCTCAAGGGACATCAATGTTAAGTGGTGCACAATTTGTAAGAGATATGATAGAAGGTCATCCTCAGACATGCTATGGACTATTTTGGATGGATAAAGAAACATTTATGAACCTTTGTGATCATCTTAAGAGACATGAAAACTTACAGGATACACGACTAGTTACAGTTGAAAAGGCAGTTGCTATGTTCTTACTAATCGTAGGACATAATGTGAGAATGAGGGTTGTAGCAAACCGTTTTCAACACTCCACGAAGACTATCGCTTGACACTTTAAAGAAGTTAGACGTGCATTATGTCGACTAGGCAAAATTCTCATATGTCCTAACAATATGACCAATGAGGTGTCTTCATATATTGCTAGTAATCCTAAATATTTTCCATGGTTTAAGGTAAGAGTTTATAAAAAATATTTATAAATGTGAATTTTATGTACATAAATAGTTTTCATGGCCATTATTTGATTTATTTCCTTAATAATAATAAATGTTTGTTGTTGTAGGATTGTATTGGTGCAATTGATGGCACTCATATTAGTGCATGGGTCCCAACTGATAGACAAACTAGTTTTAGGGGTAGAAAAACAATTATAACACAAAATGTTATGTGTGCATGTGATTTTGACTTGATGTTTACATTTGTTTATGCTAGTTGGGAAGGAACAACAAACAATGCACGTGTCTTTTTGGATGCATTGACTAGACCAGAAGTCAATTTTCCTTAGCCAAATGAAGGAAAATATTATGTAGTTGATTTTGGTTATCCTTGTATATCTAGATTTTGCCACCATATTGAGGTGAGTGATATCATTTATAAGAATATCGAGGTAGACGTAATCAACCTATCATGTATAAAGAACTTTTTAATTATAGACATTCATCTCTTTAGAATATTTTGAAAGATGTTTTGGTATTTTGAAGACCCGATTTCCAATATTAAGGATGATGCCTTGTTATAAGCCAAGTAGGCAACCATCAATTGTTGTTGTATGTTGTTTCTATCACGCCCCAAAACCCATTCCAAGGACATGACAGACATTTCACACTTCAAGCCCAAAGGCTCAGAGTGGAAACGATACAAACAATCATATTATAACTGGAAATTTACCAATTACCAAACTCCTATTAAAAGTAGTAGGACAAAATTCTAAAATCTCCAAATAACAATTTTTGAAACTAACACATCAAACCAAGTGTTATTGTCCAAATAACTCCAAATTCAAATAATTTAAATGGGGAATAAATTTTAACATCTAAACAATGTCCAAATAGAGTTTGAACCAAAATCCTAACAAAGAAAAATTCCCCAGCCTAGCCATCACTCCTTGCCCAAATTGAGAGTACTTGAAAAATTATCAATGAAGGGGCATGAGCTTAAAGCTCAATAAGGAATATTAATACAGTTTCATGGATCAAACATTTTCAATCATGCTTGCAAATAGGAGATATAACATATACTTATTTTCATAAAAACTTTTGAGTTCAAAATACTAACACATTCAAACTTTTCAACAAAACTTTCTCATATCCATTTCAAAACAATTTCTCATCAAAACCAAATCAAATACATTCAAAATATCTTTACTCTGGTTATCAAATAACAAATGGTGCCCAATTAGGTAGGACTTCACAAATGAGTGGTTAGTTTCAAATTTGTTTCATTTAAGGTGAACAAATTCAAATGTCAACAATTATAACCCGTTAACTAGGATCATAAGGTCAACTATTATATCCCGTTGACTAGGGCCATATAATATTAACTATTATAACCCGTTGACTAAAGTCATATAATCCACAGTCAAACACTTTATTTCATAAATTCAAACTTGCAAAACAAATTATCATATCTCCAAAATTTTTCACTTTTCATAAATAAACAAAGAAAATTCTCAAAAAATAATTTGCATACAAAACACATATTTGATCCATGCGAAAAGATAAAAATAATATTTTACACATTTTAAAATACAACATAAAAAGAAAATTATTTTCTTATACAAAAATCTGCATTAATTTCCCTTACTTTAAGAAAACTTGAAGTATTTAACTCGATGAATTTACTCATCACCTAATATAATATCATACACAATATTGATTATTGATTATTTATCTAAATATATAAATTTGACAATCTTAAAATATTTTATTTAGTATTAGGGATCCTAATTAATTTCCCATATTAATATTATTACCATCCAATATTATTTTCAACTTCCTAAACAATAATTTATTTCATTTTTCTAACTTATCTAAATTAAATCTTTTAAGAATATTTATTTGCATTAAATTATTATTTAAATCTCCTAAACTTGAAAAATACCCCATGTAATTTTATTTTATTTTTATTTATTTAATTTTTTTTAACATGCCAAATTCTTCCTACGCATCTTTCATTATTTTTTTTCTCTCTAAAGTCAAAACTTTTAACCTCCATACTCACAAATTTTATGAAATTTTCACTTCCAAAATTATATAGGTTTTTATTTATTTATTTATATCTAGATATATTCATTTGAGTAATGAAAATTTATTGATCTCCATTAATAAATCAAACTATGTTCATAAATTTTTAATCTTTTTTACTTAGAAATTAATTAAACGAACTCTAATCAAAATTAAGATATTCCAAAGAATATCTAAAGTGTTCAAAACTAATTAAAGAATATAAAATATTAATTTAAAGATTAAAAATCTTACTTGAAAAATTGATCTTCAAACCCTAAACCTTCAAACCTTCGGCCCTATGCTCTCTGATCTTTCTGATCTATGTGTAAAAGGGTTTTCTGAATAAAAAAAATAGGAAAGATCTAATTTATATATAGAGGTTTTAAATATGAAAAGACTTTTTTACCCTTATTAAATTACTTTAATTAAATAATAATTTCTAAATTACGATTTTACCCCTAAATTGGGTTTGGGGCATTACAGTACCTTTCATAATTGGATTCGTCTATCAACTTGGAATGATCAATTATTTAGAGAATATGAGGTATAAGACCTTTCAGTCCAAGGTGAAGAAGAGAACACCAGTAGCACAAACCATTCAATTGATTTATCAGATGAGAGTGCAACAACTATGGCAGTTTGTAGAGATCAAATCGCTCAAGTGATGTGGGCAAATTATATTAATGTCAATCCATGACTTATCCTATTTTTAATTTTAAATATTTGTAAATACTTTAGTGTTTTGTTAGAATTTATATGTATTTGTTAACTTAATTAGTTCTCATTAGTGTTATGTGATGTTTGTTATAATTTCTAATGATTAAATATTACTCATAAATTTAATTTATAATTTTAAATGTAGGATGGACAAAATACCTGTGTTATTATGGGTGTGGACGGATGCATATTTTCATGTTGAAAACATAGAAGAACAATGGTAGTTGGTTTTATCATTGTCCATTATATCATGCAAGTATATTTAATTATCACATGAAAACATATTGATATTAGTGAAATACATACGTCATATTTTATTTTATTTTTAATAATTTATCTATTGTAAGAACATCCTTATTGCTTTATATGGGTTGATGATTATAATGTACAACCTCAACAATTAGTTGTCAACTTACAACACCTGATGCTTGCTACAAATCGTCAAAGTCGTCTTCTTTTTATTGGTTGTTGTGGGTGTAGCGTTGTCATGTGTTTTTTTTTTTTATATTATTTATCATATTTCTTCTTCTTATTTTAATTATTACTAAATGAATGTATATGTTATCTAAAAAATTATCATCCATAAACTCTAAAACTTTAATATATTATATTAAAATATAATGTTGGTATCATAATACTTATAGTATTTATTTGTGTTATATTAAAATATCATTTGTTTAAGAAAATCATAATTGATGTAAAAAAATTTAAAATGAAATAATTTTTTTAATTTAAATGAATTGTGTATATAAAAAATATTTATAAATTTATAATATTAAGTTACTTGAAGAAAATACTTTATTAATTAGAAAAAAATAATAATTGTGAAACATGTTTTTTGTTTTACTTGTTTTAATTTTTTTTTTATTAACTCCACCAAACCAAACAGTTTTCAAAAACTGTAATCAAATAGACCCGGCTTGAACTTTTCCACTGAACTCTATTTCCAAATAATTTTATTTTTTTGTTTCTCTGGGTAAAAATATTTTATATTATTAAAATATGAAATAATATCTTAATAATTTTAAAAATAATTCATTTAAAAAAAATGTTTTCGAAAATAAAATTTAAAAAGCAGTGTCCTTTTCCTTGTAGCCTATAGGCGGGAAAGAGAGAGATTCAGAATTCACAAGAACTCAGAAGAGAGAGAGAGAGAGAGAGAGAGACACCCATCACAGGCAGAGATGAAAGCCACCGGCCGCCGCCGTCAGAAGGACTCTATCCGCCCACCGCCACCGCCACCTCCCTCCGTCGACCACCACCGCCAATTCAGCCACGACTCTAACGCTAGTTTCGTCAGCAGCCGCCCTTCCTCCATTGGAATCAACCGCTCCTCCGCCGGCGATGCCCTCACCGACCGGTCCTACCAACTATCCGCCATCCGCACCATCAACTCCTTTCTCGCCTCCCATTCCTCTCCTCTCTCCCTCAAACCTCCTCTCCCCTCCGCTAAAGACATTTCCGAAACCCTAAAATTCCTCATCTCCCAACTCGATTTCCCCACAACCAAACTTGAAGATGATCTTCCTATCCTCCTCAAGCACCTCAATTGTCCGATCAAGCTCAACAAGTCCGCTCTCAAAGCCCCCGGAACCCCACATGCTTGGCCTCCCCTTTTGGGCGTAATGCATTGGTTGGTTCAGATCACATTGTATAATGACCATCTTGTGTCGAATTTGCAGTGTTATGACAATACTTTTGTGTATGCATTGGATAGTTACTTGCATTATATTCGCGGGGATGATGATGGGATGGAGGCGGTGGATAGGGAGTTTATGGGGAAGTTGGAAAGGGAGAGGGACGTAGTGGCGGAAGGTGTGAAGGCATTGGAGAAAGAGGTGGCAGAGAGGTAGGGGAGGTTGGAGGAATTGAGGTTAGGACATTCGGCTAAGGAGGTTGTGGAGAAGGAGAGGGGGGTGTTGGAGGAGGATGTGAAGAAATTTCATGCAATAATTGTAGAATTTTCAGGAAGAATTGCATCAGTGGAGAAGATTTTGGAGGAGAAGGAGAAGGAGTTGGGGGTGAAGGTTGAGGAGAATAATAGAATTTGCGAGGAGAATGAAGAGCTGAAGAAGAGGGTTGAGTTGCAGACGTTTAATGCAAGAGATGCAGAGAGGATGAAGAGGAGTTGCAGGCAGTTGAGAGAGATATCACGGAGGCTGAGGTTGCAAGGAATGGTTGGGAGGAGAAGTCTTGGGATCTTGACACGACAATTGGGCACAAGTTTAAGGAGCTTGAAGCTCTTTCAATTGAATGCAACCAGGCTCTCAGGAGGTTTTCTTTTCCTTATCCTCTTTGTTTGGTTTTCATACCTCTATAATCCACTCCACTAGGATTTTCTTAATTTCTCAAGTTGCATACTCTAAAGTCTTTCTAGTAATCTTCAGTATGCTTTCTGATAATTAATGAACATGGTAGAATTGCGTTCTTTCTTAAGTTTGGTAATGCTTGGAATTGATTTTCTCTATTCCATTGAAGTCTACTGTGATTCTTATCAACATTAGGTTATCTACCTCCATAAATTAGATTACAAGATTTTTTTTTTTTTTCGTTTTGACTTGTCTGTCATTTATGGGTGAATGAAATATTTTCCTGTTCTTAGCAAACACATTAACACATACAACATTTTAGTATAACTTCAGTGAGAACATAGGATCTGGCTTTGTAGTTATAGCATGACTAGTCAGTGATTCCTAAGAAGGATCCAGCTGCTGTTCTCTGCTTAAATTATTCCAGTGAACATGCCCTTGAGGCATGGCTCAAGAGGTAAAGGGTTGGGAGGGTTTGTGGAAGTTTCAGGTTCAAATCCCAATAGGGACAAAAAAATTTACCTAACAAAAAAGTAAAATTTCAGTAGACAAAAATTCAAACCAGGTGAATGTAGTTGCTGAACCATTCAATGGCTTATGCCTTCTTGAGTCACATGCATTATTTCCAAGTAGCCAACTCAAACTTCATTTGTTTACTTGGGGTTGTGATTCAACACCAACAATGGGTAGTTTCTGAGTTGTAATTTGCCTTACCTGCATTTATCTTTTGGGTACATTACGGCTTTTGTATTGGTTTATGATTTCATGTTTGTTCATCTTCTGTAACCTTTTTAGCTAAGTGTTACTCTCAAACTGCTAACCATTCTGGGGCTTTGTCAAAGTAAGAAAAATAAAAAGGTTTTAAAGGTTAGCTAATGTTCATTCTCGATTTGGCTTTTAAAAAAAAATCTCCATTTAACACTTTCATCCTCACAAGTTTTCTAATAATTTATTTAGACAGAGATGGGTGATACAGTTGCCCTTGTCAACCTCCTTTTTTGAGGTAGCCTCCCCTCCCCGCACCCCCCCCCCCTCTCTCTCTCTCTCTCTCTCTCTCTCGGTATATGAATTTCAACTTGGAACCTTCCCATACCCACCCAACCCTTTGCCTTCTGAGCCCTGCCTTAGGAGCCTATTGTTTCCCTTTGGACCATGTTCTCTTTAACTTTTTGAAGTAAACTAATTGTCATGAAGAGGCAACCCTAAATACTTAATTTTCAGGAGCATCTTTGAATTGACAAATTAGCATGCCACCTCATGCAACACTTTCAACCTATTAAACTACAATCTATTGTGTGATTGAAGTATTTTCTCTTGGATGGTTTCCAGGTTAAAGTTAGAAAATGGTTTGCAGTATGTGTTGAATGCCAAAGGGTCTTCGCCTGCTGAGGTTTTGGGAATTGATTACAAATCAACGCTTAAGCCTGCACTTGACTCCTTTGCTGAGGACATAAATAAAAGCTCTATGTCAAAGTTGGAAGAGTTGATTTCTCTTCAGCAACAATCAGTTGAAAATGCTGCTAAAATTGAAGCAAAAAGAAATCGTCTTGCTGCACTTCAATCCTGTAGTGATGAAGTAAGTGAATTAGAACTCATTTTTCTTGTTCAGCAGCTATGCATTTATATACCTCTCACGAAGAATAAAAAACTATGGCTTTTTTATATGCTTTTAGGGTGTCAACAGGAGCAGCCAGATTTTCACTTTGTTTTCCGAAAAATTTTAAAGAAGGGTAAAAGTATTGGTGATGTTTGACACAGATTAACTCCAGGAGACAAAATTTTTGGAGCGGATGATGAATCCTCTACACATAAAATTCTTAAAGACATTCATGAATAACTTTGGTACAAATAACAAGATTGATCATGTTACAAGAAAGAAGAACTCCACAGCACATAAAAATTTTGGAAAGAATGACAGACCCATAAAATTCTCAGACACACATACATAGGATACAGATGGAGGGAGCGTGCACATAGTTGGAGCCAATGGTCCCCTATTGAATATGCAATTAACTGAAGTACAAATTAACTCAACCTCTTTTTGCTGCTCTCAGAAAAGGCCAAACTCTCTCTCTCTGTATCCATCTATCCATCTATCTATATAACAAATCAAAGCCTTCATATTTACCTAGTGGTCTGACTTTGTGAGCAATACCATTTCTAAAGTACCAGCAATAGCATATACAATTGTGTGGTTGTTATATTGCATGGATGCCACTCCAGGAAAACTAAAGTTGTAACCGTAAGCTTCTTTGGTATTTTCTTTGCAATCTAAAAGACAAAATTGTTTGGAATCTTGCTTTCCCCGTCGTTTAATTTGTTTTTTGAATTGTGATTTACCTATCCAAAAAAAAAAAAAAAAGTTTTCTTGAATTGTTAGTAGTTGAATGCACAATAAGAAAATTTCTTGGAAAATCAATTATTGCGGTTAAATTGATGGGCTACAATTGGAATTCAAAAGGGTGATAATTTAGATGTATTCAAATTTTGACAGAAAAATGTTGTTCCTAGAAATTCCATTGGGATAGAATACTGCTAAATTCCAGAATGACTCAAATGAAATATGGGAGAGAAAATAATTGGAAAGGAGTATAGTACCACCTGATGGTCAATCTAAAATTTGGTACAAAGGGCAAATGATGTGTCAATTACACAAGCAGTTGTCACTCAAAATTTGATAGCAAGAGCTGCCTGATCTAACCACCTGTCTAATGGGTGATCATAGTTTTAAAATGCGTGCTTTAAGTGCGCCTATGCTTAAGGCGCCACCACTCCCAAGTTATAGCGCTTGCTTGCCAAGATATGTGCCTTATTGAAAAAGTGCACCTTGTCAGCTTTACTCTTCCTTTGTAAACACTTTTATTTTTGAAATTTCTAATTATACTGAAATGTATATAATTTCATTGCTTTTTTATTGAATGCTTCTTTTAAATGTTTCGAATCTTAAATTTTTTATTGATTGGATTAGATTTTGAATCATATTTTACAAAATTGATGTGTATCCTAGGTCGCATTTCACTTCATTGAGGCGCACACCTTATGTTGTGCCTTGTGCTTAAGCTATAGGAGACTTTTGCGTCTTAGGTGTGCCTTGCGCCTTTTAAAACTATGTGGGTGATGAAGGGGATAAGTTGAGAGATAAGTTTGTTATTCCTCCTAGAAACACTTCCTAGGAAGGTTGCTTTTTGGGAAATTTGAGCCGGTTGTGGGTTGGGGGTTATTATTAAGGGACAATCGTGGGCATTTTGTATCCATTCAGCTTTAGGGGTTGTACTCTTCTAGTTGTAGATGGAATCTTAACTTCTGGATGCCCTAGATAGACATCCATTTTGTATCCATTGCTAAAAACAATTATTGTATATGAGCAGAGCATGTATTACCCACATTACAACTTTTTGGCATTAATGGATAGCTCAGGTTGTAATGTTCCTTTGAACTAATACAAAGGGTGACCCAAAAAGTGTGCTATCATAGTTATGTCAGATTGGTCCAGAGGAGTTGGAAGTTAAATGTCCAATAGTATCTATCTGGGGTGCATGCCATTGTTTCTGAAGTCCATTGATCAGGGTCGGATGGATGCTGATCAAGGGCCAGCTTGTTGTATGGTTTTGATATGGTACCTAGGTGATATGAAGATATGATGAATAACAAATATAGGGAAGAGGGAGAAGAAGAAAGAATAAGAAATAGGAATATGTGTACATTTTCATAATGCACATACCTTCAGGATGCCCTAGATGCACATACTCCAAATGCATAATTCTAGAATTGTGTCCACTTTTGGAAACCGACATGTGCTTTAGAAAAGTGACCCAAATATGCTTTAGCATAATTCAGTTAAGAATAGGTGGTATTTTCAAATTGGATTAAAAGGGATGATTAAACTGTTGGACATATTGATGTAGGACAACCCTATGATGGTTGCCTACAATCAAATAAGTGGGCTACAGTTTTTATTTTTTAGGGTTTAAGGAGAGGAACAAGGGATAACGTTTATGGTAAAGAAAAATAAAATAAAAAACCATTGAGAAAGAAGATACGGAAAAGAAGAGATAGAAACCTTTGAGTCTCACTAAGGCCTTCTAAAAGTCTCACCTAGAAGAAAATCAAGAGTCTTACCATTGAAAATTGCAAAGTATGCAAGAAAACGTAATACTATTAATTATCAATCCATTACTTTGATTTACATCAATTAGCTTTATTTATAGGCTTCTCTAAGAAATCTAAAGCCTACTAGGATTCTAATATAACCTATTATGACTTTAATTCTCCTCTAAATTATTTAGCTATTCCTAATTTGATTCCAATAAATACTAATTCTAATTTTATTCCAACTAATACTAATCCTACTTAAAGTTTATTTGTGCCTTCCTTTCCTTTTTGAATATACTTTGAAAGGCTTTCCCCCATCACATGTCTTGGGATGTATGACATGTAGCTCCCTAAAACCTTGGATCTAGCTAGTAGCTTGGGTTGTTCCTTCTATTGGTCCCCTCATTTAGTGAATTAGGTTGTAGATTGATTGGCTAAATGTGGAGCCATGCAAATGGACTCTTTTGTAAGGTATGTTTTACCCCCTTCAAGTGTACATTGTCGCTATATTTTGTACAAGTTTTTGTATCATCCTTGATTAGTATAGCTATCTTGCTACTCTTGTTAGGTTTTTCGTCAACTTTTAATCATCCTTTATATTTTGAAAGGGTTTCTTATCCTTGGTTTGTAATTAAATTCATATCAATGAATGATTTGTTTTGGATAAAAAAAAAAAAAAAAATCTGCTGGAGACGTCAATTGTTATTGCACATAGGTTGTCAGGCCCCAAATTTTCAAAGTAGCTTTGATGGCCTATAAAACACTTAAGAAAAATTATTTTTGGATGATAATTAGTCCCTACAAAGGATTGACTACATTTGATTCTTTTTCCAAGTAGATTTGTTAGCAAGTAATTTTCCAACTTGCTGATTGGAAATTATTGTTAAGGTTTTGACTATATTTGACATTAGCTTAAACAATGCTTGCATAACTATGCCATGTAAGGTTATTCCATTATTAAAGAACTCCATTATTAGTGTCAAGAGCTATTGAGTAGTGTCTTCCTAATAATGTGATTTTATTAATAAGCTATTGAATAGTATCTTCCATCACAGAATCACTCTTTGTTTCTGATGGATCTGATGTTTAACTTGATTTTTCAACATAAATTATTGGGTTACACATTGTTTAATCTAATTGTTTTTCGTTCATGGATATTTATCTTCTGGTTGATTTTTGACAAGGAATCAGAATGAATACTTTTTAGGCTATTGTTGTATGAGGTTAACCATGGATGAATGATCAATTTGTCAGGTGGAAGCTCAATTAAATTTTTTGAAGAAGGAAACGCAAAACTACACCTCCAGATGTGCAACGGAAGCTAAGAAGTTGGTGGAGGATGTTGAGATAGAAACCCATAATGTAGATATTGTGGAAAGAGAAGTGGCAGATGTATTGGAGGTATAATTTTGTTCTTCTTGTCTTAAATAGTAAGTTAAGGATACTAATATTGCCAGGGTGGATCTCGTAAACCTGAAAGAAACTTATTTTAACATAAGTTGGTTTCCCTTTTCAGAGCTAAAAATTCCTATCTGGCTCTATAATTGTTCTTGATTAATGTGAATAATATTGAAAAATTCAAGGGATTCTGACTAGACTTTGATGTTGTCATGAAGACGTCGAAATTGAAGTTGCAGGAAGCAATCAAGCAAAATGAGGAAGAAATTCAGATATGTGCTTGGCAACTCTATGCTTTGGTTGATTCAGTTTCAAAATACAAAGAGCACATGGCATCAAAAATTTCAGAGATGAAGAGCAACCTTTCAGAAACAGCAGGAGCTGTATCAGATTCTTACAAAGGCTCCTTGTCAGCAGAGTTTGGTATCACTTTGGATACAAGCCACTGACCCAATAGATTATTCCTTTCTGTGACACAAGTTCTTTTTCTTTTTCCTTTTCTTTTAGGGTAATAGACTGATTTGTATTGTATGTATACTTGTCTTAAATATTTGGTACTAGCAACTACCCCTATGGGAACAATGTGGCTTGGGTTGAGAATGGTATAAAGATGAGCCTAGGATTGACAATGGAGCATGGGATGGATCTGAAGGTTCAATGGAAATTTGTACAATAGGGTTTTGGCAGGTGAGAAAATGAAAATGAATGTTGATGGCACTAAATTTAGAGCATCTATAAGTTGGGAATCAATACTTTGTGATTAAAGACCTAAAAAACCATGGAAATCATGTTTGTAACTCGGGCTATTGTTTTGCTTTTATTATGGAAAATGTATGTCAAAACCAATTTAACAAATGTAAATTAAAGCATGTGCCAAGATAATTTTTCCGAGTTAGCCCATCAAAGAGTGGGATGGTGAATAGAAAAAGGTGCAATGAGATGAAAACATTAACAATGGGTTTCGGTTGGAAAATGTTTTTCATTTTTCATTTATTTTTATTCTCTAAAAATAGCTTTTATTCCTATTTTTTTCTTATCTTGAAAATGCCTTAAGTCAAAATAAGTGAAAATCATTTTTAAAAATGGAAACTATAAAGCACCTTTTTGTTTAAATTGCTTTCATTTGTAAAGAAAACATAAATCAATATTTCAGAAAATAGAGTTTTAAAAATAGAAAATATGGAAACACCAATTTCGTGTTATCATAATTTTCCTAGGAAACATTAAAATTGTTTTCTAAAAAGGTGAACAAAAAAAGGAATAAAATCATGTGAAAGACTTTATGATGCCAAGTTGCATTGTGCATGTTCCTTTATTTTTATTTTTATTTTTTATATATATTTTTATTTTTTATATTTTATATTTTAATATTTGTTTTTTGATTAAATAATTCCTTTAAAAGCTATATTTAAGTAGGTGTTTCGTAAAACTTATTACTTATTACTTAATGATTTAAGTTGGTTTTAAGTTAAATGGTTTTTAAGTTGTAAACTTAAAACTTATTAATTATTTTTTACTTTTAAGTATTAAGATTATTTAATAAAGTTAATTTAAGATTTATTCTAAATTTTCAAATTGACATATTTATTCTTATTAATTTTAACTAATAATTATATTTTTACTAATCTTAAACAATAGATTTATTTGTTAAATATTCATATTTAAAGCATCGTAGATACAAATACAATTATAAAATATTTATCATAAAAAGTGAGTTATAAATGTAGGCAAATATCATGAAAAGGATTTGAAACTACAAATAAGTTAACTATTTTGACTTAGAGTTAATTTTATTGAAACCCTTCAGGTTTAGTGTAAGTACATTAAACCATCGTAGATTTCAAATTTCATCAATTAGCACATCTATAAATGTATTATACATATAAATTTTAGTTTTAAAATAATAAAATTTAGGTTTTAGTGAATTGTTAAACACTCCTAACTAAAATATTTTTATTTGAAATCTCTTTAAAAAATAAAATTTTTAAACGAAATAAATTTATAAGGGTGCTAATTGATGAAATTTGAAATCAACGATAGTCGAGTATATTTATACCAAACCTCAGGGGGTCTCAGTGAAATTGACCCTTTTGACTTATTACTTAAAGTTAAAAATAACTTTAAGTTGTAATATTAAATTATTTTATCAAACATATTTAATCTCTTTAATGACTTAAATTAAATTATTAAATCATATTAAGTCATTAAGTTGATTTACCAAACACCCTTAAGTTAACTATTTTGACTTAACACTAAAATTATATTATAATATTAAGTTATTCTACCAAATATAGTTAATCTACTTAATAATAAATTAAACGATTAAGTTATATTAAATTATTAAATTGGTTTACCAAACACTATCTACAAGATGTTTAAAATTACATTATCAAATTATATTTGTTTATATTAATTTTAGAATAAAATCCTTCTTTGCGTCAACTATATACTAGGATCCATCCCACAATTGTAATGTAGTGATAGTATTGAACCATGAATATTCCACACATGTATACAGGCCACATTAATAGGTATGATTCTATCATTGGTACCTTGAAATTACAAAGACAAGTATTAGGTTATTTTTAGTTCTCAAAAAGTATTAAAAATAATAATTTTTTTATATTTGACATCTCATGGAAAATAAGGAAGGTAAATAAATATTATTAAAATTAGGTGTAAAACAGGTTTGAAATAACAAATAAAAATAATTTATTAATTTTAAATATAATTTTTTTTATGCTTCTTCAAATTTTTTTCCTTCTACTTTTTCTTTTTATTTAATTTTCCTCAAAATTTTCAAAAACCAATCATAACATCAGAGAATTTGTTAATTGACCATGAATCAATAACAATTGTGTGGGAATGATTAAGTTGAAAGTTGACTCTAGAGAGTAATAAACCACTTAAGTTGACAAACCAAAACGAGTAAGACTAGAGAAAGATATTAATTTAATACTTTTGAAAAAGAGTTTAATGCAAAAGTATTTCAAAATAAACGCTCTAGAGTTAAAATGTGATGGTTATAATGTGTGAAATGTGATAGAGACCTTTGTCACAACGTGAAAGAATTAACAACTTCAAAAGACTTGAATTGTCTATGTGCCACATGAGCGCTTTGAAAATACTTAAATCTATGACACTTGTCTTTCACTATCTAAGCTCCAACCACTAGCTTGAAGATATAGAGAGGGTGATATGCTTCATATGCAACATCAAGGTCAATTACATACCCATAAGAATTGCCTATAACCACACATCTTATAGGCAAAAACATATATCAATTCAAGTTTTCATTTTTTAACATTCCTAATTCACACTTTCAATACACAAATTGTAGCATCTTTCTTGATGGTCATGATGGTAAGAGTAGACCACCTTAGCAACATTTGGAATCTCACTTGCATCTTGAGATTAACTTCTCCTCATTGTCCTTAGGGTTTCCACCTACAGAAATTATAAAATACATCATTTCAATTTCATAAACATAGTACAATAAACACACATTATAATTATTAACGCAAGTATATTTCACACGGTTGCGTTTGATTTCTGAGAATCATTTTCATATTCCTTCATACTTTCTTTGATTTTTTTTATGAGAAAATCATTTTCATGAGGATTTTTCTTCCCATATACTTTCTTGGATCGAAACATAGTGATAGGGAATCACATATCATTGGATACACTTCATGCTAATGAAGCTAGAATCATACCCCTAAAATGTTCAAATTATAACATAATCATCAAAGGAACTAAAAACATATTTAATGGGTGTTAACCATTAACTTAAGAATTAATTCAAACATATATAAATTGTTGTTTACCTATATCAATAGCAAGGAATTTATAACTAACTCTTATGAAGTAGATGGAGGATTTAATTTAATAAAATGATACTTAGTGCCTTATACCAAGCACATGAGAACAAATATATATCCTAGTTAATTGTGGATTGTGTTACGACCTTTTTTTTTTTTTTTTTTAAAACCTCCTGAGACATAAAACTTATGTTTTTTTTTCTTAATAATCAAGGAATGTTCCATGACCAAACCCTTAGAACTCTAGAACTCTATATGGGGACCCAAACCTCAGAGTGCAAATCACCCGCAACAACTAGCACTAGGTAAATTCAAGGTATTAGTGGCGGCAGGATTCAAACCCATAACCATGTACCATTTACTAGGACCACACTTCTCAATGTTCGCCTTGACCAACTGAGCTACCCTAGTGGTTTTCAACTTATGTTTGGATCCCATCGAGCACCAAGGAAACAATTAAAAATGTCAAGGAAATGATAAATGTTTGGTTTCATTGTGAAAAATATGGAAAAAAAATTAAATATAATTAAAATTAGTTAGAACTATATACATTTTAAAATTATTTAATTTTTATATAATGAAGCATAATAAATGAAATAAGATTGAACAAACATAGGAAAATAATTGATTAACTTTAAATCTAGTTTTTATTCTTTTTCACTTTGTATTTCTTTTTTCTTTTCTTTTTTTCTCAATTTTCTTTTCTTTATATTTACCCTCAAGTTTTTCAAAAACCAAACATAATAGAACAAAATAGGGATAAAGGGAAAGAGAAAATAGTAAATAAGTTGAAGAACTATAATCAATTTTCTACGTGTACTAAAAGGATAAATGAACAAAATGACTTACCAATAAGTTGATAGGAAAAAATATAAACTCCACCTATAGCTACCACATGTGATTTCGTTCTGATCAGTACTATCACAAATTTCACTTAAGATTAGTATAATCAATTGTTAGGTAAAACTTCATGAGCATATCAAAATCATAAGTAAATATAAGATTAATCCAAAACTTCCATCTCAGGAAATGACTAAGTATGCATGTTTAAACATGTTTTAGCATGCTTAAAGAAATTTAATTCTTAAATACGAAAATCATAAACAATTTGACTCTTAAAACTATTAAAATCAATATATGGGAGTTTTATTATTTACTTCCATCAAGTAAGTTTCTACATATATCTACCACATAATACATTCAAATTTAACTTCTAATTTGTGTACATGATCTTCTCTAACTAATTTTGATAACTTATTCAAATTTTATCTTAAAAGCAAGTAGAAAAAATTAATTAATTAATGTTATGTCTAATAAGGTAATGAAGAATCCCTAGAGCTTCATAATCACTTTGTAGAGGTTTTTATTTAACTAATTAAATAAATAAATAATGAAAAAAAAAAAAAAGCAATTCACTCTACCATATATATGCTATATGTGAAAAAAAAAAAAAAAAAAAAAAAAAACTATAGATGTTTTTAAACTAATGATGACTTTCAAAGTTAGTTGAAGTTATTTTTCATATTTTTTGAAAATGAAGAAATTCTATGAAATGTAGTACATGCATAGTCATGATATTAATCACTATAAACAATGTTTGAATCTTAGAGAGTACTTAGGAAATAAAAAAACACTAAGAAAAATTATTTTTTATACTTGATTTTTCTATAGAAAATATAAAAGAAAATAAAATATAATTAAAATTGATTAGAGATTTATGCATTTTTAAATTATTTAATTTTTATATAATAGAGGAAAATTAATGAAATAAGTTTGAAGAAATATATAAAAATAGTTTATTAACTTTAAAAATAATTTAAAAAGGAGAGAAGTTAGAATATATGAAAAAGAGTTGATAATGCACCTAGTGATGGAGTTCAAAGCGAGAGATCGATGTTGGGTGCTCCCAATCTTTTATAATGTGGCTCCTCCACTACATCGGGTAAGGAATCATCACGTCTTCTCTTACGGTTTCCATCATTGTCTTCAAGTACTACTGATCCATTGTCACCAAAATTCCTGAGAAGATCTAACAACGCGGGAATATGGTAGCATTCATCATCTTGATTAGCCCCATGAACATTACCATTGGTATCTTATAATGCTGATCCATTGTCACCAGAGTTCTGGGGATGCTTCAACATGGGCTTATGATTATGTTGATCTCCCGCAAATATAAGATTGATGCCGCATTTTTTTATTATGTTCATCCCATAAACCTGTAATGAAGCATTAATATGTGTGTATTTATGGTGATGCTCTTTCAGAATAGCAATCTTAGGATACCTCCAAACCCATACTTGATCTATCATTCAGGCATTCAAGGTCATCATCTTTCTTTAGTTCGGCATTCAGAGCCATTGTACATATCCGTTCAGACACCTTGAGTCATCACCTTTCTGTGTTTTGGACGTTCATAGTCATTTCACCTTAGCTGTATCCTTCTAAGTCACAGTCCTAGGCATTCACATTTGTTGGCATTGCACATCTTGCTTTCATGGGTTTGCATTTGTTATCATTTTCCTCACCATTGTTACCCTGTGCTTATCGCCTACTTGTCATCACTCTTCCAAATTCCCCTTTTCATTGCTCATGACACGATCATTTGAGTTCACGACACATATTTCGGTCATGTTGATTGGGCACCCTACACTTGTCATTTTCATATAGTTCACATAGGGCAACCTTCTTCGGACATAGACTTTTCCGTTCTCTGGAGTGGATCGTTACTCATCTTTGTCATGGTTTTTTCGAATCACTTTTGGAGACGTCTTAGAGGGAGCCTGGGTCTTCAGTATAGCTTCAAGGACATTCTGAGACATCATTTTTCTCTCAGGTTTAGAGCCTTCGTGTTTGTCTGTTAGTTTGAGTGAGTTCGTGTTTCACTAGAGTCGTTGTGGGGGTCTCCTGGGTTCTTCGGTAAAGTTCACTTCATTCTACTTACTATTCACATTTTCTTTTCACTTCAGTGTTCATGTCCTTTGCACTAGTGAACTCTACTAAAGAGGGGTATATTTGTAAACCCCCCCCCCCCATCAAAGACCAAGAGCTGAGATTTTTATATATGCATATATTATTTTCTGACCACCCGGGTTTTAGGCCGAACGAGGCGGCCAGATTGGACAAGGGGGTAGAGAGTGGGTGGCAAGAAAAATGCGGGAATTTGCAAAGGAAAAGGGGGGTCCTGGTGGGAGAGAAAATGGGGAGGAAAAAGAAAAAGAAAAGGCACGGAGAAGATCGCACTGAGAGGAGCAGATACAGGTATTTGTTTTTTTTTCAAGCTATCTTTTCTTCTAAGTTCAGGCCATTTTGTTGAGTTTTCTGGGTCATGTGTTTCTATCTTGGTTGTCTGAATGCGTTATTTGGGATCTCCCGTTGGTTTATATGGAATTGAGCTTGCTTTCACTTGGCTCATGTTGGGTTTCTAATCGTATCTACCGCCGACGACTCTCCCCGTCACTGCTCACTCCATAAGAGACCCCCTCTCCATGCAACCAAATCCACCCACCCGCGTATACAAGGACCATGCAAAGCTTACCATTTTCTCTTTGCACCTCCATACTCATCACACCCACCTTCACCTCATCTCTGATTTTTTTTTCCTGAGCATGGAACCCATGCACACTACTCATGACCACCATCCCCCATGCATGCTGCTCATACTCATCACCTTCCATTTTACCGTACCACCACCCTCCACTCCACCCATTTCTCCCACTGCAATGCAAACTCATTAATGACCTTCCCCTCCAAATCCACCGTCCTCAATTTCTTCCGTAAATACCCCACAGTTTCCTGAATGTTCCAGCCTAAAACCCCTCTCCATTTCTTCTCGTGTGCCCGATGCCTCAGCCCGTGGCCCTCCGCAACGGAGAACTCGCCGTCCGCGCCTAGCTGGGGCGTCTCCAAGAAGCAGCGGAGCACCTCGCGAAGCTCCGGACGTCGGCTGGTGCCTGAGGATGCTGCAAATGGAGCAGTTCGAGTCTGAGTGGGATCACCCCGGCGACGTCGTCCTTGGTGGCAGTGGCGTTGGCAGCGGCGGAGATGCGGCGTCGTCCCTTGCATGCATTATGAGAATAGACCGCGACTCTTAGGAGGAGGCGGGGGCAGTCCGAATCAGTGGCGCTGAGTTTGAACTCCTCACCGGTGGTGTTAAGGAGGATGACGGGACAACATGATCATCTGGGCATCTTGGCTTAGGGTTTCTCTTTGGTGATTCTTGGGCGGAAAAGCCGTGGGTAGCATTGATCACATATGGGAAGGCTTATTGTTAATGGGATTGAAAGCTTTGGTCCTCTTGTTATTGGACGTGGGCTTGAGATCAAGCCCAAGCCCCATGTGTTGGTGAATAAGCTTGATCCTCTTGTTATTGGACGTGGGCTTGATGTGTTGGTGAATAAGCTTGGTCCTCTTGTTATTAGACGTGGGCTTGGGATCAAGCCCAAGCCCCATGTGATGGTGACTAAGTTTGGGTCTTCTTGTTGATGGACATGGGCTTGGGATGAAGCCTAAGTCTAAGTTTGATGATGGAAGGTCCCTTGATTTGTCCATCCACCTTAAGATTGGCCCATACCCATTCCAAGCTCATACCCACTTCAAGTGTGTTTTTAATTTGCATAACTTATCTTTCTAAAAACACTAGTTCCTCAATAAATTTTCTAAAATTCTAATTTCCAAAAATTCCAATATTCACATTAATCTATTTAATTATTATTATTTTATTTATTTATTCTAAAATTCAATTTTAAACAATCCATTTAAAATCTCCGAGTTCCTAATTAAATTTCTATTTCTGAAAATTCCAATATTCACATTAATCTATTTAATTATTATTTTATTTATTTATTCTAAAATTCCATTTTAAGCAATTCATTAAAATTTCTAACTTTCGAATTTAATTTCTAATTCCAAAAATTCCAATATTCACATTAATCTATTTAATTATTATTATTTTATTTATTTATTCTAAAATTCAATTTTAAACAATCCATTTAAAATCTCCGAGTTCCTAATTAAATTTCTATTTCTGAAAATTCCAATATTCACATTAATCTATTTAATTATTATTTTATTTATTTATTCTAAAATTCCATTTTAAGCAATTCATTAAAATTTCTGACTTTCGAATTTAATTTCTAATTCCAAAAATTCCAATATTCACATTAATCTATTTAATTATTATTATTTTATTTATTTATTCTAAAATTCAATTTTAAACAATCCATTTAAAATCTCCGAGTTCCTAATTAAATTTCTATTTCTGAAAATTCCAATATTCAAATTAATCTATTTAATTATTATTTTATTTATTTATTCTGAAATTCCATTTTAAGCAATTCATTAAAATTTTTGACTTTCGAATTTAATTTCTAATTCCAAAAATTCCAACATTCACATTAATCTATTTAATTATTATTATTTTATCTATTTATTCTAAAATTCCATTTTAAACAATTCTTTAAAATTTTTGACTTCCAATTTTAATTTCTAATTCCAAAAATCCCAATATTCACATTAATCTATTTAATTATTTAATTATTTTATTTGTTTATTCTAAAATTCCATTTTAAACAATTCATTAAAATTTTTGACTTCCGATTTTAATTTCTAATTCCAAAAATTCCAATATTGACATTAATCTATTTAATTATTATTATTATTATTTATTTATTCTAAAAATTCCATTTTAAACAATCCATTTAAAATTTCCGATTTCCTAATTAAATTTCTATTTCTGAAAATTCCAATATTCACATTAATCTATTTAATTATTATTTTATTTATTTATTCTGAAATTTCATTTTAAACAATTCATTAAAATTTCCGACTTCCGATTTTAATTTCTAATTCCAAAAATCCCAATATTCACATTAATCTATTTAATTATTTAATTATTTTATTTATTTATTCTAAAATTCCATTTTAAACAATTCATTAAAATTTCCGACTTCCGATTTTAATTTCTAGTTCCAAAATCCCAAATATTCACATTAATCTATTTAATTTTTTTTTTGTTTATTCTAAAATTCCATTTTAAGCAATCCATTAAAATTTCCGACTTTCGAATTTAATTTCTAATCCCGAAAATTCCAATATTCACATTAATCTATTTAATTGTTATTTTATTTATTTATTCTAAAAATTCCGTTTTAAATAATTCATTAAAATTCCAATTTCCGAACTTAATTTCCAATTTCCAAAATTCTAATTTCTTTCTAATTTAATTCCCAAAATTCCAACTCTTAAATTTAATTCCCAAGACCCCGATTTTCAAACAAATTCCAAGAATCCAGTTTTTTACTCAAATAGTTTTAATTCCATTTCGGCTCTTAAATAATCTTCTGATCTTCTTGATTTTACATAAGCAATAATGAATTCTTCATAATTCTAAAACACGAAATTTGTGAGACTAGTTCATGAACAATAAATTGGGCTTTGGTGGGGGCCCTATGTTTGATCCCTTTTGATTGTCAATTGTTGTGCTTAATATATTTTGTTTGATCTTCGTTTTGCACTCCGATATGCATGAGCTATAATTTGTATTCATTAATCGTGTACTAATCCCGTTTCTTGATAGCGCATTGTGGCTCGTGGCCCAGGTACGGATACACTCTCATTCTGATAATTCTCTATGCATGTTCCGATTCTCATATGTGCATGATTTGACTTAGGCATCCATTGACTTTCTTATTGATTGCCACGTCGGCTTCATTCTAATAGTAGAGACCCGACTCCAAGGACTAAGAGGGGTGCTACGGTCCATACCGTACCTTCCCGATAAGTAACATGACCCCCGAGCCCGATCCGGTTTTTCGCAGACCACCTTTTCCAAAACAAGGAGTCATACTTAGGGTTTTTTTTTCTTATTTTGTTTACCCTTTTAAAAATAATACAAAAATAAGTGGCGACTCCAAGTTATTTTTAATCAACAAATCAATTTTTCAAATAAAAATCGAGCTCACCATTTGAGTGGGAAACGCATGAGCCGAAATACGGGGTCCACAGGCGGCCATTAAAAAAAACAAAAAAAAGGTGCCACAAAATGATTCCTTCTAATATGCCCTTTTAAATGACAAGTGTTTTAAAAAAAAAATTGAAAATTACAAATTATGCATTCATGTAAAGATCGAATGTCATGGACATAGAATTAGAGATTGTGGATACTTACTATATATTTTCTCACCTAAAAATGAAGTTTTTAGTGGGTGATATTGGTATATTTCCTCACTCAAAATTGAAGTTTCTAGTGGATGTAGTTTGGATAAGATACCAACTAGAATACATCGATTGATCAAAAGCTATTAATATCTTTACAAATGTTCTTATGAAAGAGAAAAAGTACAAGTTGGAAATATGTATATATGAGAAGTTTCTAGAATCAATTTTAGGTATGTGAAAACTACAAGTGAATATATTAAGCTCTATGACATTTAGATTAAATACATTTAGGTATTATAAATTTGAAATTTCATTAAATAATTCATTTATTTTGATCTGAAAGGAAAAAGAAAGTGAAATTAACAAATGTACAAAATAAGAGTTGTATTTGATGAAATTTCAAATAAATGATGATTAAATATATTATGTTAAGGAAGGTGAATGGAATTAACTCTACATAGTAAATTTACTTTTTAATTTTATTTAAATTTTATCACGTTATTTTTATTTAAATTTTTTGTAATATTTGAAATGTAAATTATCTTTTATATTTATGCAAGTTCATTTTATTGTTTTAAAATCTCTAACTGCATATAAGATTGCCCCATCTACGCCCTTGCTAGATCCGCCCCTGGAACCCAATATGGCATATTAGAACGGCTAAAGAACACTTACAAACTACTGTGCTTATGACCATCCTTATTCAGTTGCAAATTATCTGACTTCAACGACCCACCTTCACCCTTGCTTTGAAAGACACCACTGATGATTACAAAATTAAAAGTTGTGTCAGCATAAATGGAAACACTAGTTCCTTGTAACTTGATGTAAGGCTTACTTCTTATAATTGTGGAGTTTGAGGAAAATGATCTCACCAATTCACTATAGCATGTGCAAGAAATCAACTGATCTCTCATTAATGAATTATCAAGTTATTTTCTAGGATACCAAGGAAAAGATAACTTTCAGGCATAACTTTGTGGAAAAATGTGCACATTACTTTCAAGGAAAAGAAAAATATAGATAGACCTTGGCAGATTGTAAATAAAGACTTCACACTATCTTAGAAACAATTTCAAAACAAGCATACAGTTTTTAATCCTTACTTTTCAATTCTCTATGTTAAAAAAATAAAAATAAAAAAGAACAGAGAGTGAAAATTTGAGAAGGATGGAAGAAAAAAATTTATTTTCCTTTTTCATCTTCATTTGATTTTCCTTACAATTTCTCTCAAACTTCCATAAACCAAATAGAGCCCGAACCAAGAAAATGCTAAGTTGCATGATTTGCTTCTCTCTTTGCATTTCAACAAGGGAAGAAAATACTGACCAAAGATAAGGCTTCTGTTGAAAATACTCTCCACCGTCACCACCTATATCTTATGTCAAAATTTGATTGCTAAAATTTGGCGTTATCTGGAGTCCATGAGTTTTAATGATAATTGTTCCCCATGTATATAAAAGGTAATATAACATGTTGTATAAATTATTATGAGACAAATTTTGTTATTGTTAAGGGGAGAAAAGTCAATTCTAAAAAAAAATATGAAATTATTTGGAATACATCGACTTTGGTGGTTGTTGATGGCAAAATTCCCTTGCTGCAATAGTAATCACCAGCAACAGAATCTCGATCAACGCGTTACAGTGAATCCTCCTTCCTCCTGCAAAAAAGATGTCTGGATGGGTTGTCCGGACACACCCTCCGATGATTAAGTTAGTCTTTTGGAAGTTGTTGGAAAATAGAGTTTTCCTTTAGGAGTGTTGCTCCGTGATTTTCGTCAAGGATGCTTACCTTCCTGAGAGTCTCCTTAGAGTTTATATATGAGTCAAAGAGTATGGCCCCGCTGTGCTAGCGGGTCCCATCGTCATGATTGCGGCTCATAGGGTGGCGAAGCAATCATGACGTTTCTGGTGCGAGGTGGCGGCTGTCAGGAAGGTATTCAGGCGGCAGTTGTTGCCTTAATTTATGATTTTAGGTACCGGGGGTGCGTCAGGCAATCTGAGAAGATTTGGGAATGTCTTGTCGAGCGTATCTTGCATTAAAGATGAGTGACAGTTTAGGAGACTTGGTCTTCAGTATTGTCAGAGTTTGCTTTTTGATTGTGGGCGGAAATGGATCCGGCGAATCGTGAGTATCTGACGAGCTAAGCTATCCGGGGAATCTGAATCGTTGGCCACGGATGTTCTCTGGATAAGCGTTACCGAAGGATCCGGACATGTCTGCCTGGGGAAGTTGAATTGTTCTCCTCTCTCATTCGGCGACAGGCGCCGGATGCGAAATATCCGGAGAAGGTGGAACGTCGGCCGGATAGAATTCCGGCTGTGAGATATCCGGAGAAAGTGGGACGTCGGCTGGACATTATTCCTACCTGGGTGGAATGAGCTATGCCACGCATCGCAAGGGGGGCCATTTGCGTGGCCAAGGGAGAGGAAGCCACTTGGCACTTTTTAGGGAGGATCCCACAATGCCCCCTTTTATATCGCATGTCTGGCCCGGTCAGAAAAGGCGGGATAAAAATGCTACATTTACAAAATTTCTCTTTCATTGGTAGTATTGCTTTAGATTGGCTACATTCCAAGGGCGGAGTAGAGGGGTTCCATTTAAGGTTTGCAAATGGTACAACCCATTTTCGTTGGCTTTTGACACCACATAAGGACCTTCCTAATTGGCTTGAAGTTTTCCGGCTCTTTTCTCAACCGTGTTTTCAAAGGTTTTTCTAAGCACCAATGACCCTTCCTTGAAAACCCAAGGTCGCACCTTCCTGTTGTAATATGCAGCTACCTTTTGTTGATATGCGGCCATCCGAATGGATGCTGCCTCTCTAGCCTCATCCGCCCAATCTAAGTGCCTTGCAAGCTCGTTGTATTCATTTCTTTGACCTTGGACGGCAGTCCAGGCTGTGAGCATACCCACTTCAGTTGGGATGACGACATCTGTTTCATATGCGAGGGCGAACGGGGTATTCCCTGTCGGCCTTCCGGGTGTGGTCCGATAGGCCCATCGGACGCCGAGCAGCTCTTCTACCCACTTTCCTTTGGCTTTTTCCAACCGTTTCTTTAACGCACTCAGTAAGGTTTTATTGGTCGCTTCCGCTTAACCATTGCTCTGAAGATACCGCGGCGTGGAATACAGGTTTTTGATGTGAAGTTCCGCGCAAAAATCTTTAAAGGCAGAGCTATCAAATTGAGGGCCGTTGTCGGCTATGATCGCCTGAGGGATTCCAAATCGACACACTATATTTTTCCAGACGAACCTTTTGATGTCCTTGTCCTTGATGCTTGCGTAGGCTTCAGCTTCCACCCACTTGTTGAAATAATCGGTGGCAACGAGTAGAAACTTCTTCTGAGCAGCTACAGTGGGAAAGGGTCCCACGATATCCATCCCCCATTGTGCGAAAAGCCAGGGGCTTGTTACTGAGTTTAATGTCTTGGCGGGCATATGCAGGATTGGCACGTGTTTTTGGCATTTGTCGCATTTCCTGATATAGATCTCTGCGTCCTGCCTCATGGTAGGCTAATAATATCCTTGCGAATGCGCTCGATGCGCCAGAGTTCGACCCCCTGAGTGGTTGCCGCAAACGCCTTCATGAAGTTCGGATAGAACATATTGGATTTCTGACTGGATCAAGCATCTGAGGTATGGACCTCCGAAGGATCGCCTGTAGAGATCACCTCCGATTAGGGTAAAGCGAGATGCTTGTACTCGAACTTTGTGGGCCTGCTTGGGATCTTTAGGTAGTGCCCCCGTTTGTAAATAGGCTCTGATGTCAACCGCCCAGTCGTCTTCCTTTGGGCCCATATTGCAAACGTGTGATTCAACGATGGCGAGAGTGGCTTGAACGTATATAGGTAGCATTGTTGACTCTTTCACGGGAAATGATGCGACTATTCCCGCCAAAGCGTCGGCCTGCACATTATCTCCCCTTTGGATTTTCTCAATGACCCACTCTCCCAACCGGTTGAGTGATTCTTGTACTTTCAATAAGTATTTGGTCATGCGCTTGTCTTTGGCCTCATACTCTTTTCATATTTGCCCCACGACGAGCTGGGAGTCGCTGTGGATTTTGACTTTTGAGGCGTTCAGGGTGGTTGCAAGGCCCAATCCGGATAGGATGACCTCATATTCAGCTTCATTGTTTGAGGCGGGAAAATCTAGACGGATGGATTGCTCCAACCGTTCGTCGGTTGGTGCTTTGAGGAGGAGTCCGACTCCTGATCCGGACGAGCGGGAGGCCCCATCAACATGCAGAGACCACCAATCATCCGAAGTCGATTTTTTGTCCGGGGTGCGCACTTCAGGCAACTCTGCTATAAAATCTGTCATGACCTGCCCCTTCAGGGATAGTCTGGGTTGATAATCTATCCCATATTCGCTCAGCTCTATCGCCCATCGTAGCATCCTTCCCGTTATGTCTGGTTTATGCAGAACGTTTCTAAGGGGTTGATTGGTGAGTACTGTTATGGGGTGAGCTTGGAAATAGGGACGCAGTTTTTGAGCGGCCGTGCGCAACGTCAAAGCAGTATGTTCCATCCTTGAATACCTTGTCTCTGCATCGGCAAGCACTTTGCTGATAAAATATACAGGTCTTTGCTCTCGGGGCGACAAGGAACGGAGCAAGACCGCACTAACAGCCTAATCGGAAACTGTCAGATACAGGTATAGTCTTTCTCCAGGTTGCGGACTGCTTAGAATGAGAGGTTGAGAAAGATACCGCTTGATTTCTTCAAAAGCATTCTGGCAGCTTTGCGTCCATCCAGATTTACCGACATCTCTGAGTGCCAGGAAGAAAGGCTTCATCTTGTCTGTGAATCGAGCTATGAACCGTCCGAGAGCGACGAGTTTGCCAGTGAGGCGTTGCAACTGCTTCTTGTTTATTGGTGCAAGCATGTTAGCGACCACTTTCACTTGATCTGGATTGATTTCGATTCCTCTTTGGGTAACCATGAACCCCAGGAATTTCCCTGAGCTTACACCAAATGTGCATTTGGCTGGGTTAAGCTTCATGCCATATTTTCTCAATAAATGAAAAACTTTCTGCAAATGTTGGGTGTGTTCGCTTCGGGTTTTGCTTTTGACTACCACGTCATCAATGTACACCTCAACAATGTCGCCAATCAGCGGCTTGAAAATCTTGGTCATTAACCTCTGGTACGTGGCCCTAGCGTTCTTGAGTCCGAATGGCATGACTCTATAACAGTAGAGCCCGTGAGGAGTTATGAAAGCTGTTTTTTCTTCGTCTCCCGGTGCCATGGGAATTTGGTGATACCTGGAGAAAGCATCCAAAAAGGATAGCATTTCATGCCCGGAGGTTGCATCCAATATCTGGTCTATTCGCGGTAGTGGAAAATTGTCTTTGGGGCACGCGTCATTTAGATTGGTGTAGTCTACGCACACCCACCATTTTCCTCCTTTCTTAGGGACCACTACTACGTTTGCCAACCATTCCGGATACTCCACCTCCCTTATAAACCCGGCCTCCAATAATTTTTCCATTTCTTCCTGAATGACCTTTTGCCTGTCCGGGTGGAATCGTCGGATTTTTTGTCAAACGGGCTTGGAGGTGGCTAATACATTGAGTCGGTGAGAGGCGACGCTCGGAAGTATTCCAGACACGTCTGAGTGGGCCCAAACGAATATATCGCGATTTTGTTGGAGCACCTTTTGAAGTTCAAACCTTTCGGTTGGCGGGAGGAGAGTACTGACGTACGTGAAACATTCACCTCCCTCTGATATCTGTACAACTTCCAGTGGATTTGCTGTCGGGGGGTCTTTGTCTGCCGGGTGCTGTAATTGCTATTGGTCAGAAGCATTTACTTCTTTGGGGGAGTGCTCGCGGTCGGCGTTGGGCCCGGCCTTGCGAGCGTTCTGATAACATTGCCTGGCAGCGAGCTGACTTCCATAAAGATCAATTTGTCCATCTTGGGTGATGAAGCTGACCATTTGATGGTATGTGGACGGAATGACCTTCATACCATGCAACCACGTGCGTCCCAAAATGGCATTAAAAGGGGATAAATCCTCAACCACAGAGAATAGAACATTTAGGATGACTGGCCCGGCTTGAACCGACAGTGTTACATCCCCAAGTGAGGTTGTGGAAGAACCGTTGAATCCGGACAGGGTTCTTCTGGGATTCTCCAGGCTGGAGGGTATGAAACCCATTTGTTTGATGACCGATACTTACAACAGATCCGCAGAGCTACCTGGGTCGACCAGGATTCTTTTCACGTCGAAGTCTCCCACCCCTAATGTCAAGATGAGAGCATCTCGATGCGGCTGCAGTACTCGGGCGAGATCCACAGCAGGGTAAACAATGGTTCCATCTATGGGATGGATGCTCCCATCGACTAATCCTGGCCAGATGGAGCTCACGTGTTCCCGAACCGTGGCTGCTCGCAGCAGTCTCTGCCTTTTCCTTTTGGAACTGTACTCGTCATCCAAGGGTCCCCCGTGTATGTAGTTGATTACTGCTCTAATAGGAGCCGTTGGGGCGCGTGGGCCTCGACCATGGGAAGATCCTTCATCTTTAGGAGCGGTTCGGACGTACTGCTTCAAGTGTCCCGCCTTTAGGAGATCCTCCACCATGTAATGGAGGCTTCTACATGTTTTAGTGGTATGCCCATGATCTTTATGGTAATCACATCTTTTGTTGCAGTCCCTTTCTAAGGGTTCAATCTTATTGGTACTGGCCATCTGAAGCCGGGCAGATCACGGATTATAGGAAGCAGTTTTTCGTACGACTTGGTGAGAGGCGTCCGAATGAGTGGCGGGCGTCGCTCATCTTGCCCCCTGTTGGATGACCCAGGATGGTTGGGTGCTTTGAAGCTCCTGGTGGCTTCGCTTCTTGCGGCTTGGCCAGCGACCAGGACCTGCTATGTAGCGGCCCGAACGTCGTCCTCTAGCATGGAGTATTTACTCGCACGTCGGAATAAATTGTCCATGGATGTAGGAGGTTTTGTTGGCGAGGGACTCGAAGAAGGGGGTCCCTGGGCATATGCTCCGTTTAAAAATTTGGAGGACTGCGTCCATGTTGTATGATTCTACTTGTAGGATAGCTTGTCCGAAACGCTTCACGAACTCTGTCAGAGTTTCATTTTCTTGCATTTTGATGTTCTGTAAGGTGCTGATATTTTGCTTATGTCTAGCTGAGTATAAGTACTGCCCCACGAAGACCTCGGACAGATCCCAGAAATTGTCAATCGAGTTTGCGGGCAGTCGATGAAACCACGAAAGAGCCTGGCCTTGTAGGCTGGCTGGGAAAACTTTGCACAACAACATATCATTCCATATGTCAAGGGTCATGAGCTGCCGATAATGCATTATGTGATCAAAAGGATCGCTAGATCCATCATATGTGGAAAATTTAGGGACGATGAACACTCTTGGGGGTTCATATTTAATGATACGAGAGCTGAAAGGCGTGCAGAGCATGTCATCCAGGCGCCTACTGATAGAGCCCGGAGGGGCTATGTGCGAGGGATCTTTACCAACTCGTGTCACGAGTGGGCGGGCGGCATGTCCCTATAAAGTATACGAGCTCGAAGGCTCGAAGTGTGCATCCAGCGATATGGTGGTGTGAGGCCTGTTTTTGCAGGGTGTTTGGGGTCCCAGACGCGCACGCATTGCGTTAGATATTTGAGGCCTTTTCTCGCGTTGTCTTTTGGACTAGACTCAAGTAGAGCCTGAACTTTCGTCTCGTCGGACATGGTGAGCATGCACCGGGGTTTCACTAGGCCATACTTCATGCGCCCCGAGGGTTGGGCTTGCCTCTCAGGGGAATGGAGCTTCCTGGTTGCGACAGGGATCTTGCATCCGCTGATAGTGCTGAGGTTGGGAAGAGCCTCGGATCCTCAAGACATTGTTTTATTCCCCGAGTCTTCTTGTTTCTTGGAGCAAAATTTGCATCTGCCGTTCGTTTTCTCGCTGTCGTCTTTCCATGTTGTTTCGCCATTCGAAGTAACCTTCGTCACCTCTGGCGGAAGAACGACTCCTTAAGGGTGAAGTCATCTTTACAGTTGGAAGGTATAGGATTTTCTAAGAAGAAAGGTTTTTCCCATAGACGGCGCCAATGTTGATGGCAAAATTCCCCTGCTGCAATAGTAATCACCAGCAACAGAATCTCGATCAACACGTTACAGTGAATCCTTCTTCCTCCTGCAAAAAAGATGTCAGGATGGGTTGTCCGGACACACCCTCCGATGATTAAGTTAGTCTTTTGGAAGTTGTTGGAAAATAGAGTTTTCCTTTAGGAGTGTTGCTCCGTGATTTTCGTCAAGGATGCTTACCTTCTTGAGAGTCTCCTTATAGTTTATATATGAGTTAGAGAGTATGGCCCAGCTGTGCTAGCGAGTCCCATCGTCATGATTGCGGCTCATAGGGTGGCGAAGCAATCATGACGTTTCTGGTGCGAGGTGGCGGCTGTCAGGTAGGTATTCAGGTGGCGATTGTCGCCTCAATTTATGATTTTAGGTACCGGGGGTGCGTCAGGCAATCTGAGAAGATTTGGGAATGTCTTGTCGAGCGTATCTTGTATTAAAGATGAGTGACAGTTCAAGAGACTTGGTCGTCAGTATTATCAGAGTTTGCTTTTTGATTATGGGCGGAAATGGATCCGGTGAATCGCGAGTATCTGACGAGCCAAGCTATCCGGGGAATCTGAATCGTTGGCCACGGATGTTCTCCGGATAAGCGTTACCGAAGGATCCGGACATGTCTTCCCGGGGAAGTAGAATCGTCCTCCTCTCCCATCCGACGACAGGCGCCGGATGTGAAATATCCGGAGAAGGTGGAACGTCGGTCGGATAGAATTCCGGCTGTGAGATATCCGGAGAAAGTGGGACGTCGGCCGGACAGAATTCCTACCTGGGTGGATTGAGCTATGCCACGCATCGCAAGGGGGGCCGTCTGCGTGGCCAAGGGAGAGGAAGCCACGTGGCATTTTTTAGGAAGGATCCCACAATGGTGTTTTTTTTTTTACTTAATTCTAAATAGAACTTTAATGTTTAATAATGTTAAGTATTAGATTGTTTGTTTTTTTAATATTTTATTTCTATTAAAAATTAAAAAGTAAAGAAAAACCAACACAATACTTTTTCTATTTAGAAAAAATTCAAATATTTTAACTTTTTCTATTCAACAAAAAGTTTATAATAAGTTATGGAAAAGTCAAAAAACAAACTACCTAAAGTTTGAAAGCAAATTGCTTTCAACAAAAAGCTAAAAAAATAAACGCCCTCTTTAACTCATCTTAATCCTTATAATAATCACTCTGAGTTGGAAGTTCAAAAGATTGTTCATTTGTAAGGGCTTATAAATCAATTACCTAATGCTTTTATTGATGGGAAGAAAGTAACAAAATCATTTATACTAACTACAAATATTCTAGTACCTAAATTGATGTCCTTAATCAGACAATTAAATAATGAATCTAAGACACGTTGGAAGCATAGTAGACTCTTAAGCTCAAAAGATATAATTACCCATAAGAGGAAAACACTTGAAAACTTGGTATTCTTAAAGAGGCTACTAAATGACTAATTGATCCTAAGTAGCCATTGAAGAGGCACAAATGAAATAAATAGCCCATGAAAAGACACGAATACAACAAATAGCTCTAGAAGAGGCACATATTATACAATCAACTCCTAAAAAGGTATAAGTATCTAATAATGGTGAGATCTTAATTAGTTGTTTACATTCAGGAGAAAAATAGAAGCAAAATACTTTTATTATGGATAATGTATTCTCTTTCCAAGTGACCATTGACATCATAAGAATGATAATGATCTAAACCACAAGGTGTGGAAAAATGCCGACATGGAAAATATTGGCTAAAATAGAAAAAAGTTATCCTAGTACAATTAGATTTGGTGGAAAAATAAGAAGTATTTAGACCTGTAGTTCAAATGTCTGAAGCTATCAAACTTGTTAGATATAATGGGTATTTATTAAAAAACACAATGAGAAAAATGAAATACAAGATATAAAGCATGACTTATAGCTTCATAGAGATTGAGTGTTGATTATGAGGAAACACATTCTTCTATGATTGATGCAATCATATTTTAATATTTAATTAGTTTATTAATCTCAAAAGGATAGGATATGCATCCCATGATATTGTTACAACATATTTATAAGGATCTTTAAATAATAACATATATATATATATATATAAAACCTTAAAGGATTTCAAATGTCTAAAACAAATAATTCAAAAAATCGTAACATATACTCAATTAAACTACAAAGATCCTTATATAGATTAAAACAATCTAGACACAAGCAGTAAGTCGCCTTAATGAATATTTATTGAAAGAAGGATATATAAATAACATTTTTTGTCCATGTGTATTTGTTAAGAAATCAACAATTGAATTCGTAATTGTTGTAATATGTAAATAATCTGAATCTTATGGGAACTCCTGAAGAGCTCACAAGAATAATTGATTATCTAAAAAGGGAATTTGACATGAAAAATCTAGGAAAAATAAAGTTGTCTTAACCTATAGATCGAACACTTTTCAAATGGAGTGTTAGTCCATCAACTAACATATATAGAGAAAGTTCTAAAGTGCTTTCATATGAACAAATCACATTCATTAAGTTCCCCTATGGTTATTTGTTCACTTAAAGTAAATAAGGACTCGTTTAATCCTAAAGAAGATCATGAAGATTTGTTTAGTCCAAAAGTATCATATTTTAGTGCAATTAGTGCATTGATGTATCTAACAAATTGTATAAGACTAGATACAATGTTTTCTATGAACTTACTAGTAAGATATAGTTTTGCACCAACTCAAAGGCATTGAAATAAGATCAAGCATGTATTGCATTATCTTCGCTGAATCACATATATGAGTTTGTTTAATGCAAAATGAGTGAAATTAGAACCATTTGGATATGTAGATGTTAGTTATTTTTTAGATCCTCACAAGAATATAGGTCTCAAGCAAGATATGTGTTTACTTGTAGTAATATTGCAATATCATGATGATTAGTAAAATAGACAATGGTAGATACTTCTTCAAATCATTCAAAAATACTTGCAATCCATGAAGCAAGTCAATAATGTGTGTTGTTGAGATTTGTAATCTAATATATTCGAGAATCATACAAACTATCTTCCATTAAAAACAATTTGACAATGTTATATAAAGATAATGTTGCATGCATTACACAAATTAAAGAATGATACATTAAGAGTGATGAAACTAAGCATATATTGCTCAAGCTTGTTTACACTTATAGGCTCTAAAAGAATGGTGAAATTGTTGTTCAAGGAGTAAAATCAAATGATAATTTAATAGACCTATTCACAAAGACACTATCAATTGCAACACTTGAGAAGTTCATATGTGACATTGGAATATGTCAATTCAAAGATCTAGCTAGTAAAAAAAATATGATGATGTCAACATAAAGGGGAGCAAATTGATAAGGACATTATTGTACTATTCTTATTTTCCTTTCATCCAAGTTTTGTCCCACTAGGATTTATTGACAAAGTTTTTCTTAGTATGGTTTAATGAGACATATTCTTATGATTATTATAGGGAGAGAGTTTTAAATATGAAAATTTATGGGATATTAGAAATTTGTAAATAATCAATCATTCATATTATGTAAATCTCTTACTTTCTATAAAAGAAAAATACATACTAATGAGATAATATTCTATTTTTTATAAGTATTCCTATTTATTCAATTCTTTTTTCTTCTTATTCTTTTATTTTATAATAATAATAATAATAATTCTCCAGCAAGTTTTATTTATGAGTTTTTAAAGCAATTAAGAAATTTTTAGTAAGTGAACCTTAAACCTCTAAATCATATCTTCATGATTCTGACTTTGTTAATATAAGATGAAAAAAAAAGGATGTAAAAGAAAAAGAGGTAACGCTTACCTTAACGAATCAAGTAAAGTATAAAGTATCGATTTCTTCACTGGCCCAAGCCTAGGGGATATCGCAGGCTCACCCTTAGGAGGCATCGTAGGCTCACGCTTAAAGGAACTCTCTTTGTAACACTAATCAACGCAGTCCCCACAGCGCAACGTCGGAACTTGCACAAAACCTTCCTCCACCGCCAAGTCTTGTGGTCTCTATCTACCTTCGATCCGGACTCCAGAGTTTCGGTACGTTTTCGGAAGTTCAGAATTGGTTATTCTCTTGATTTGCATCTGCTTCCCTCTCTCCCTCCAAACCCATGAAAAGAATCAAGGGCTTGCTGGTCCCCTCCAAATTCTTTTCAAAAGGAAGAAATACAGGAAAGAGAAGGAGCTTTGACCCAAAATGCTACACTTTAAAAAAAAAATCCATAAAGTAAACCTAATGTGAAAATAATGCCCAATCTAGTGCATTTGTGCCACATAGATTGCCACATCATAAAACCGTAGTTGGTAACTACGATTTTATTTTTTAAAACATTCAAAACCGTAGTCACCAACTACGGTTTTAACTTTAATTCTAAAACCGTAGTTGGTGACTACGGCTTTGACTATTTTAAAAACAGTCAAAGCCGTAGTCACCAACCACGACTTCAATTTTAAATTTGTATATATAAATAATTATATTGCTTGATTTAAAATATTTAACTTTAATTTATTTAAATAAAAATATTATATTATTTTGATTTTAGATAGACTAAAAATATCTGAGTGATTTAATAAAAATATTTAACTTTAATTTATTTAAATAAAAATATTATATTATTTTGATTTTAGATTGACTAAAAATATGTGAGTGGTTTAATAAAAATATTTAATTTTAATTGATCTCATTATTTAAAGAATAATAATATATGAAATTAAATAATTGATGTCTTTAATTTGATATAAAAATATTTTGGTTTAGTTTTATTAAAATATTTGACACTATACTCAATATAAATATAATTAGTTAAAAATATACTATTTTATGCCCTCATAATGAAGAATATTATATTATTTTGTAACTTTGTACAAAAATTAAAGCCAATTATGCATTTGTACAAAACATAATATGACTTCAAGTGGGTAAATAATTGAAAAATTACTTAAATACAACAAAAATAATTTTATTTTCTCCAATTTTTTCCTTTCAAAATGGGATCAAAATGGAATGGAATGGAAAGGCTTAAAATTTTAAACTTAAAATGCCAACCTAATAGAATTTGTTTTTCCACTTCTTAAAATATAGAATTGTAGAAAGAAAATACCTATGTTTTTCCAATCAATTCACCATTTAGTTTAACTGTTTTGGTAAATAAATGAAAATGCTTTTAGAACATTTTTGTAAATTCATTGAGAATAAGAAAAATGTTCCTTATTGGGTTTTAACGGGAGTTTTGGACAAAAATGATTTCTTTAAAACAAAAAATTCATAAATTAATTTTATTCTCAAAATAATTTTCAATGTGATGTGTGTCTTATTCATGAGGGTATTTACATCATAAAACTGTAATTGGTAATTATGATTTTAGATTTTTTTTAAATAGTCAAAATAGTAGTTGGTGATCCTAGCTTTAAATTTAAACCTAAAACCAATTTTTTTAAGTTCAAATTTTAAATCATGCGAATGTTCAATTTTTTAAGAATTATTTTGATTGGAGGTTAAGATTGTAAATTAGTTTTAATGCATTATTTTTTCTATATTGATATAGTGTTGTTGTAACTAATTAGTTACAAATTTTTAGATTGTCGAATTGCTATATATATATAAGTTCAATTTAAGTTTAAAATTGATCATATTTTCATTTAAATATATAATAATTTGTTCATAATAATAATAATAAAAAAAAAAGTTAACAATATAATGCAAATGAAAATAAACACAAAAACTAAAAACTAGTCCTCAATGAGTGCCACATGATGTGGTCTTCCTTTTTCTCTGCGGACGCCTATGATACTCAGACATCTTTGTGGAATCTAACTGTGCAATCTGCCATGTCTCACTATGTATAGGTTGAGATGGAGCTGATGGAGGCAAGACTCGACATCTACGTGGACCACGACGTCTCCTAGGTGGACATACATCTAACTGTGTAACATGTGTAAGGGTATGATGCATGGTAGTCTCTATGGGAAGAGGTGTAGGTGATGGTAAAGTGGTAGATGGTGGGGCGATCTCAGGTACAGTGACATCTGATATGGTAGCATCTAGGAGAGGTGATATAGGAGATGGAAGAATGACATCTACTGTAGTGGTAGCTGGTGCAATAACATCTGATATAGTGAGCTCGAGGAGAGGAAATATAAGTGATGATGGTGAGGTGACATGTGGTGTAGTGGTCTCCTCGAGACAAGGTAGAGGTGATGGTAGATTAGTAGATAGTGAAGTAGTCTCTGGTGTAGTGACATCAAGTATAGTGGCGTCTGTGGGAGGAAATACAGGTGATGGTAGAGTGGTATCTGATACGACATGCTTTAAGGGAGAAGGTCTAGGTGAAGGTGATGGTAGGGGTGAAGGGGGAAGTGTGGAAACCTCAGGTGCAAATGGGGTAGATGATGTGGATGGTGCTAACATGGTCTCGGGTGGATGCATAGATCGTCGAGGCTGTCGACCAGCTCACCCACCATCTCTCCTACTATCTCTCCCTCGGCCTCGAATAGGCTGCATCCTAACTGTAGTGGCTAACACAGGTGGTCTCATGGATGGGTATGATGATGTAGGCGACTGACGGGCAAAATGTATGCGATGGTTCTCTCCAATAACATGCAAAATATCAATAGCAATCCGATGAATGTCGCTTAATGCACCTGAAGTAGGCCCAGCAGATCGACTAACAATCTCAACCATACCAGTGATCTATTAAAAAAAAAAAGAAGTTAAACAGACGAAGATGATTTTTAATTAATTAAAATTTAATAAACCATTTATAAATTAAAAAAATCTTACCAACAACTGAGTAGCTGCTATTTAAAAAAAATTAAAACCCAATAAGGAACATTTTTCTTATTCTCAATGAATTTACAAAAATGTTCTAAAAGCATTTTCATTTATTTACCAAAACAGTTAAACTAAATGGTGAATTGATTGGAAAAACATAGGTATTTTCTTTCTACAATTCTATTTTTAAGAAGTGGAAAAACAAATTCTATTAGGTTGGCATTTTAAGTTTAAAATTTTAAGCCTTTCCATTCCATTCCATTTTGATCCATTTTGAAAGGAAAAAATTGGAGAAAATAAAATTATTTTTGTTGTATTTAAGTAATTTTTCAATTATTTACCCACTTGAAGTCATATTATGTTTTGTACAAATGCATAATTGGCTTTAATTTTTGTATAAAGTTACAAAATAATATAATATTCTTCATTATGAGGGAATAAAATAGTATATTTTTAACTAATTATATTTATATTGAGTAAAATGTCAAATATTTTAATAAAACTAAACCAAAATATTTTTATATCAAATTAAAGACATCAATTATTTAATTTCATATATTATTATTCTTTAAATAATGAGATCAATTAAAATTAAATATTTTTATTAAACCACTCACATATTTTTAGTCAATCTAAAATCAAAATAATATAATATTTTTATTTAAATAAATTAAAGTTAAATATTTTTATTAAATCACTCAGATATTTTTAGTCTATCTAAAATCAAAATAATATAATATTTTTATTTAAATAAATTAAAGTTAAATATTTTAAATCAAACAATATAATTATTTATATATATAAATTTAAAGTTGAAGCCGTAGTCACCAACCACGGTTTTAACTTTAAAAATGGTTGGTGACTACGGTTTTGAATGTTTTAAAAAAATAAAATCGTAGTTACCAACTATGGTTATATGATGTGGCAATCTATATGGCACAAACGCAATAGATTGGATATTATTTTCACATTAGGTTTACTTTATGGATTTTTTTTTTTTAAAGTGTAGCATTTTGGGTCAAAGCTCAAAGAGAAGAGGGAGACGAGCTGAGTAAATGAGTTCATAAGTTGAGCAGTGTAGCCGTTGTGGAGTGGTAATGACAATAAACAATTACTATATGGGAGTAGGAACATTTTTAATGACATAAAGATTGAATTTTTGATATACAATCACTATCTTATTTTTCTTTAATTATTTTTAAAATGCCACCTTACCTAACCCACCTTTCCTTCCTCTAGACTTTACCTAACCCACTTTACCTTTTATAAAATATGATTATTTCTTTCTATTTATTTTTTTATTTTTATTTTTATTTCATAGAAGGACGAAAGACATGTTATGATGGTTAAGGTCTCCAGTTGGATGCAAAGGAACAAAAAAAGAAGAGTGAAATTTAATAATAATGAAAATAGTGGATATAACAGGTAAAGATAGGATGAAGCAGGGGTTTTGTGGAGGAATACCATTATTGCTAGGTAAAATATTTTAAAATAATCTTAAATTTAAAAGTAAGTTACATCAACAATCAAAGTTTTCTTAGAAAATATAACTTAAGTTGAAAATAGATCTTGAAGATTGAAGAAGTTATTTGAGCAATATTTCAGATGTTGACCCAAATGAGATTTTGACCTATGACTTAGGGTCTCTATTCAATAATCCACTACCTTCTTTATGGAAAAAAAATAAAACTATAAAAAAAATAAATTAAGTTGCATTTTTTTCATCCCTACAAGCCTTATATTTATGAATTGTGTCTTTGCATCAAACACATAAATATTTTTATGGACTTTCATAACTTTATTTAGTTATCTTAAACTATATTAATGTGCATTTTCTCATATAAATTGTCATTTTATATAAAATGTGGTAAGCTTTGTCGATAATGTTTTTGTCTATTTGTATATTTTATATTTCTATGATTTAGAAATATTTTATCACATGACTCAAATATTCTTACAATTATTTGAAGATGTTCATACATGCTATTATAAAATATTCTTATAATTACTTTTGTTTCATTAAACTAGAATTAAGGGGTTTCATTTACTTGATTTTTTTACATGAGCAACATAAGAAAAGGGATTATGTTAGAGACTTTATTATAGTTGGGGGCAAGTCTACAATTTGGAGGACAGGCAAATGTTTAAACAAATGGAGGAGAGGAACAGTTGGTGGTGGTGTCTCATAACTTGATTTGGAGGAGCAAAGTCGAAAAAAAATTATGAATTGTAAATAAATATAGATAAATTTTTATATTTAAAAGCAATGCTCCTCTCACTTTCCTTTAAAAAAATATGATGAAAGGATTTTTATGATGACCCGATGGTTTTAAAATGATATTTAATGATTGTCCTCCTTATGCTATCTTAGCCAACCTAAGACTATTAATATTTAATTTAGGTCTTTAATAAAATTTCTGTTAATTTCACTAAAACCTTTTAAGCTTCTTAATATTTGAGACATATGGTTTCTTCTTGATTGCTCCAAAGTTATTCTTGTTCATCATACTTATAATTAAATGTGAATCTAATTCTTTATTTTGGCTAACATCTAACTTTATGTGAAATAGACATTGAAGTAATAAGCATATTAGACCATGAGATTGCAAAAAAGAACAAATGAAATATGGAAAAGTATGTTTAGAAATTGTACTTAAAATTTTTTTTTTTTTACTTTTTAAAATAGAAAACAGTTTTGAATTTACAAATATGTTTGATCAATTTTTAATTGAAAACTATTTTTTGATAATTTATTTTGAAAATATGTTAATTGTTTAGAACAAATTTAGGATGTTTTTAATTGTTTTTTTTTAAGTATTTTGAGAATAATTAAAATAAAAATAATAAATAAGATGCGTTTGCATTATACATAAACTTATGGTACACTTATGAAAAATAAGTCCTCAATTAAACTGGTTTTCTTTTTTCCTTTTTTGAATTTGAATTTTTAACATAATTTTATATGTAAATACAGTTATTGAATTATGCTTTAAGAACTCATTTTTAAGAAGCATCTACATAGATGTTGCGAAGAGCAATGAATCTCTTTTCTTCTGATTTTATCATGTATACAAGAGAAAGAAGAACTTACTCTCCACGTCCCGGCTTTGGCCAGTCAGAAGGCTTCTTTTACAGACCACTCTTTTTACCACCCAGAGCATCCAAGGCCGAATATACAGACTGTTTTGAATAAAAGCCGTTCGGATCCTCCTCCGCTGCCAAGTCTGGAGAGCTTTTGCTCCGCTCTGGCTCCACCAGGATTCAGCAATAGCCAGCAGAAAAGCTTACTCTTGTAACTTCATTTTTGCTTTTTCTTTTTTAATCATTTATAGTCTCTCAACTCTTCCCACACTACTTCTCTTCCCTCTTGGGACTCCAAAGATGCTTAATTTTAGGCACCACAGTGTGGGATATTTGCCAGAGGTCCACTCAAAGCTTCCTTCTCCAAGCCCCAACTTGTTTGTAGTTTTTATTCGGAAAGTTGCACACGTGATACTGACATTTATTGTAAATACACTAAACTATCATCAAATAATATATCCATTTATATATATATATAGTTTGACTATATAATCAAAGAGAAATCCATAGAAAAAATGCCTAACCCACCTTCTACAGTTTTGGCCTTATGTAGGTTAAAAAAAAATAAAAAAAATTACCGACCTGGACGCAAAAATGAGGGAAAATCATGTGAAGGTTCAATAACAAAAATAATGTAGGATTTTAAAAAAGTTTTAAAAAGTAACTTCGGAAGCATTAACACATACAAAATTTTAAGATTATCCTTCACATACAAAATTTTAATTCATAATATAAAATAAAAAGTTAAATATAATATAAATTATTTTAAAACTTGTTTGTCTTTAAATTTTATTGTTTATAGAAAAAAAAAATGACTGAAAAAATGAGTTTCAAAATTTTATTTTAATTTTAATTTTAATTTTAATGTATATTAATTTTTAATTTTCTTTTACTTTTAAAATGTTTTCTTTACTTTTGACTTCCAAAATTTTCACTTAAACTTAATTTAGTGCCCATATAAAAACTACAATAGCAAATGCATTTGTAACTTAGAGGATTAGAACAGTGACTATGAAATTTTTAATTATTTCTTGGAATAATTTATAAAACATGAATCAAAATAATAAATATTCATTCCAAAACAATAACAAACTAGTGTTAGAATAATTTTTTAAGAGGAACTGTTTTTATTAAACAAATTTATCTAAACAATTGTTTTTATTTCAAAAACGAGTTTCTAGAAGGGAAAGTAGACGATGGGGAGAAGGGTGTGAATGGAAAAAGGGCGGGCATATAGGGAACCACCGGGTACAGCGAGTGGAAGAGAGAGGCGTGGGTAGACTTGTGCACTTTGGGTTTTACTTTTGACATTTCTCTCTCAAAGCAGAAACACTGTATTTGGATTTTCTCATCATTATCTCTCGACTCCATTTCTTCAATCAGGTTCACTTTTTTCTGTCACTATGGTGCCGTGCATTTTTCCCCTTGGACCTTTTTCTGAATTTCTCACAACGGACAATTTTGTACTGGGAAGATGCGTGGTGAATTGCAGTGAAGTAAGTGGCCACATAATTATTTGTACTCTGAAATCAGTAGGGCCATGTTTTCTTGCTTTATGATGTAACATCAATTCCAACCAGTAAATACATAGTGGAAGCATGGGGTTTTTTGGGTTAGAGTTGGGCAACAAGGCCACGTGATTGATGATGTGAGTAAGGGCAAGGCTCATTCAATGTCAGTCCAATTATTGCAATGGGGTTTTATTAATCATTCATTTTTGAAACTATTTCGGATATTTTTAATTTTTAATTTTTTAAAATCTTAGATACATTAATATTAAAATAAGTTATATTTACATTTTTTTTTTAATGTGAGAAGAATTTTATTTGAAAAATATTAGAAGTATGTTATGAATCATTTTCAAAACATAATTTTTAAAAACAATTTTTACTACATCATAAGTTTGAAATGGTTTCAATCTTTTCAAATATTTCTTAAAATTTGCAATTCTTTATTTTTAATTATTTTCTTTATTTATATACTCATTTTTTAAAGTAGTTTCATGAAACATAAAAGTAATTAAAACTAATTTTCAAAAAACATTCAATCTTTGGAACAAGTTTTCAAAAAATTGATTTTTATAAAAAAAATTATCAAATTTATTTTTGAGTGTAGTAGGCAATTTCCAAATAAGAGCTAAATCTCGTAACTCTTGTTTGGCCAAGGACTTGCTAAGATATGTAAAAAAAAATGGTTTTTAGCTATAAAATATACAATTATTGTGAATATATTAATATTAATGGGCAAAACAGATATCATTTATTATTTTAATATTTTTTTTTCAAATTTTTATTGTATAAAGGCATAAAACACTTTCACATTTATTTTTATAATAATTATATAATATAATTGTAAAAATAATATAAATTAATTAATATAATAATTTTAATATAATAAAATACAAAAGACCTGTAAATAAAATTAAATATTATATATTTATTTCATTTTAAATATATCTTTATGATATATTTAAATATTATAAATGTTCTATTTAATAAAATTTAAACTATTAATATTTTTATATTTCTCTTCATCATTTAATTTGATATGTCAAATATAAAATGAAATATTATTAAATTTTTTAATTATGTATAAATTTAATTTTTTATAATTATTTAAAATTTTATATAATATATAAATTATTATTTATGACATCACTAATTCGACCATGGTCTGTTCAATGAAATGTGAATTGATAACTTTTTCGGTTTCATTAGTGTAGACCCCCATTTAGGCATGGGTCACTTTTTCTCCATTTGTTTTTGCAGATCACATTTTCAGCCAGGTGTCACTATCTAAACGGGCCACGTGTCACATCCTTAGTGGCCATAAGGAATCAACCTCGTTTTTTTTTTAAGCTGCAGGAGGAGTGGGACAGAAAAGGTGGAGGCCGAAAAGGTGGCTGCAGGGAGGCGAGACAGAAAAGGTGGCTACAGCAGAGATCATTGAAAAGGGAAATCCGAGATGCAGAGGGGAGGACAACATTGTGAGAGGAAGGAAGGAGTTTTTCTGGGAGTTTTGAGGAAAAGAGATGGGGGTTTGAACTGGAGTTGGAAGCCAAGAACGGAGGAGCGTAGAGTTGCTGGGAAGAGTCCAGGACACGGAGTTGAGCAGGGGGATTTCCAGGTATGACCATTTGTTTTTTTTGTGTATATTTTCCATTTTTTTTATACTGTCCAGGTCTGATTGTCAGTGATTTTTCACGTCTGCTTGTTGGGTTGTTCTGTTTCGGTGCCTACTGATTAAATGCTGGGAGAGTTTGCTATGTTTTATGCCCTATTCTGACGAGTATTTTCCATAGTAACTCACTGGATGTTGGACCCATAAATGAAACGATGAAATGGGTCCAATATGCTGGTTAAAGTCTTCATTTTCTTCTTCTTGTTGCTATCCTTTTATCTCCTTGTTTTCCTCCCCTCCCTAAGTGCACTCATGCAAGCGTGTCGTCATCTCATCCCCATGTTTTTTTCCTTTATCCACCATACCCATCGTTCATCTATCCACCTCTCTCTCTAGGTCGTCATACCCATTTTCCTCTCATTCATTCTCTATCCCACTCCCCCACTTACATGGAGTCCCACGGATGCATGCTATCCTTCACTCTTTCGCATACCCATTAAAACCACTCACCCAAGCCTCCATATCCATACGACCCACCAAACCCGTTTCTCTCTCTAAACTTTCATCTATTTGTGGGATCCTCCCTAAGAAAAATGCCACGTGGCTCTCTCTCCCCTGCACACCCAGAATCCTTCTCTGTCGTCATTCCATCCGGGTGTCTCACACCCGAAATCCCTTCTCCGCCACCGTTTCCATCCGGGTGCCTCACACCCGAAATCCTTCTCTGCCGCCATTTCCACCCGGGTGTCTCACACCCGGAATCCTTCTCTGCCCGGGTGTCTCACACCCGGAATCCTTCTCCGTCGCCATTCCATCTGGGTGTCTCACACCTGGAATCCTTCTCCGTCGTCATTCCATCCGAGTGTCTCACACTCGGAATCCCTTCTCTGCCACCATTTCCATCCGGGTGCCTCGCACCCAGAATCCTTCTCGCCGCCATTTCCATCCGGGTGCCTCACACCCGGAATCCTTCTCCACCGCCATTTCCACCCGGGTGTCTCACACCCGGAATCCTTCTCTGCCGCCATTCCATCCGGGTGTCTCACACCCGGAATTCCTCTCCGCCGCCATTCCATTCGAGCGTCTCACACCTGGAATTCTTATCCGCTGACGTTCCACCTTCTCCGGATGTCTCACATTCGGAATTCTATCCAGCCGATGTTCCGCATTTTTCTTCATCCTTAGAGCATTTTCTTTAGGTTCCAAAATCGCATTTTTAATAAAGCTTTGCTGCCACTTTTATTTCTGGCAAGCATTTTTTCATACTTCCTCTGTTTTTAGAATGTTTTGAAATAAGCAAGGAATCAAGTTCTGTAATTCCGAACCATGGAGTTATCGGAATTGATTCAGGCAAGGTAAAACGGGCTTTGGTGGGGGCCCCATATGCTTGACTTCATAATTGGTTGATTGATTTATTTATTTATTTGCCATGCGTGATTGATTTACTCTGTTCCTTGATATACATATAATCATTCTGTGTTTATTCACTAACCCCATTCCATGATAGCGCATTGCAGTTTGCTGCCTAGGTACGCATTCACTCATTCTGATCATTCACTATACATATTCTGATTCCCATATGTGCATAATCAATTCGGGTATTCATTGATTTCTTTATCAGATGCCACAATTGCTTCATTTTATTAGTAGAGACCCGTCTTTAGGGACTTAAAGGGGTGCTACGATCTTTATCGTACCTTCCCGATAAGTAACCTGACCCCCAAACCCAATCCGGTTTTTCGCAAATCACCTTTTCCAAAACAAGGAGTCACACTTAGGGTTTTCTTTCTTATTTTGTTTACCCTTTAAAAATAAAACAAAAATAAGTGGCGACTCCAAGTCATTTTTCTTAATCAACAATAAAAATCATTTCTTACAATTTAAAAAGCGAGCTTCACTAGCAACTGGGAAACGCATTGGGCCGAAATGCGGGGTCCACAATCAGCGATCCAGATTTGAAAATATTGGTGTTGAAGTATCGCATATATAGTGCATTGAAATCTTAATCACTTGCTTTTTTTTTTTTAAATTGATTGTTTAACATGATACAATAAAATTGTTTTATTTACTTAAAATATTTTGTAAATTAATTAATAGTTAGTTTGATAATATTTTTGAAATAGTTCTTAGAGACTTGAAATAAAATTGTGTTTGAAGGTTATATATATATATATATATAAATCAGACATCTTTGTTCTTGATAATGCTGAACAAATAAGAAAACACTGAGTCCCCACAAACATCCCACAAATTTTTGTTCTAAGGGCATCATCCATGGTTAAACTACTGCAAGATTTAAAATCTTGCTAGCCCTTTTTCGATAGCTTTTAACAGCACACAGGCTCTTCTCCAAATATAAAAAAACAGCCCTCTTCACAAGGTGTCTCCGCTGAAACCCTCCTAACTGTTTTCCTAGAAGAGCCCTTATTTAAAAAAAAAAACTTTTTTTTTTATATTGGAAGTAAAGTATTCATTGATAAGGATTTAAAAGTTCACGTGAAGAATGAGGAATCCTTCTCAAATATAAAACCTCTGATCAATGAATAATTTTTCTCCTAAATATGTAAGACACCTGCCTACCTATACCTCAATATAGTGTCACACGAAACTATGTAAAGAAAAAACAACTCTACTCTCTACAGAGATCAATATTTTTAATTATTCTCAATAACAATTTATCAAAGACAAATCAAAATAGTACAAATGCATTCTGAAAAAAAAAAAAAAAAAATCAAGTGTTAGAATAAATTTTACCGGAAGCTGTTTTTACCGAACAAATTAATCTAAAAAATTGTTTTTTAATTTCGAAAGGAGTTTCTAAAAGGAAAAGTTGACTGTGGAAAAGCGTGTGAACGGAAAAAGGGAGGGTGTAGAACTACTTTCCCAAAATGTCACTGGGTCTCCGGGTTAAGATGGTCCAATTCCCCTGTCCACTGTTCAGAGAGTGAAAAACAAAAAAGGGGGAGAGAGAGAGAGAGAGGTGTGGGTAGACTTCAGCACTTTGGGTTTTAATCTTCCACCAGGAGATGTAAACCAGAAGCAGGAACAGTATATGTGGATTTCTCATCACCATCTCTCTGCTGCATTTCTTCAATCAGGTTCGCTTTGTTCTTTCACTATGAATATCTTCTTTTTTTTTTTTTTTTTTTCCAAAAGCAATATAAAGTAAGAATACTTTGCTCTGATTTTAGTGAAGCTTGGTTGATTTCATGGACTCTTGTTTGAGTAGCTGCTTTGGAAATAGCTGATCCAAGAGCCACTCATCTCTTATCAACTGAAAATTGAACCCATTATGGAGAAAGCTGAGTGTTGACTTTGGGTTCTTGCCCCTTTTCTGGTCTTTAATCTGAAATGCTTATTAGAGCTCCATATCTAAGCAAAATTTGGTTTTAGGAACTAAATTTGTTGATATCATTGTTGATAAAATAGAGTTATTTATCTATTTGGGGAGTTAATTTCTCCATTCAAGTGGTATTTGGTTTGCATACTACCATTCCTTATTTAATTTTTTGTTGTTTTATATTTAGCATTAAAAGAATTGAGTTTCAAAATAGGCTTATATATGATTAATCAAAATGCATTACTATTATTGCCATTGTTGTTATGGTGATGGTGGTGGAGGTGGAGGTGGAGGTGGAGGAGGAGAATATATTTAATGGGTTGGAGGGGGATATATTGAATGGGTTTTTCTATGGTATAAAAACTACTACTACCTAATCAAAAGTAGGCACATGGTTTTCTGTCTACTTAGTAATGATCTCATTTCTTCACACACGTCATATTTCTTCATCTGGATTACATTTCTTATTACCTTGGCCTTATTTGTTCGGCTAGATTTCATTTCTTTATATCTTTCTTAATGATCTAGATTTAGCCATCATTAGGGACTCAAATCTCAAGTTCAATATGATACCATATTTATACTCTAGAAATTTCAAAACCTAGTATATTAGGAAGAAATTTATGTCTCATTATGTAAATGAGAAAGTGTGTTAAAATTTTAATTTATTTCAAGTTCCATGAGATACCTTTTTGGTAGGGTTTATTATGTAAATTTTAATGTTGATGTTTTCTTGGTTCCTTTGTTGAATAGAAAATGATATAGGAATGTCTTTGAATATTTTTATGTCTCTGAAATAGAGGTGGGAAACATTCAGTAGGTCAAGGAAATATGAAACTATTTCAAAACTCATGTTTTCCAAGCAATTCTTTTTTTTTTGGTGCTCTCTTTCTCTTTATTTTTTTTTGTTAATTTTATTTTCTCATATTGTTAGAATAGTTTAAAATAAACAAGCAATCAACTACTTATCAAAAAAAAAAAAAAGCAATCAACTAAATAGTAAATTTGTTTAACCTAAATTCCAATAACTTGTAATAATAATAAACAATTACTATATTAATTTGAAATAGTAGGGACTCTAAGTAGATGCATTTTTTTTAAGAGAAATATGTCTTCTATCACACAAAATTAATTGAGATGCTCTCAAAATACAAGGATCTTGAAGGTAAAATTATTCTAGAAAATTGATTATACAAATTAGATTTTCACTCATTGCTTACCAATATTAGAATATATATTATGACTAAGTGAGAAAATAGAGTATTTTTTATTATTATTATTATTATTTTTTTTGTATAGAAGTCTACCAACAAACTAATGTACCATAAATAGATCTCCCAAATATCTTTACCTACTTCACAACTTTCACAATATTATCAAAATAATAGAATGATTAAATTTATGTCTAGTAGTAGAGTGGAAGTTTTCCCTCATAGTATAATTTGGAACTCCTGGTGTCACGCCCCAAGACCTACTCCAAGGGCGTGACAGTCATTTTACACCTCAAACCCGAAGGCTTAAAGTGTAACCTGACCCAAACAATCATATTGTAACTGGAAGTAACTAATTACCAAATACTTGTTCAGAGTGGCGGAACAAAATTCTAAAATATTTAAACTTAACTTTAAAACTAAGCATCCATCAACCAAAATCCATTATCTAAATAGATTGCAAACTCAACAAATCAAGTGCTAACAAATCTTCATAATGTCTAAATCTCAACTTTAAACTACCATAAAAAAATTTTGTAAGTTCAAATCTAAATAGCTTCCAAAAACAAAATAATCCAAATGAACATAAACTTATAAGCTAACAATGTCCAAAAATAATATCCTAAGCAAAATCCTAATGATGACCATTCCCTGACCTAGCCATCACTCATCGCCCGAATTAAGGGTACTTGAAATCAGCAAATAGGAATGGGCTCAAAGCTCAATAAGGAATATTGATGCAGTCCATGGATCAAATATTTCAAGTTCACTTGCAAAATATGAGATATTATAACTAATTATTTTCATAAACCTTTGAGTCAGTTTTGCCAATACAATCAAAACTTTTAATTATACACTTTCATTTATGATTCAAACATTTTCATATCAAATTCAATCAAAACATTCAAATTATTTATTTGCTCTGGTCATCAAACATCAAATGGTGCCCAGTTAGGTGGGACTTTTCAAATAGGTGGCTAGCCTCAAATTGTTCCTTTAAGGTGGACAGAACCAAACACCATTAGTACTAGTAACCTCTAACCAAACCCCTAGAAGCTGAAGTCCAAATCAATTACATTCCCCACCAAGAAATGTAAAGGTCAACTATTATATCCCGTGGGCCAAACAAACTAGAGTCAAACACTTATTTTAATTATTCAAATTTGCAAAACATAATATCTCCACATTTCTCTGTTATAAACAAAATGTAAGGTTCTAACATACTTTTCATGCAAAACATATTTGATCCATGCATAAAACGAATAATAACTCAAAATATTTCTAAATGATGTATATAAAAATTTGTTTCTAAAAAAAAAAAATAACTGCATTAATTTCCCTTACCTCAAAAGAAGTCCTTGAAAGCTCGGGAGAAAAATAATTTTGGAAAAAAATCTACTCTTCACCTTATATAACATAAGAGAAATAATTATTATTATTTATCTATAATTTAACTAATCTATTCCTTATTTAAATAAAATTAATAAATTCCTAATTTGTTTCTAATAACACATTACTAATTTAATTAAATTACAATTTTATTTCATTATAAAATTTTATATATATATTTTGCTAAATCTCTCATTCTATTTATTATGAAAAAAAACCATTATTACTATTATCTTATTTATTAATCTAAAACTAAATATTATTATTTTATTAATTATCCAATTTGAGGGTAAATCATTATTACAAAAAAATATATTATTATATATTTTGCTAAATCTCTCACTTGTCTTCGGTACACACCAAACCAATAAAACAAGGCAAGTTTTTTTTTTTTCCATTGTCATTTCATTATATATATATATATATATATATATATAAGCCTTCCTTCCATATATAAGCCTTCCTTCCATTTGGGCACACACCCTTTTTCTTTTTTTTTTTCCTTCCTTCCAGTACTGTGCACACGCGTTCTTTTTTTTTTTTTAAACATTTTCTAATCTCTTCAACCACAAATAACAATATATTTATTTACTCTTTTTTTTTTCTTTTTCTTTTTTCTTTTTTTTTTTAAATTAACCCTAGCCTAAAATCGAAACTTTCCAAGGAATTTTTTTTTTTCATCTAAAAAAAACTTAAGATCTCCCAAATTCCAACAATAAATCAAAATCTTAAATTTTTTTACTATTTTGATATTAAAACAAATTAAAAATAAAATAAACTAACCCTAATCTAGATTTGGGTTTTCCAAAAGATATCTAATGTATTTAAAATTAACCAATGAATCTAAAATATTAAACTAGGGGTTGGAATCTTACCTATAGAGATTTGTTCTTCAATCCTGAAATCTGACTCCAACCTTATGTTCTCTGGAATTTTGCGAACAGGAACTCTATTAAGAAAAGAATAGGAAGAATAGAATTTCTAATTTATACCTAGGGTATATATTTGTAAAATTACATTTTTACCCCTATTCCATTTTATTAATTTAATTAATTAACTAATTTAATTATTATTAATAATTTCCTAAATTACCCTTAAAAAAAAAAACTTGGGCGTTACACCTGGTCCCTGTTACAGTCAACTTCTTTGCTGGGGAAGCTATTTGGGTTAAGATATTGATTCTAGATTAGCTCAAAAAGAGAGGGTGGAAGATGCCTAATAGATGCTACATGTGCAAAGAGGAAGAAGAAACGAGTGTTCATATTCTTCTTCATTGCCCGAAAGCTTGTATATTGTGGCATCTTATTTTTGCTTTGTTTGGTGTTCAATGGGTGATGCACTCTTCGGTGAGAGGTTTATTCTTGAGTTAGGGAGGTTTTCTTGTGGGTAGAAAAAGAAAAAAAGCTTGGACAGTTGCTCCATTATGCCTTTTTTGGTCTATTTGGAAGAAAATAAATAGGAGAGCCTTTGAGAATTGTGAATGTTCAAATCATTCTTTAAAAATTTCTTTTTTGTATCTATTTTGGGATTGGGTTAGATTGTATATTGGGGAGGGCTACTTGTCGATGCTTGATTTTGTAGATTGGTTAAGAGCTTTGTAAGGTGCGGTTGTTTTTGTGTGTCTGCGTTTTTTTGTTTTTTTGTTTCCTTGTATGCATCGTGTATACTTTTATTTTTAATACAAATACTTTTACTTTTCAAAATATTTTTTATGCCTATAAGAAACACAAATAAAAAATAAAAGCAATAAAATAAATATAATAAAAATAAATTTTAGATTACATATATACAATATAATATTGGTCCAATTAAGGCTATATGTTCCAAGAAAATGATTTGTTCTATTATTTCACTTATATATTCTACCAAATAAGATAGAACATTATTAGGGTGTTTGATAAATCAACCTATTGGCTTATTATGACTTAATAACTTAATTTAAGTCATTAAATAGATTAAGTATGTTTGATAAAATAATTTAATATTACAATGTAAAGTTATTTTTAACTTTAAATATTAAGCAAAATAGTTAACTTATTCTTACACTCAAATCCATTTTACCTTATTTGCCCACATTACTAAGAGTATATTTTAGAATTATGATTGTATATATCAGACTCATTTTTTATAATATTTTTTTTTATATAATTATCTTATATATCTACAGTATTTTAAATATGGATGTTTTATAAATAAATTTATTGCTTAAAATTAATAAAAATAAATGAGTTAAAATTCAATGAGATAAATATTAGTTAAAATTAATGAGGATAAAGGTTCAATTTAATGATTTAAAATTAATTTTAAGTTAATTTTATCAAACAATCTTAATACTTAAGATAAAAAATAAGTAATAAATTTTAAGTTAATAATAATAAAAAAAAACTTAAAATCAACTTAAATTATTAAATAATACATATTAAATTTTACCAAACATCCACTAATTTAAGGAAAAATGAAGGGGAGATACCAACAATTAATTAAAACAAATTTAGCTCCTAGATTAGCAAGGATACGGATAAAGACTATGAACATTATTCCCTAACTAGTACTCATGGACCCAGAAATAAAAAAAAGTTCTATATACATACAAGTCCACTGTCTTCTTTATACACCCTATTTTCATTTTGCTAATTGAATAAAATTAAATACAATCAAATTGATTTGCAAGGGCAAAAATAGAATCTTAAGGCTGAAAAAATTGACAAAAAATGATATGGAAAAGATGAGAAATCAATAAGTAAAAGAAGTTGGATAGAGAAGTCATTAAATGCTGAGTCAGATGGTTTTTAAGAACATACTATTGGATTTAAATCAACTTGAAAAGGCTATTTATGGCTAATGGCATATCCATTGGAAAGTACTTGGTATTTTGAGAAACCAAATACAAACTGTAGTAAACTTATGTTTGATTTCTCGACCACTGTGGGGACAATATTAAAAAGGTATAATTATTGTTTTGACACACAAAAATCTAAATCCCCGTCCAACATTTAGAAATTCAAGAGATTCTTGTTATTCTTTGAAGTTAACCAAGACGTACCCTTTTTTTTTCTTTTTTTTTTTTTGTGTGTAGTGCTCCTTTATTTGCTGGGATGGGGACCATGGACACTTCGGCATTTTTCACCCACCCAGAGATTTAAATCCATAGAAGAGACATTGAGATTTGGTCTGAGTTGGAGGTTCTTTCCTTTGAGTTAGGATTTCTCATCAGCATCTCTCTATTTCCATTTCTTCGATCAGGTTCACTCTTTTCTTCTACTAATTAATTTTTATCATACACCTCTATGAAGTTAAAGTAGTTAATTTACTTGCTTATTTGATTTCATAATATCACTGAAAATATCTGATCCAAAAAACCATTGATCTCTTATCCACTAAAAGTTGAACCCATAACTAAGAAGGCTGAGTTTTGACTTTGGATTCTAGCTTTTTCTTCTTTAATCTTCAGGGCATGTACTTCCATATAAAAACTACTTTGTTCAAGGATCTGAATTTGATGCAATTAATGTTGATAACTAATAATTAAAATTTAACAAATATATGTTAAGGAAAACATATTACATGTCTCGTTAGGTGTCTTTCAGCTCTTAATAAGCCTCTTTTGGGTAAGTGGAGTTGGGATATGCGTTAGAAGGAAAGATGTTTTGGAAGCATATTATTATGAAAAAGTATGGAGAGGAGGAAGGGGGCTGGAGGTCTTGCATATGGAGAGGTGGATATGAGGTTGGGATTTGGAAAGCTTTTAAGAAAGGGTAGAACCTTTTCATCAACAATACTTCTTTTGAGTTAGGGAATGGAAGGAGGGGTGAAGTTTTGAAATGATAGATAGTATGGGGAGAAACCCTTATGCTTAACTTTTCCCACTCTATATGTCATTGCTTTGGATAAGGAGGCTTGGATAGCAAATGTTTGGGAAGTGTAAGGGAATGGGGACACTGGAATCCATGTTAGCTATTTGAATGATATTTTGGACTTGGAAATTCTAGTGTCGTTTTTCTTTAGCTTGTAATGGAAAGTTGTGAAGATGGGAAAGCAGGACGAGGTGGTGGACAGGATGAAGGAATGATGTATTTTTAGTGGAATTTGTTTGTTCTCTACTAGATTCGGGGTGTTCAATCCCTTTCTTAGAAGGCCTTATTTGGAATTTGTGGATTTCATTTAAAGTGTTTTTGCTTGGGAAGTGTGTTAGGGGAAGGTTCTAATTTTAGCATACTGAAAGTAAGGTGAAATCTATTGACCACATCCTTCTTCATTGCTCTAAAGTTGAGGTATTATGATGCTTGCTATTTTCTCTATTCGGAGTCATTTAGGTTCTTCTTTTTTGGGTTAGGGGAGACCCTCTTAAGTTGACGCGATTTGATGGTGTGAAGAAAGTGAAAGAAGGTTTGGAGATTGTCTTATTGTGTGTTGTTTGGATTTTGTGGAAAGAAAGAAACTGAAGAACATTTCCAAATACAGAGCAATATGCTTAGTTACTAAAAAGCTCATTTGTTAAAACTGTCTTTTTGGGTTTGGATATACGTAGTGGAAAGATAACAATGTCGTTAATTGATTTTGTAGACTGGGTGAGATTTAGATAAGAGAAGGAACACTTTTTGTATTTTCCCTTTGTCAGGCTATACCTTTTGTTTTTCCTTTATATACAACCTGTGTACCTTATTAATATATATATATATGAAAAAAAAATTATACGAAAATTCATTTTAGAACATATTATATAATAGATTTTTATGTTTATTTTATATACATATGTAATCATGAGGAAAAATGTAATGGGAAGGAGGTGTGCTTATAAATTGCATAGGGCTTGCCTCATTGTGAGTTTAATTACATTTTATTTTTCTTATCATTTATTGGCTTAATATAATAGTATCTTATTGTTTTTCTAATTTATAATAAAGTAATGTTTTTTAAAATCCGTTTAAAAATATTGAAATATCAAAAAAATTTACTCCCTCAAATTTAAAATTTTTTAAAAGTAATTTCCAAGGATGTAGGATGAGTTTATACCTTTTGTATGAAAGTTTATACTTTTTTTTGTAAAAATTATTACTACTTTATATTCTTAAAAATGAAAGACAAAAAGCGCATCAAAACAAAAGCTTATCAATTTGATATGTAATTATTGTATAAGGTTTTAACTCTCCAACTTGATTCAAAAGGTAAGTGCCACCAATATATATTAATTTGATTTAAATCATAACCTTGACCCTTTGTCTTAGGAGCAACAAAGTGAGATTAACGCTCATTAATAATGATATCTTTAGAATCAAAACTTTGATATCATAATAAGTTACTAATTTAATACAAAAATTTTGATTTGTTATATAATGATATGCCAATCATGTATATCAAGCCGCTTTGACCTACAGCCTAACACTTTGCTCCACTAGTAGTCAAGGGTTGTTCCACTAGTGTGCGTACATGTAACAGCCTTAAGGACACTAGAAGGAAAAGAGAGGTATATCATACTACAAATAATCATGAATGGGAAAATGGTCATAATGACTTTTGAGTAACAGTCAACTATTTCTGTTTTTGAACTTCTTTTTTTAAATAAATTTATGAATCAACTTATTTTATTATTATCACTATTATTAATGTTGTTGTTGTTGCCTTTTTTTTTCCTTTCAAACCAACAGTCTTTATCAAGATGACTGATTGACTACCACACAAATTAATAAAAAAAAGCATTGATTTTATGCATAAAGTGATGACATTTTGTCATATCTTTGTTGGATGAATCTATGAACTGAGGGTAATGGTGGTGAACAACATTATTTTTTTTTAGAGATGATTAGTATTTAAGTGTCCACTTAAACCTCTCTCTTCTATTTTTTAAACTACAATGTGGGGCTATGTAGAGATGGTTGAATTATTGTTCGGTAAAAAATATTTTACAGCATATTTCATATATAAATTTTTTTTTTCAGAAAATAAAATTTATTGTCTAGAGAATTGTTCAATACACCTACCTAAAATATTTTTATTTAAAATTTCTTTAAAAAATAAATAGAATAAATGGAATAATTCATAGGGGTGTTAATTGATGAAATTTGAAACCAATATTAGGTGTATTTATACCAAATCTCAGGACTATCAGTAAAATTAACCCTTATTAAATAAGATAATGTGTTGGGAATGCCTGTCAGTTAAATTTAATATAATGCAAATAGGTTCTTGGAAATGCCTATATACATAGTATTATATCATGATTATTTAAATTGAAATGAAAAGAAGCAGTGAAGCATTGAATAGGATAGGAGTATTTCTATGTTATTATTAATTGATAAGCATACACTTTTATACACAAATTAATGGAGATGTATACAGGAAGGTTAAATAATTAGAGCCTGATCAATGGAGTTATTTAGAAAGTGATATTAGAAGTTTTATAGTATTAGAATTTGGGCCATGATTGTAGGCATAATGTAAGCCGAGGATCATTGACTGATATTCTCCTTTGTATGCCCCCACAAGATGGTACTCCATTGGACATATCTTGGACCATAGCAAGTGAAACCAGTGCTTAGGCAAAGGTTTTGTGAGAAGGCACGCTAGTTGGCCATAGGTTGAAGCATGAGACACTTTGAGATCACCTACTGCAAATTTATCCCTTACAAAGTGAAAGTTGATAGCAATATGTTTATGGGAGTAGAAAATAGGATTTGACACATAGATAAGTGGCGTTCATGTTGTCACAGTATATGATTGGAGATGACTGGTGAACACCAAGTTGACGTAGGAGGGAGGAGATCCAGGCAAATTCAGCTGCAAGGGGGCAACAATTCTGTGTTCTAATTCAATAGAAGAGTGGGCCATAGTTTTCTGCTTGCGGTAGGACCAAGAGATGGCATTGCCACTGAGATAGACAAGATATACAGTAGTTGATGTGCGACCATGGTGATTCCCAACTCAATCAACATTGGAAAAAGCATGAAGGGAGAGAGGTTGAGAACACCAAAGATGTAAACCATAATGTATGGTATATTTTGGACATCATAATAACTGTTTTGCTACCGTCTAATGGCGTTCAGTAGGAGAGTTCATAAACTGAGCCAATTTATTGATAGAGAAGGAGATGTCTGGTTGTGTTCAAGAGAGATAATATAAGGCACCAATGACATATTGATATTTTGTTGCATCTATGAGAAAAGGGCTGTCATGAGGAGCAGATGTCCTGTGGTGGACATAGGAGTGGCAACCTCTTTAGCACCATCCATATTTGTTTTTTCTAGGAGCTCTATCTTATATATTTGTGTTGAGTAAGGAACATGCCTTGGGAAGTTGGCAAGGCCTCAATGCTAAGAAAATAGTGGAGATTTGCCTAAATCCTTCACAGAGAACTGAGTGCAGAGAGAGTAAATGAACTATTGTACAAGAGATTGACTATTATTTGTTGCAATGAGATCATCAATATAATAAGGAATTAAAATAGTGAACCATTTGCATTGTACATGAAGAGAGAGGCATCAAACTTTTAGTTGGTAAAGCCAAAATCATATAGAAATTATTTTAACTCATTGTGCCATGTTTTGAGTGCTTGTTTAAGCGTACTTAACCACTACTCGAGCACCTCGGGCACTTGAGCATTGGATAAGCACTTGAGTTGTTCCAACACTCGAGTATTGGTTCCATTATTTGAGCGCTAGTTCCATCACTCAAGCATCCCTTATTTTTTCAAAACATAAATCCAGACATTTTAGTTTAGAAAAGAATAATTGATCCGCTCTAACCATTCAACCACCTAACTCACTACTAAACAAACCTTTTGACTTACCTATGACTTTTCGGTTAAGTAATCAGTAACCTTGAATCTTTAATGAAGAGTAAGTCACGATCTAAAAAGTTTCCTAAGCCAAGATGAATAGGAACAAAATTGCCAACAAAGAAAATACAAGACTCAATGTCATAACAATCTCCCTCTTGCAATTTTGTGACAAAATGCTATTATATAAACCTCCCAACACTCTCAAATGGTGTTTACATAATACTTAATCACATTTGTCTAAACCTTAACATCCAAACACATGTTGAGAAACGAAAAATACATCATAATCCGATACATTGTCCTAATATCTATAATCTGTACACACTAAAACACAAATACCTAGGTAAAGCAATGTGTGGGAAAAAGATAAATATAATCATATAATCAAGAGATAATTATAAGGAAGAGAAATTAAGATGCACTCTATGCATGTGAACACATATCAAATGTGATTTAAGACATGAATGTGCAAATGTGTCTGATATTAGTTAGCTCAGTATGTCAAAATTTTCCGACAATGACCAAAAGCCTCCTAAGTTTTATATTAGTTGGCTAAGCATGTTTGAATATGCCAACTACATCTCCCAAGACCCCCCAAATCAACCAAGTCTCCCCCTTTTTGTCATAAAATAGACAAATATATGAACAATATAATGCAAGAAAGAGAAACATAATATCCATGTATATATGGAGAAAGAGATTCTAGATACTACAAAATAAAGATAATAAAGCAAATATCTAGACCAAACAAACCAGTTTTAATGAATACAAAAAGATATCCTAACATCAAAACTACTTTGCATGATTCGATAACAATGGCAGAGGAGCAAAGCTTGAAGGACCCTGGAGCAATGCGATGATATGGGTGAGCTGTCCCTCAAGGCCTCAAAATCGAGAGTCAAACTCCCACTCTTGTGCATTCATATGAGTGCACATGGAATTCATATGCAAGTGGAGCCAATCAAGGGAACCCATCACTAGCTATGGAGTTGGGGCATCAACTAAAGGAGTTGGGCAAGCCATTGAGCGAGAAAGACCATCTCAACCTCTACTATGGCACTCGTGAGGAGCAGGCTAGGGAAAATCAACCTCTATCATGGGATATCCTACTCCACAACCTTGATCTCCTTTTCCTCAACTGTGGCCTCCTGAGTAGCCTCTTGTGCAGCTATAACCGAAGGAATAGTGGCTTATTGAGCTGGTACAGGGGACATCATCAAACCAAAGACATGTTTGTAATGCTTAGCCTAGGAACGCACATTAATGAGAGAATAAGGAATTTGAGCCGCCAAAGCTAGATCCAACTCAAAGCCAACATCTTCTAGGATTTGAGTAACAAGCAAGATGAACAATAAAGCTCTAATACGGATAGTGGGATTGTGGAAAGGTGTCATGGTGTTTAGAATCACTTAGGCAACATCAAACTACTGCTCAAATAGGATAACATGGATGAAACGGGCAACAATGCATTGAATCTCAGTATGATGCAAGGGTACAAAGAATAGGACAAATAAGAAGCAAGAACCCAAGCTAACTTGAAGAAATTATCAATAGGGACATAAGTAGGCAAATGAAAAGGCTCATCATATAAGGAAATTGGAATGGTGGCAAGTGCGGACCCGTATTTTTCACGTGCGTCCCCACTCAATCAGTGAGACTTATTTTTATTGCTGAAAAATTAGTTTTGGAAAAGTTGGAGTCGTCACTTATTTTATTTTATTTTAAAAGGGAAAATAAAATAAGAAAGAAAACCCTAAAAAAGTGACTCCATAGTTTAGGAAAAGCAAGTCAAGAAAAACCTAAGTCTTGGTCCAAGGATTAGGTTACCTATCGGGAAGGTACTTTTAAGAGGTAACACCCCTCTAAGCCCTAAAGAGGTCTCTAATGACTAAGTTGAGGGAAATGTAACAATTAATTAATCGATTGAAGATACCTAGGTAGACTAAGGTGATTTCAGAATTAACATGCTAAGCCGAAAAGTCAAATCATGATCATGAAAGAGAGTCAAAGTGTGTACCTGGACTACTTCTCAAGCGCTATCATAAAACATCAAAGTTAGTAGAGAAATATAGTACACAATATGTATTTTTATCAAAGATAACCAAATGATCCAACGTATATCAAGGCAATCAAGCATGACATCAAGTAAAGGCCTAGTACACAAAGAAATGGATATTTGTGGAATTTTGAAAATGGGGTGATGAAGAGCATACCCGGACAACGAATTGAGCGCTAAAATGAGGAATAAGGTTAGCTCAATAATAGGTGTAAAATCATCTCATGTATTCACGAAAAGGAAACACAATCAATCAAATATCAAACAAACAATATTGAAGAAAATATCATGGATGTTGAGCCTCCACCAAAGTCCTAATTAATTTTGCATGAGTTGATTTTATGAATTCCATTGTTTGGAATTATGAAGTTTGTTCATGCTTGTTGAAAATCGAGAAAATCAAGAAAATGGTTGAAAGTCAAAGAGAATAGTGAAAATGCATGCCAAGGGATTGAATATTCATGTTTAATCCCCCTTGATTAACCAAAGAGATCAATTTCTACATTGTCAAACTCTCTCCTCTTATCACTCCTAATTCTAACAATTGGATGGCCTATTTTGACCTGAATTCTAGTGCACAAGGACTTCAAGTGCTTAATAGTCTTATATTTTTCCCATAAAAAACATACAAAGGAATACCTAGAAAAATCATCAACTACAACAAGGACATATCATTTACCACATTTACTCTCAATGCACATGGACCCATGAGACCCATGTAGAGAAGAAAGTCTAAGAGTCTAGAGTGTTATTCCCTTGAATCTTTTTGTGTGAGTTTTTGACTTGTTTACCTCTCATGCACTCTCCACAAATAGATTTAGGTTGACCACTCAACTTAGGGATACCTCTAACTAGGTCTTTGTTAGCTATGTGAACCAAGTCCCCATAGTTGATGTGGCCTAGCTTTCTATGCCATAACTCAGTGACATCAAGCTTAGCCCTACTACAAACTAAGGAGGTTTTAGAACTGGGATTGATTGCATAGCAATTATCCATAATTCTATGCCTAGTGAAAATGACTTTTCTTTCCTTGTTTATCATTTCACACAAACTTTGGGAGAAGTTAACCCTACAATCACTATCACAAATTTGGCTAATGCTAAGAAGGTTAGCCTTAAGCTTATTGACATAAAGAACTCCATCCAAATTTGGGCATCCAGGGATAGAGATACCACTCTTACCTCTAACGCGAGCTACACTACCATCCCTAAAAGTGACGTTTCCTCCATTATAGTCCTTAAGGGAAGTAAAGAAAGACTTATCACCTATCATGTGCCTGGAGCACCCACTATCAAAGAACCATTCACTAGGGGCTCTAGCTCTAAGGGCTGTGAATACAACATGTCCACACTTGTTGTACTTTAGGTGGTGACTTAGAGGAGCTTTTATGAGTCTTCGACTCAGAATTGGTTTTCTTCTCTTTCCTAATGTTAAGAATATTATTCTTTAGGGAATTAAACTCATCCACAAGCCTATTCAGTTGAGACTTACACTTCTCAAGGAATCTAGTGTGACACCTACTTGGAGTATGTCAAGACTTCTTACAATGTATGCATAGTGAGGGAGTGCTTAGATGAGGCTGCTTAGTTAGGAGTTTCCTCTTTACCTTTAATGAAGACTATACCCCCACTAGTGGGAGTCCTAGTTTCACTAATATAGCCTAGGCCTCACTTATTTCCATGAGACTTGCATTTCTCAAGAATTTCATCCGACACTTTAGTCTCAGAGTGAAAAGCCTCATTGATGGAATTTTTTTTTTCTCTCAATTTCCTGAGTTAGAATATTGTTTCTCTCAAGAAGAGATTGATATTCAGACTCAAGGCATCAAATTTTCTCACGATGATTAATCTTTTCTTCACTAAGTAAATCAACTTAGATTGTTGTGGTCAAGAACATCATGAGTTTTCAAATATTTTTTAATCAAATTTTGATATGCAATAGCAATATTCTTAAGAAAACAAGAATTTTGTTCTTCAGTATACTCACACTAACTATCACTCTCATGCTCAAAATCAACAAATGCAATAAGAACTAAAAAAATCATTATGCTCATACCTTGCATCCTCAAAAGTCACGGAATACTCTCAATAGAATTAGTGCCAAGTAGCATGCATATTTTTTTTTAATGTACTTGGGATTAGAATAGTCAATAGAAAGATGTCCCAAACCTCAATAATTAAAATACTCAACCTTTTGCCTTTAGAGAATCCCTTATTTTTTTTCCTTTTGAAGACCTATTAATTTTTTATTTCTTTCCTGAATCTTAGTTTTTATTAGATTTTTTTATTTAGTTTCAAGGCTTGTTTAATACGTTTAGCCATGTAAGAAACTTTGTCCCTAATTATCCCCTTAGAATTTTCAATCTCTTTTTCTTCATTCTCAAAAGCCCTAAAAGTGGACTCTTTAGGCTTTTGAGAATCTGGAAGAGTCATTTCATAAGTCTGAAGAGAGCCAACAAGTTCATCAACTCCTTATGGAGTCATTGTCCTTGCTTTTCTTTATAACAGTGACCTTAGGCCTAAACTTTTCAAGAATGAATCTCTAATCTTTCTGAAGAATTTCTGAATTCCCTTTATGAAGAATTTCTGAATTCCCTTTATTGATTATATTCGGTACACACCATACACATATATATACACAAATGACTGAATAAGAAAATATCAATCTAGCTTGATTCTCTCCTAAAATTAGGAAACTGAATCCTAAGGAAATATCCTAAATGATCTCTCCTTTTTTATTCCTAAAATACGTTCCTAAATTAAAATCCTAACTTTGAATGTCAAATTTCAACACTCCCCCTCAAGCTGGAGAATATATATCATATAATCCCAGCTTGCAAGTTAAGTCTTCGAAGTTAGGCCTAGGTAAAGCTTTTGTGAGGATGTCCGCGGTTTGGTGCTTGGTAGGAACGTAGTTCAATTTAACCGTCTCACTAGTCACCTTCTCTGTGATGAAGTGTCTGTCAATCTCAACGTGTTTGGTCCTGTCATGATGCACGGGGTTCTTTGCTATGCTTATAGCTGCCTGATTATCACACATCATCAGAATCGGAGATGAACTCGTTTGTCCCAGTTCACTAAGAACCCTTTTTATCCAAATCCCTTCACAGATTCCCTGTGCTAGAGCTCTGTACTCAGCTTCTGCACTACTTCTGGCTACAACTGATTGCTTCTTACTCCTCCAGGTAACAAGATTTCCCCAGACAAAAGAACAGTATCCATAAGTGGACCGCCTGTCAATGATGTTTCCTGCCCAATCTGCATCTGAGTATACTTCAGTGTCACGATTCTCTGTCTTTCTGAAGAATAGACCTTTCCCTGGTGTCATTTTTAAATATCTAAGAATCCTGTAGAGTGCTTCCATGTGTTCCTCAGTGGGGTTGTGCATGAATTGACTTACAACACTCACTGCAAAGCCAATATCTGGTCGAGTGTGTGAGAGATAAATCAAGCGCCCGACGAGTCGCTGATATCTCCCCCTGTCTACCGGTGTACTCTTTTTCTCGATACCAAGTTTCTTCTGACTATCCATAGGAGTATCAATTGGTTTGCATCCAAGCATACCGGTCTCCTTAAGAAGATCGAGTATGTATTTTCTTTGGGAGACTATAATTCCCTTCCTTGATCTAGCCACTTCCATACCAAGGAAATATTTCAAATTTTCAAGGTCTTTAACTTCAAACTCTTCTGACAAATACTTCTTCAAATTCTGTAATTCCTCCATATCATTCCCAGATAGAATAATATCATCGACATAGACTATCAATATGGCCATTTTCCCGGCATGAGACTTCTTGACGAATAGAGTATGATCATCCTGACCTTGTTTGTAGCCCAGCTTCAAGACTGCCTTTGTGAATCTATCAAACCAGGCTCGGGGAGATTGTTTAAGGTCGTACAAGGATTTTTGGAGTTTGCAAACCTGATTCTTTGCCATACTTCCTTCGAAACCAGGTGGTATTTCCATGTAGACTTCCTCTTCTAGGTCACCATTTAGAAACGCATTTTTTATGTCCAGTTGTTGCAAGCACCAATCTTGATTGACAGCTAATGAGAGAAGAATCCTGATAGTGTTCAGTTTTGCAACAAGAGCAAAAGTCTCCTGATAGTCTATCCCATAGGATTGTGTAAACCCTCTAGCTACCAAACGAGCCTTGAATCTTTCGACTGATCCATCTGCTTTGTATTTTATGGTGAAAATCCACTTGCACCCCACGGGCCTCTTCCCAACCGGCAAATCTGTGATAGTCCATGTCCCATTCTTCTCAAGTGCATCAATCTCATCTTGTACTGCCTTCTTCCATTCTGAAATTTTGAATGCCTCTTGTATTGTGTTGGGAACCTGAGTATCATCAAGAGAAGTAGTAAATGCTCTGTAAGATGGTGATAGCCCTTCATACGTAACATAATTCCCAATTGGATGATCTGTACATCTCCTAACACCCTTCCTCAATGCAATCGGCAGAGTAGAATCATCAATGTTGGGAATTAACACCTCTCCAGCCCTATCCTCACCTGTGTTCTCTTCAGGTAGACTTGAAATGGAGTCAATATATTGGCCACATGTTGGCTGTGATCCGTGCTCTAATTCCTGTCTTTTCCTCCTCCTGATGTAAACTTGTAAGTTCTCATTAGCAAGTTGTGGGGCTATAGGTTGAATAGGCATGGGAGACTGGATGGTCACGGGAGAAGGAACATTTGTGGACTGGGCTGGCTGGACTGATGACAGCATGGGTATGGATAACTTAGGTGACTCTGAGTGAGAAAAAGGTACAGCCTCAAGAAGAGACTCCCAAACTTGATGTTCATTCATGCTCTCCCCCTGAACATGAGATTTAGGATAGAAGAAGACATGTTCAAAGAAAGAGACGTCCATGGTGGTGTAAAATTTTTTGTTGGTTGGAGAATAGCATTTGTACCCTTTTTGGGTTGGAGAATACCCTAGGAAAATGCACTTATTGGCTCGAGGAGCAAATTTGCTACGATTTTGAGGATACACATGAACGAATGTCGTGCAACCAAATACTTTGAGTGGTAAATCAGAAGAGGCTGCACGGGTGTGAGGGAATTTTTTTAAGAGAAGTTGACGTGGGGATTGAAAGGTAAACACTCTGGATGGCATACGGCTAATCAAATAGGTAGTTGTGAGAATGGCTTCCCTTCAGAAATAGTTTGGAACATTAGAGGAAAACATAAGGCACCGGGCAACCTCCAAGAGATGTCTATTCTTGCGTTCAGCCACCCCATTTTGTTGTGGGGTGTCAACGCAAGAACTTATGTGGATAATGCCGTGATTTTGAAGATAAGTACTGAGACTACTAGTAAAGTATTCCTTTGCATTATCTGACTTGAGGACTTGAATTTTTGAATTGAATTGATTTTGAACCATAAGATTGAAGGTTTGAAAAATGTGCCCGACCTCTGACTTTTCTTTCATAAGGAAAACCCATGTTACCCGTGTATGATCATCAACGAATGTCACAAACCATCGAGTGCCAGAAATATTTTTTGTCCGTGAGGGACCCCACACATCACTATGTACTAAAGAGAAAACAGTCGAAGGTTTGTATGGGATTTGAGGATATACTATTCGAGTATGCTTTGCAAACTGACAAATTTCACAGTGATAAGATGCTGGATTTTTATTGATAAATAATTTGGGAAACAATTTGGCAAGGTAAACAAAGCTAGGATGACCAAGGCGATAGTGTAACATTATAATCTCACTATCTTTATTGACCTTAGAATTTGACACAGAATTGAAAGACTCTAACATACTCTGAGACTGTACGCAACTTGCTTGAGAGACTTGGTTTGAGAATTGGCCACATGTGAGGAGGTAGAGTCCGGAACACAGTTCAGCACTGCCAATCATCTTCCCCGATTTCAAGTCCTGAAAAACACACGAGTTTGGATAAAATTTAGTAACACATTGGAGATCACAGGCCAATTTGCTAATGGACAAAAGATTACAATCCAAGTTTGGAACATGGAGAACAGAGTCAAGATACAAGTCTTTAGTAAGTTTTATGGAACCTGTCCCGACAATTTTTGACTTTGAACCATTAGCAATATGGACGGATGAATGACCATTACTTGGCTTGTAATTTTGAAGAATGGCAGCATCTCCTGTCATGTGATCAGAAGCACCTGTGTCCACTATCCACGGCTTCATTCCTCCTCGGTTAGCAGTGAAGGCTATCCCGGTAGTACTGCCACTGCCAACTTGGCTTAATAGTTTCTGTAGCATCTCCATCTGCTCTTTGTTGAATGGACTCGGCTCGGGAACAAATGTGCTCTCAAAGTTGGCAGCCACGTGTGCTCTGCCATCTCTGTTAAACCGTGGCTTTGGTTTCCAATCAGCCGGTTTCCCATGAAGCTTCCAGCAAGCCTCCTTATAATGGCCTAGTTTCTTACAATAATCACACCAAGGCCTATCCCGTTTCTGACGATCTCCACCACTACTATTAAATGACTGAGCAGCAAGGGCAGAGACATCCAATGTTGGGGCAGGTTGCTCTTTTGATCCCATCATCACTTTCTTTCTACTTTCTTCACGCCTAACCTCTGAAAAAGCCTCCTGAGACTTGGCAGGGGTTTAATGCCCATGATTCGGCCTCTAACATCATCCAATTCCCTGTTTAGTCCTAGGAAGAACTTGAACAGTCTCTTTTGTTCCACAATTTGCCTGTATGTTGCTGCATCATCCGAACATTTCCATGAGTGAGTCTCGAATAAGTCAAGTTGCTACGAATACCTTGTGAGTGTGTTGTAATACTGAGTAACTGACTGCTCTCCTTGGCGGAAGTCATGTAGGGCTGATTCAACCTGAAAAAGTTTTGAAGTATTTTCAGAACTTGAGTATTCTTTGGCTGCATCCCATATGTCCTTTGCAGTCCCAAACAACAAGAAATTTTCACCTATGTCATTGTTCATGGAATTGATAAGCCATGACATGATCATGCTGTTTTCAATCTTCCACTTCCTGAAACTCGGTTCTATAGTTTCTGGCATGGCTGTTTCTCCAGTGAGGTACTCATCCTTTCCTTTACCGCAAATAAACAGCAACACAGATTGTGACCACTGTAAATAGTTATGGCCATTTAATTTGTGTCCTGTGATGAGAATAGGAGAGGAATCACTGCCACCAAGGTTTGGAATTTCAGAACTGCCCCCTGATTCTGGTGCCGTGACGCTGGATACTTGTGATGATGCCATTCCGTATTTTGTCATGGAGATGAGGAAGACGGCTGAATATGGTTGTTGGAAATTAGGAAGAGAGAAAACCAGAGATACCGACCTAATGGAAAAGAAAAATAACCGTGGCACCACCGGAAAGGTAGAAAAACACTTCCCAAGGCACGTGCAGGGATTGGGGTTGAGAAAAAATAGCCGGAGGACACCGGAAACACTGTTCGGAGGGCTCGCGGAGGCAAAAGAACCCAAAAGAGGCACGTGCAGGGCTCGGATGGCAGAAACAGGTGTGAAGGGTGGCTAGTCGGTGTCAGGCGAGGCTGAAGGAGGAAGCGCGTCGCCGGAAAGTGGCTCACGTGCCCTCACGCGCCGGCGCGTGAGATGCAGTCGCCGGCCGGAAAAACGCTCGTGGCCGGCGCGTGGGTGGTTTTCTGGCTCCGGTGCTTTGGGAAAAATTGGAGATCTCCTCCAGGCGCTCCTTGCGGTGTGGGAAAAAGACGTCGCCAGAAAAGTTCGCCGGAAAAGTCGCCGGCGGTGAATGTTTTCTGATGACGATTCAACCGACTGGAAAGTCGTTTCCCGGAATTGATGACACGGGGAAACTGGAAAGAATTAGGTTTTCTCCCTTGGCTCTGAGAACAGGGACTAATGGCCGGAATGAGAGATGGCCAGAGAGACTTGGCCGGAATGAATGATGGCCTGAATAAGAGGCGGCCAGAAGGGATTAGGGTTTCAAAAAACTGGCTCTGATACCATGAAGAATTTCTGAATTCCTTTTATGAAGAATTTCTGAATTCCCTTTATTGATTATATTCGGTATACACCATACACATATATATACACAAATGACTGAATAAGAAAATATCAATCTAGCTTGATTCTCTCCTAAAATTAGGAAACTGAATCCTAAGGAAATATCCTAAATGATCCCTCCTTTTTTATTCCTAAAATACGTTCCTAAATTAAAATCCTAACTTTGAATGTCAAATTTCAACACTTTCTAATTATTTTAGAGTCAGGAATTTGTTCTCCTAGGTTAAAAGAAGAATTCACAATATCACTTAATTCATAATAGAAGGTAGAGAAAGTATGATTCTCGTACATCCTAATCCAAACCTAGAAGTAAGCATTTATAATTTAGACAAATTCACTACTAAAGTGTCTTCATGTGTTACTTGGAGAATATCCCAAGCTTCCTTAGCACGTTTACAAGTAACTATCCTATGAAACTCGTTAGGGCTCACCTCATTGAATATGCTAAAGAAGGCTTGAGCATTTGCCTCACTTCTTTCATTATCAATTTTATCCCATTCCTGTTTGGGTTTTAATTCACCAATAGATCTCCCAATCACATCTAGTATCAATGAGGGTCCCTATCCATATTCCATTGCATTCCGGACCTTTTCTCATTGCATTTTCAAAACAATTCCATTCGGGCCTTCTAGTGGGGTACTTACTCCCATAAAAAAAAAAGGACTATTTATAGGAACTCTAGACCTTGGTTATTCCATATTGAACTTATAGGATCAATAAAACTATGATTTTTCTTTAGAAAAACCTGCTCTAATACTAATTGAAAAAATGTTTGTCCAATAGGATAACACCCAAGGGGTGAATGTGTGTTTTTAAATATTACAATATAGGAGTTGAATAAATTAACCTAAATTAAATTATGTGAGAATAAGAATAATCAAGGCAATCACAATCATGCAAAGAACACAATAATTTTTATGTGGAAAACCCTCATACTAACTACGGATATAAAACCACAAAGTCGAAGACCTTTAATCTACTAATCGACTATACGATATCAATGTACATAAATTTACCTAACCGTTTTACCCTAAAGACTTACTTTCCAATATTTATTCTTTGATCCACATCTGCGATGTAGCACCTCCAATGCTCCAGTGGATTCTTCTCAGCCTCTAAGGGGATGCAGGTTTTTCCAACAACCCATAATTTGACTTATGAATTCTTTGTTGAGAGTTTAGGAATGATATTGCAAGTTAAGTTGATTCTCTCAAAGTGTCCAACCCTAAACTGGGTTAAGAGAGGTATATAGGTCCACAGACCTAGGGGATCGGTATTTAGAATTTACCAAAAAGGATACTCTTGAATTTTCAAAAATGAAATCTGCCATATTCTAACATATTTGGGGAGACCACTCGAGCGTCTCAGGCACTTGAGCATTGGATAAGTGCTTGAGCACTAGTTCCACCACTCAAGCATCCAATATTTTTCCAAAACATAAATTCAAGCATTTCAATTTAGAAAAGAGTAACTAATCTATTCTTAACCCTTCAACCACCTAGCTAGCCACTAAACAAACCTTTTTACACTTGTGACTTTCCAGTTAAGTAATCACCAGCTTCAAATCTTCAATGAAGAGTAAGTTATTATCTAAAAAGTTTCCTAAGTCAAGATGAATAGGAACAAAATTACCAACAAACAAAATATAAGATTCAATGTCCGAACAATCTCTTCTCGAAGCCTGTTAACTAAGTGAACCTACCTCTCTAATAGTTGAAGAGTGTGGGCTCCTCTAGCTTTTAGTGCAACAATAGTAGGATGAGAATTGGTAGCTTAACCTTAACTACCACTACCTTTAATGTGTGGCTCTCAATGCTCGCCTCCTCCATGCTCGATCTTTCTAATCTTGGCCTCCTCACTAGTAGGGGATGGGTCAACCAAACATCCTTCTGTATGCCTCATCGATGGGAGCTATCTAATGAAGCATGGAAAGATTGTGTTGGGAATCAAATTCAGTATCCAAAAGAAGTTGAAAGATGAGTATCGAGAATGGTAGACTCCTCAAGCATGATATATCTCTATATAAACCCATGATATCAAGAATGAACTGGGTTATATCTATCGGGATGCTCAATCATGACATAATGAACGAAGTAGGAATCAACTTTGCAAATCTAGGTCTAATGGGAGGATAAATAGAAGGTATAGCTAGAAAACATATATAGTAAGAACCTAAGTTGACTTTGTAAAGTTAGTGAGAGAGATACCTATGCAAAGTCCCATGAAACAACAAAAAGGCTCATAGAAATCTCTTGGAGCTTAGAAGTAGTTAGAGTAAAGGCTTCGGGAGCTTAGAAGCAAAGAGGTCTCTGAGATAGAAGATTGTTAAAGATAAGAACTTTAGCAAATGAAGAAAAGAATAATAAGAAAATACTAGTGTATTCAAAAGATTTGCATAAAGAGCATTGTTTTTGTTGTAAGTTGTTTGGTTCAAAATTTAAAGGGTGTTTAGTAAATCAACTTAACGACTTAAAGTGACTTAATGACTTAATTATGACTTAATTTATATCAACCTCAAATCTTTTTTATAAACATAGTTTTAGATTTAAGTAAGAATAAATTAACTATTTTAACTTAATACTTAAAGTCATTTTTAATTTTAAGTTATGATATTAAATTATTTTTACAAACACGTTTAATCTATTTAATAACTTAAATTAAGATATTAAGTCACTTTAAATTATTAAGTTGATTTAACAAACACTTTCTTAGTACAAATCAATTAATTCATAAAGGAACGAGAGATTGGAAAAATCTAAGTTACAAGCTTACACATAATGAAAGAATTACTTAGGAGCATATTACTAACACAAACAACCAGGTCGATAATAAGATTGTTAAAAGATAAGGAAATTAATGGACAAAGAGAAAAATATTGTGAAAAAAAATATTATTAAGAATCATGGCAGTTGTCAAGAACATTTCTAAAAATAATTTAGCATTTTATGGAGAGAAAAAAAATGAAAACATTGATCAAGGTTATAATGGAATTTTTTTAAGCTTAGTTGAAATAATTGAAGAATTTAATCCAATAATGCAAGAACATATTCCAGCATATTTGACATGGTGAAGTTCATACTTCATTATTTCAAAGTTAAAAATATAATTATTAAAAAAATAATTAAGGAAATAAAATATTTTGTTGTTACACTTGATTGTACTTGAGATGCAAACCATCAAGACCAAATGACTCTTACATTAAAATATGTGGACATTTCAACAGCTCTTCTAAAAGTAGATGAATATTTTTAGAATTTTTAAAAGTTGATGATGCATATACCATGGGGTTGTCATAACCTCAAACTGAAAATAAATAAATAAATAAATTTTAGATTATAATAACAGCCTCTGCTAGGTTAAATCATTCAACTTTAGGCCAGTTCTTTGACTCAAACAAACATATCTTGTCATTCAGAAATCTAAAATAGAGTACAATTGGGATACATCAAAGAAAATCTGTACACCCTTCGCAGAAGTGAAAATAAGGCCTCTTAGCTCGTACCTCATATTATGATAAAAACATAATAAGCCTACGCATATCCGTGAATAACTGACCAAACCTTAAAAAATCCCAAATATAAAAAATCTATCACCTTGTTTGGTAATTATTGACAACCATAAAACAAAAAATAATTTTTTATTTTTAAAAATAGAAAATAAGGTGTTTTAAGAAAACATATTTAAATCATTTTTAATTGTTTTCATTTGAAAAACATGGAGAATGGTTAAAAATAAAACACTACATATTGAAAACATATTTAAAAACATAGAAATTAGGTTAAAAATATTTTAGGTTTTCAAAAACTATTTTTGAAAATGCTTCCCAAACAAAACCTATGTTTCCATTAGGAATTTCCTTTCGGATAGAGAATAAATCAAAAAATCTCGTTGCCTGCTAGATACTACAGAACAATTAAGGGTCAAATCGAGTTTTGGTGCGCACCTTAAGCCTCTGGATCCTTTGCGGGTTTCTTCTCCTTCCTTTTCTTAGCACTTGTAGCTCTTTTTAGGGCCATGGGAGAGATGGTTATACTTGGAAAGGTGATTAGGGCTAGGACTGAGGATTTAGGAAGGGGAAATAGAGGGATTTGAAGATGTTTTGAGGGCGAAAATTATGAAGAATGTTCAATCTGGTCTTGAGCACCCAACGAAGAGGAACTGAGAAAATCAGGGAAAACAAAGAGTACAAATGATTTAAAATGTCTCAGCGCTTACAAACCAGTCAACCAGTAGATCAGTTGGGTTAACCCCCAATCAACATTCTGAAAAATGGTTTGGTTTTTCTCGGTTTACCTCCTACCACTTAAATTCCTTATAGATCCTTATTTCTTTTACTTGTAAAAGCCACAGGGATATTTTGGGTCCAGAATGACATCTCAATGCATGAACCTGTGATGCTAGTCTTGTGAGCAATAATTATAGCTCTAAAGCTATTAAGGTTGATATAGTGAAAGTGAAAGTGAAGATGTTTGATGGTGTTGTGAGGACATTAACTAATGTTAAGCATATTCTTAAATTGAGGAGTCATGGGGCACTTTGTGCTATGATTTTTCTATAAAGGACAGTATTATCAATATTAATAAAGATACTTTGATAAGGAAAAAATGCTATAATTTTTCTATGAAGGACAATATTATCAATATTAAGAAATATGCTTTGATAAGGAAAACAATGGTTAAAATTTTATACACCTTGATTGGGAAAACAATTTGAGGTGAAGCTATGATGATGGAGCCATGAAATGAATAGTCTTATGTTACTGCTAAAGAAGCTACTAGAGTATAGGAGTGTGACAAGATGTTGGTATTAGATAGAAACACAAAGGCAAAATGATTAAGACTCCTCTTTCAGCTAAGGGTATCTATTGGTTTAAGGATGGAACTAATTATAAAGAAATGAAGTTATAAAGACAAAGACAATTTAATTTCTTGAGTTGAGTTCGATAAGAGCTTGAACTTAACACATGTTTATTCTCATCGATTATGTAGTGGTGGAACCCCACCCTTAACAGTTGCAAAGGTGGGTATTAAGGATAGGTAACCAAATACTTGCATTAAGGGAATTTGAGTCAAGATAGAGATTGTTGGTAATTTTGATTCAAGTTATTTTTAAAAATTCTTTTTAAGAAAGTCAATATTTATAGAGTTTAGATTTGGGTAAATTACTTTTTGAAGTTTGATTAGGATTAGGAAACTCATTGTTAAGGATTAGTCCATATGACTCTATAAATGTGTTGCTTTACATAGGATTTGATGAGAGAGTGAAAATGTGAATGGTTAGAAAAGTAAAGAAAGATGGATGAAAGGTGTATTGGATGTTGGGTAGAGAGAGAAGTTGAGAAAGTTTGGTGCGTCTTAATGAAGTTTATTGGTGAATTTGAACTCCCTCTGCCATAGACGTAGATAATTATGTTGAACCACACAAATCTTTTCTCTTCTCCATTTCACTTTATTTTTTCTACTATATTTAGATGTTAGAGATTTTCCTAACAAGGCATGTTTTTTAGCAAAATGAAATGTAATGTAGGATACATGTCAAATTGTCAATTTTACAAAATATAACCCAAAATTTAATAAAACTAATGAAATATAAAATTTGAAAGTGAGCTTTTCCATCAAGACTTATGTCTTGGAAAGTGAGGCATTATTGTAGAAGGTACGCATCGTGCCTTTGGCCTAGGCATCCTTAAAGTGTGCCTTTAACAACTATGTTCATGTATTGTAACATATGACAACAATGTATTCATTACTAACATTTTGTAAAAACTAGCCAATGTCATACTTCAAAAAACAAATTTTAGAATTCCACCAAAAAAAAAAATTATGCTTTGCTTTTATGTAATGAAAAACAAGTTTTTTCCCTAGTAAAGGATCAATCAAGCCAACTTTTTTTTTGGCAAAAAAAAAAAAAAAAAAAAAACAAACAAACAAACAAATCATAGGTATAATGAATAGAGAAATCGAAAAGATTATAAAATTGAGGTGCCCTACTATCACTACACAATATAAACTTGTCCATTACAAGCAAAAGAAAGGTTGAAATCATATGTCTCATTTTCAGGAATATGTCCATTCTACTTATTTGAGTGTGATTTTTAAATCTTATCCAAATTGGTTTGGATTAGAGGGTGTTTGGTAAGTTAATGACCTAATAATTTAATTTAAGTCATTAAATAGATTAAGCATATTTGGTAAAATAATTTAATATTACAACTTAAAGTAAAAAAAAAATAACTTTAAATATTAAGTCAAAATGTTAACTTATTCTTAATCTCATATCTTTTTCACCTCATTTGCCTATACTAGTGAGAGTATATTTTATAATTATGATTCCACATTTATTAGCTAATTTTTTATAATAAATATTTTATGGTTATTTTATATATCTACAATATTTTAAATATGAATGTTTTATAAATAAATTTATGACTTAAAACTAACGAAAATAAAAATGAATTAAAATCAATGGGGATTAGTTAAAATTAATGAGGGTAAATGTATCGATTTGATGACTTGCAATAAATTATAACTTAACTTTACCAAACAACCTTAATACTTAAAGTAAAAAATAAGTAATAAGTTTTAAAACTTAAAAACAATTTAACTTAAAATTGACTTAAATCATTAAATAATAAGTATTAAGTTTTACCAAACACGAACTAGATAACTTATCTGTACCTTTTTCTCATTTTACCCATATCCAAACCTAGGGATAAAATTTTTAAATCTCATTCCACTTCCTTAGCCTACTAAACAAATACTACCTTAGTACATTTATTCTTACAATTTAGAACAACTCTAATCACACTATGTAGACATGATCTTGTTGTACAATGCACAACTTTTTACAATTTGATTTCAATATGGCATCTTTTTTTGGTTTGGTTCAATTTGGGTTAGAAGTCTTCTAACCAAACTAATCGAATCCAATCCAATCTGATTCCCTAATCACATTATGTTGTTTTTTTGTCATTAGGTTAGCGTGTTTGGATTGCATAGTATTACTTTTTAGTTCATTCATTTTTTCATATATTCAACAAATTTAATAAATATACTTAAAAAAAGTTTAGGATGCATTTGGTTTGGAAAGCATTTTCTAGTTTTCACTTTTTATTTTCATTTGTGAAAAATAGTTTTTATTTTCTACTTTTTCTTTTCTTGAAAATAAGTTTTATTTAGAAAAGTAAAAATTATTTAAAAAAAATAAAATTTGTATAATTTTGTTTGGTTTTGACTTTTTACTATTGTAAAAAATGATAAAAAGAAATATAATTAAAATTTTATAATCCACATGTTACATTATGAGATACATTATTATAAAGGATAATATTATTACTTTTTATGATGTATGTACTATGATAAAATATACATATATATGTGTGTGTGGTTGATAGAAGAATATGATCCATTGATGAAGCAATATTTTGAATTGAGTTTAAAATTTTAGAAAGTTCAATGCTTGAAATGGTTTTTTTTTTTATCAAAAAAACAAAAAATAGAAAGGCCAAGACTTGAAATATACATTTATAGGGCTTAGGCTCAAACTTATTAACCTAATCCAAACCAACCACTATATGGATTAGTTTGGTTTTGATTAATAGAGAGGTCAATGTGATAAGATTGAGGGTTGAGGGCTAAGGGTTTAGGGTTTGGGTTAAGATTTAGGGTTAGGGTTTATGTTGTTTCAAGTCAAGTATTAGTACTAAAAATTAAAAAAATTATGATGTGCTAACTTTTATTCCAATGCATTGGTAATGACATGACAATACAATGTTCAAAATTTAGAAATCTTGCCATGGGCATTACTTCATAACACTAATAAAAAATAATTAAATAATAATAAAAATAATAATAATAATAATAAAAATAAAAAAATTAACCTATGCAAAGCTTTTTTTGAGTTTTCATACCTTACCTTCTAAGTTCACACTAAACCTAGGAGGTAACTCCATATAAATCTCTTCTTCAAGATCTCCATGCAGAAAGGTGTTCTTAATATCAAATTAATATAGGTCCCACTTAGAATTAACTACCAAGGATAGTAAAACCCTCATAGTATTCATCTTGTCCGTTGGGGCAAAAGTTTCAAGGTAATTCACTCCATAGGTTTGGGTGTAACCCTTGGCTACTAACCTACCCTTATACCTCTCAAGTAATCCATTTAGACTTGTACTTAATTATACCAATTTACAGCCAACTGGACTCTTCCCAGCCAAGTGTCTCCACTCCTAAATTTTTAATGCCCGAAATAGGACTTTGGGAATGGATACAGTATTTAAGAGAGTGAGGAAGGCTCAATTAGATGGCGATAGGTTTTCATATGATACAAAATGGGACAAAATATATCAGGTACATTGTCTTTTTCCCTTCCTAAATGCAATGGGTAAGTCAAGATCATTGTTATCAAGAGAATTAGAGATACTATTCAAGGAAGGTTCAACTTGAGTCATTATCTCATTTCTGGGGGGTAAATTCTTGGACTTACATTGGTTCAATAATGGTTGTCTTCTTCAATAATGGTTGTCCCTTATCAATGTCTTAGAAATAGAGGTAAATGGATGAGACTTGGTTGATATAGGAATTTGAATTGATTGAGAATGAACGTTTGGAGCAAGGAGTGTTAGGGTAAGCTTGGACTTAGATGGGAAAAAGAGAGGAAGTGTAGGCAAGTAAAGTAAAAACAAGTCTATATGCTTATCGTCCATAGATAATGTCTCCCATTGAAAATAAGGACTTGAGAAATAATTTTATTGTTTAGCAAAAGTGACATCGGTAGAGACACAAATTTTTTGAATGGGTGGACAGTAATAATTGTAGCTCTTCTACATTGAGGGGTAACCAAGACAAATCCACTTGAGTGCTCAGGATCAAGTTTTCCCCTGTTGTGAGCATGAATAGGAACAAAGTACACAACAAAAAATTTTTGGGACAAGATTAGTTGTAGTGTTAAAGTTTGGAAAATATTTAGAAAATACCTACATTAGACTTTTGAACCTAAGAACCTGAGATCGAACTCTGTTTATAAGATGAGTAATTGTAAGGACAACTTCTCCCTAATATGACTTAGGCACAATTTTTTTGAAACAAGAAGGCTCAGGTTAATTCCAATCCCAAATTGATTTTTTATCATGTTATGAAAAGAAGGAAGGATAATGCTCACATCAAATTTTTATTTAAGAAAAAAGATCCAAGAGACACAAGTACAATCGTATATGAATCAAATAAATCATCTTGCCCCTATAATAGGAATTGTGCAGGGACCCCCAATGCCACTATGGATTACAGAGAAAAGAATAGATGTTCTTTTATAACTAATTGGAAAAGAAGCTCGACAATGTTTTGTAGGTTCACATACATCACAATGAAAATTTTCTACATTAATTCCTTTAAATAATAAAGGAAACATAATTTTAAGAATGCCAAAATAAGGGTGCCTAAGACAAAAATAATAAATCCAAATCTTGTCCTTACTAGAAATTGAAGATTGAGAAAAAAAAAATGATAGGGGTAGCTTGTTCTTGATCCCACTTTGACTACATGGTTCTTCAAGATGGTAGAGTCCATCTTTTTCCTTAACATGTCCAATCATCCTTCTTGTATCCCAATCCTGAAACACATAGTAAGAAGGGTAAAAGACCACACTGAAATCCAAATATTTTGTAAGTATATGAATGGAAATCAGGTTAGTCGATAATCTTGGAACATGAAGGACATTTTTTTAGATGAGGAACGAGTTTATTTTTGTCTCCCTGACCAGCCATGGTAGTTAAGGTTCCATCAGCTATGGCAATTTTTTTGCTTCTTGGACATGGGCTATAGGTGTTGAATTTGTATGATGAATAGGTTATGTGATCAATGGCCCCTAAGTCAATGACCCAAGATCTCAATAGTTTTAATTCTAAGGTACTAAAGACATGATAAGTAGTATACTTACTTGAGAGTGCATGAGAACAAGCACCTGTACTTATGGGCTTTTCTAATGTTCCTAGTAAATTTCTTAGCTTCTCAGTTTCATCTTAGTTAAACTCACTCTATTCTTTGGGAGCTGCTTCACTAGCAGATTGTGTGTAGGTCATATGGGTTTGTCCCTATCTTTTCCATTGCCTATTCTTTACAGCTCAGTTCTTATTGGATATCTGTGACATCTGTGGCTTCCCATAAAACCTTCAACATCTGTCTTTAGTGTTATGAGACTTTTTACAATAGTTACACCATAGAGACTATTCATTCACCAATGGCCTCAAGTGCATTCTTTGTAACCATGGTCAAGCCTTCCATTGGTTGCGGTCCAATCATAACCCTTCTTCTTCATTTTTCTACTCAGATTTTTGCAATAGTATCATTTAGTGATGGAAGATTTTCTTTACTAAGCACTTGAACTCTTAACTGAATCAAATTCTATGTTTAATTCTGCAAGGAAACCACAGATTCTTTCCTTTTCCACAGACTTCTTGCAATGGTTACATCTTCATTGCATTTCATTTTAATGCATTGATAATGATTCATCTCTTGTCACAAATTCTTCAAGAGATTGGAAAACTTAGTGACTAAATGACTACCTTGTTTAGTGGCAGAAATCTTGGTCTTAATTTCATATATTTGAGCAGTGTCATGGACCTTTGAGTAAGTTTGTCAAACACTTCCCATATTTCCTTAGCAGTGGTTAGAAACATATAAGCATCATTGATTTCAAACAACATAGAAATTCCATGGTCAAGACATGACCATGGAATCCTCTTCACCCCAAGCATCAAATTTAGGATCTTCTAGTTTGGGTCAGAAGAAAATTTGAAAAAACAGAAGAAAGAAAAAATAAGTCTATACATGAACACGACTGGAGATGTAACTCTCTTTTTTTTTTATTTCCAGAATAGAACATACAGAGGACCACGTCCTCTATTTAAACACAAAAAAACTGGGATAACGAAATTCTCCAAGATATGTTGGGATAACAAAATTCTCCAAGATATGCTCTGTTTTGAATCTAGGATTTGCTCAATCAATTTGTTGAGATTTCCTTAACTAGTCAAACTACTATTTCGGGTCCAGTACCAAGGAGATGACTCAACATTCCTTTTCCCTTAAAAATGTCCAAACAATCGAAAGCCACTTCAAATAATTCCCGTCATTCAATCTATACGTTGCTTGTAGGTTTTGCGACTCTCCCATCAATGGAGTAGCTATAATCTCAATCACTTGCATCTCAAAGGCAGCTTGTGTGATTTCTAACATGATCTTTAAAGGCACAAGTGGCAGATCAAAACGATCAAGAGATCTTCAGACACAAATGAGCCAAAGGGAAGGAAAAAAATAAGAAAGAATCAACAATATAGACTTGACCAGACACCCCCTGTTTGATAGAAGAAAAACAAAAATCCACAAACTTTGTTTTATAAAGGAAAAACAAGGGCCTCTAAGTATAATGAAGGCCTTTCTATTCTCCACTCCATAATATAGTGAAAATCATAAAGGCAAATGTTGTAGGGGTCTCAAACCCAATGATCTAAAACTTGTCTCTCTTCTACAGGATTTTTGAGTTCAAGAATAACGCATATGCTTAGGCAACTTAATTGAGACTTCATTACTAGGCATTGTTTCCTATTGGCTAGTGATCCAAAAGAACCTATTTGCCCATTAACTTTGAGCTTTGTCAAAGAACCCATTCTTCTATGTGAAGGTTTAGTTGGAATTGCCCACCGAAACAGGGAATTTGTTTCTTTCTCTGAGGGGATGGATTTTGATTGAGATTGTAGAGAGTTTTAGATTCAATTCATAGTTGGGTTGAGCAATTGAAGTGACCCAGATTTTGGTACTCAAATAAACTAGAAGGCACCTTAAGGCAACTTATAACAGTAGAAGTCAAAACAATTAGACTTGCATAAGACAACCTTGACTGAGTAGTTGGTATTCAACTCTAGGGATGAATCAAACAAGAAAGATTCAGTCAATTTTGTATTTAAATTCAAAAGATCAATTTCCTGCTTTGAGAACTGAACATGAGAGTTTCTTCTCATCTAGCTTACCTGAGATTCCTTTTGCGCCTTAGTCTCAACCGATGCCCCAGTGACCAAAAGCACTTTTGGGTTCTATGAAACAAGAGTGATTGCAAGAGATAGGGGAGTAAAAGACAAATAGCGCATATCAACACACTTTTTGTTTAGACTTGAACTAGCTCTTGCTTTGCTAACTTTCTTTCAAACAAGATCTATCCCAACAGGCAAAGCAGAATAAAAAATGTTTATTCCTAAAAGAAGATTTCATAATAGGATATTTCCTTTTGATAATAAGAAACTCCCTTACATGAATATATCTTATTAGAAAAATATCATTGACTTACTAGTTGACTCAAAATAACATTTGAGACACTTTCCAATAGGCACTCTGAAGATAAATTTATGGTTGAAAACTTTTTCAAGTTAGAGAATTTCCTCATGCACATAGGTTTTCTTATCCTAAGCTTGATGGGAACCAAGATATGGTCTTAGTCTCTCAAATAGAACAATAGGAAGAAGTGCTTTAGGAAGAACTAAACGTGGCATATACCCTGGTCAGTGAATATATCTCTCTATTATCATCGTATACTTTTAAGTGTCTTACATTTCAGTTTTATTTCAACATCCAATGTCAATAGGAACAACCATCTAGTATTCTAGATGTTCTTTCTAGTATCATTGTGACCTAATCAATGGGTTAGTTATAGTATGATAGTGAGCATGGATCCTTGTTATCCCAACTTCTTATCTTCATTTTTCGGGATTTTTCAAGATTGGTTCAACCTATTATTCCATTGTATCAATGCACGCTATTGTTTTCTTTCATGTCAATAGTGAGGTTATGTTTGGTTCACTAAAATACTAAAGGAAAGCGATTTTCTCATATTAGGTTTATCATGAGAAATATGAAAGAAAAATAAAATAAAATAAAATTTAAAAACCGGAGTAAGTGTACTTAAAGAAGGATAGATACTTCAACATAATATAGATATATGCATAGATTTTATTTTATTTTTTTCTTTTTCTTTTTCTCCCTTTCATATAGGGTTGGCATATGGGTATTCTATTCCATGGATGAATTAATTGATTAAAAAATAAATAAAACAATTCACAAAATATTTATTAGAGAAGAGAAAAGCACTTAATATTCAATTTTACAAAAAAAAGAAATTGAAGAAACAAAAACTCTCTTGTTACCCATGTTTCTATCTATTTATTTTTGTTTAATTTAAAGATAATAGATTGAAATAAAATTTTAAAATTACTAAAAATAAAAATAAAACCAATTTTTTGACAAATAAGCTCCCCATGGTCCAAGACTCCAATGGCTATACATGGCTATACATGGCTATACAAGGCAGCTAAAACAGTGGCAATCGTGTTTAGATTCTAGTCATGCACTTCATGCACTACTAGCTGTAAGGTAGAATCCAAGCAAGATTGATTGTCATCGCTGACTATCATCTAGAAGCGAAAGCATAGCAATGATGGTTTTTAGAGTTACTATTTACCATAATGAATTTAGAAATTTAGTATTTGTTTGGATATATTTCCTTTTTTTATTTTGAAAATCAGAAACTTCTATGTAAAATTAGAATATTTTATAAATAAATAAATAAATAAATAAAAGTATAAATTTACCTCATGTCTATAAAAATTACTTTGAGAAATTTTAAAATTTGATATAGGAAAAAAAAATCCATACCTCTCTTTTCAAAGTAATTTTTAGAAGCATTATTTGTTCAATGTAAGCTGCTAAAAGTTCTTATAAGATATATATATATATATATTAGTTTTAAAATGGAAAATAGATACTTAGGCTTCTTCTTTCTAAGGCATTTTTTAATTTTTAAATGTGCTTTCTTTAAAAGTTATCTTCTATTCATTAAGGATATTTTGGATATCATTGGGTAATCAATAGGTCAAATATCATTTACATCAATTACATACCAAATTCTAGGTCTTCGGCCTAATTATGTATCTTTCATATCCTTGAGGCCCATTATTTACTTTTGGAAGGCCTAAAAGAGAATTGTCCCAATAATTTATATTTTCTTTTTTGTATTTTTCTCTCTATTTTTTTCCCTTAAATTTTTCCGAAAATTTTTCATATGCAAGATAAGAAAAATGATTACTTAAGGTTATGTTTGGTTTCCGGAATATTTGAGGAAAAATGTAAAGGAAAAAAATAAAAAATAGAAATATAAGAAAATGAAAAATAAAGGAAATAAAAACTAGATTTAAAGTCAATAAATTATTTTTATATAATATTTCTAACTCATTTAACTTATTTCAAATCATAGATGTAAAGATTAAATAATCTGAAAATGCATAAGTTTCTAATTAATTTTAATTATATATATTTGATGTTTTTCATAGGACAACCAAATATTATAAAATCATTTTCCTTATTTTTTTTTTTCTTTCCTTAATACTTTCCGGAGCCAAACATATCCTGATTAATTATTACTCAAACTAATTATTTTTCTTTCGACTTGTTGAGACAATAGTGTTGTTAACTGAATTGGCAAATATTTAATCGTGACAAACAACCCACTGCTCATTTAAGTTGTTCTAAATTTTTGTTGATGTTCTCAATGGGACATTCTTGCTAACAGAGGAATGGAAGCAGCAGCAGCAGTTAGTTTAGCAGTTAAGGTATACGATGAGGGGATAAAGCCTGCGGGTTACATCAAAGGCAAAATTGATTATGTGAATGATCTGGAAGAAAACTATCTCAAGTTAAAGAGGGTAGTAGGCACGCTCAAGGCAAGGAGAGATGACGTAGAGGCAGAAGTAAACAGAGACAAGAGAATGCAGGCCACAAGAGAATGCCAAGATTGGATTCTCAGGGTCAAGGAGATCGAAACAGAATTTTGTAAACTAGAAAAAGAACATAATAGGAAAGGGAAGCGCTCATGGAAACCCAACAGCTGGTTCTCAAAATCAAAACTCAGTGAACGCATAGCGAAGAAGAGTGCAGAAGTTCGTGGTCTATTGGCAGAGGGAAATTTTGAAAGAGGAGTAGTAGTTGCTAAATTAGTAAAGCCTGTTGAGAAAATGGATGCACTCAACATAGAAGACAAGCAATCGCTTCACACAGTTTTTCAAGAGACCCTGAGTTATCTGAAGCATGATAAAATAAGAAGAATTGGAATCTGGGGGGCTGTGGGGATTGGGAAAACCGCAATAATGCAGTACTTGAATGATAACGAAGGCATTGCTAAAATGTTTGACCTTATCATTTGGATAACCATGCCAAACAATCCAAGTACCCAAAAGCTGCAAAAGGCAATCATACAACGGCTAAATTTGAGTGTGGAAGGCATTTCCTCCATTAAGGGAAAAGCTCAGAGAATATCTCAAGAGTTAGAGGGAAAGAAGTGTTTGATTCTACTGGATGAAGTTGGTCACAAAATTGATCTGCATAAAATAATGGGATTCCAAAACTTGAAGGTAGTGTTGGCAAGCCGATCCCGTGGTATTTGTTATGACATGGGTGCTAATGCGCTAATCGAGGTGAAAAATTTGTCTTTTGATGATGCTTGGAACATGTTTCAGGAAATTGTGGGTGATGCCATTTCTTCCTCCAAAATTAAAAAAATAGCAGAGCTGGTGGTTCCCGAGTGTGGAGGTTTCCCACTGCTGATAGACAGAGTAGCAAGAACCTTCAAAAGTTATGAGGAAAATGATGTACTCTGGAAACAGGGATTGATGTGCTTGCAGAGATGGGATGGTATCAAAGTCGGAGGCATAGATGAAATGCTCGAATTATTGAAGTTTTGTTGCCAGGAGTTAAATGAAATTAAAAAGGGTTGTTTTTTGTACAGCGCATTGTATCCTGAAGAATGTGAGATTTGTGTAGATTACTTGCTGGAATGTTGGAGAGCTGAAGGTTTTATGGATCATACAAATGAGTTTAAAGATGCACGTGGTGAAGGGCATGTGATCTTGAAAGAACTCATTGATCTCTCGCTGCTAGAGATAACCGACGGGAGGAAATTTGTGAAGATGAACAAAGTGCTTCGAAAAATGGCCCTCAAAATGTCATCACAAAGGAACGATTTCAAGTTGTTGGTGAAGCCATGTGAGGGACTGAATGATTTTCCAAAGAAGGAAGAATGGGAACAAGCAACTAGGATCTCTCTGATGGATAACCAACTACAAACTTTGCCAGATACTGATCTAGACTGTCGCAATCTTTTAACATTGTTGCTTCAAAGGAATAGGCAGCTAAAGAAAATTCCTGATTCCTTTTTCGCGTCAATGCAGAGTCTTCGAGTTCTCGATTTGCATGCAACTGAAATTCAATCCCTACCTTCATCTTTATCCAAATCGATCCACCTCAGAGGGCTCTATCTAAATTCTTGTAGCCGTCTGAGAGAATTCAAATTTGATAAAAAAGCACTTGTGGATCTTGAGGCACTTGACATTCGAGGCACAAAAATCAGTTTACTTCAAATTGGAGGTCTAGAAAAAGTGAGGTGTTTGAAGATGACGTTATCTAATTTTGGCATGGACAGCCATATTGAAGGGAAGGTTTCAAGTTTCAATTCATTGGAAGAACTCACTATTGAGGTTTGCTCATCCAAATTATGGTGGGACAAGATTGTAGACACCGTGAAGAAGGAGGTAGCTGCCTTGGAAAAATTAACTTCTCTTCAATTTTGCTTCCCTGAAGTGGACTGTCTTGAGTTGTTTGTCACTACAAGCCCAGTATGGAAGAAGAATTCGTGCATGACATTTCAATTTGCCAATGGTCACCCTGATTCAACCTCCCCTCAAATTCTTGAGTCCTTTTGTTATGCAAGCAACAACAGCCTCAAATTAGTCAATAGCAATGGTGTGAATCCCATAATGTTGAAGGTGCTTATGAAAACCTATGCCTTTGGACTTATTAACCACAAGGGAGTTTCAAGATTATCAGATTTTGGCATGAAAAATATGGATAAAATGTCGGTTTGTTTGATTGAAGGATGCAATGAAATAAAAACCATCATCAATGGTAACGGAATAACACAAGGTGTGCTAGAACGCTTGGAACATTTGTGCATCAACAATGTATTGAAGTTGGAAAGCATTTGGCAAGGGCCTGTTTATCCTGGAAGTCTTGCTCAACTAAAGAATCTAACATTAAGTAAATGCCCGGAGTTGAAGAAGATATTCTCTAAAGGCATTATTCAACAGCTCCCTCAATTGCTGTACTTGAGAGTTGAAGATTGTCGTCAAATTGAAGAAATAGTTATGGAATCTGAGAACAATGGATTAGAAGCCAATGCACTTCCAAGTCTGAAGACTTTAATACTCCTTGATCTCCCCAAACTAACAAGCATTTGGGTTGATGATTCATTGGAGTGGCCTTCTCTGCAGAGGATTAAAATATCTATGTGCAACATGTTGAGGAGATTGCCTTTCAACAATGCCAATGCAACCAAATTAAGATTCATCGAAGGACAGGAGTCATGGTGGGGAGCACTAACGTGGGATGATCATGCTGTTAAACAAAAATTGCAATCTCTTTGCATCCTCAACTAGCTGATCCTCATAACCCATTTGTAGTGCTGCTTGTAAAGCTGACTCGGATGGTTGCTGTCTCAGCCACAGGTTTGTGTGGAGGATTCAAAAACTTTGATATGTACTTGTTTAAGGCTTGCTTCCTCGTATTGTGTACCTTTTAACGGTTGCTACTTTGGGTGACCTTTTTTATTTTTTAAAATATTTGATACCTTGGATTATATTTGCTTATGGGGTGCTACTACGGATTGTATTGATGTAAGACTTGATTGCCATATGGATGTTATATTTGCTTGTGTTCTTGGCAGCTACTAAACTGAAATCTTTATTACCATGCATAGCTGCTAATATAATGATGAATTTGTTTTGCATAAGTTAGGATTTAAAACCTGTGTTGTTGCTGTGCGGACACAAATATTTGCTTTGAGAATTTTTGGAAATACGCAGTCCATTTCTTTGATATAGATATGAACATTCTTTTGTTGTCTTACATAGTTTCTAATCCTCTTATTTTCATTATTCCATTTGGATTTAGTCTACAAATTATGGCATAACTCTACTTCCATGTAAGCCTCTCCTTACCATCACCAGCTACTCTACAAATTGTTAGTAGTAGTAGTAGTAGTAGTAGTATTTTCTTGTTGGAATGGGATCCTGAATATGTCATTGGAGTGGATATGACATTAGTTTCTAATTCTCTTCAGAGGGTGAAAAAAATGGCTGAAAAGAATCAAATTCAAGGAACCATTCAGAATTATAGTACCATTGGAGTCTGAAAAACAAGTCTATTCCTCTTGAAAAATATAAATGTGATAGCATCATGATTGATTGATAAATGCATGCTGAAAGGTTTAAACATATTTTGGCAAGGAAACATTTCAAATTCACTGAAAAATCATAGAGCACTGCTTAAACAAGAGTACATGATATATAACTGAGTGTTACTTCAATACAAACAAACTGGAGGATGCCACTCATGAATTCTGAATCCGAAAGCATACAGCCAGTCCACAAAACAATTTATTCAGTAAGACAAAGAAGCAAGGTTTGATCATCCAAACAGTCTTAAGCTTAACTTGCTCGCATTAATCAAGCTTGAATGAGCAGGTTGGAGTAATGAGAGCGGCCACTTCATGAGAAGATGCCTGAGTACTGGCCCTTTCTTTTTTCAGCTAAAAGTTGCAGCAGTTCCATAATAGCTTTATGCTATGTTTGTCCAATAACAGTAACATTTATTCTATGTTTGGTTCCGGAAAGTTTGAGGGAAAATGCAAGGGAAATAAAATAAAGAGGAAAAGTAAAAAGAAAAAAGAAAGTGAAGAAAAATAGATTTAAAATAAATAAATTATTTTTATGTACTATTTCAAACTTTTTATTTATTTATTTAACTCTTTTATATAAAGATTAAATAATTTTAAAATATATAAATTTCTTAATAATTTTAATTATATTTAACTTTTTTTCGTATTTTTTATAAGAAAACCAGACATAAGAAAATTATTTTCCTCAACATTTTTTTTCTTTCCTTGATATTTTCCAAGAATCAAACATAGTCTTAATTCTAGTACAAGACAAGTCTAGGATTTGGAGGATAAGAATGCATTCAAAAAACAATGGGAAAATAACTCTTAAATTATGGTTGACTTGTAAGAGGCATACACCAAGTTTGGGGCAAGTCGGATTCTCTTGTGGTTTAGATGTTTTATTTTTCATCAACTGCATCTCACTGGTTTCTATTGGAGTAAGAGGATTAAAAGAGAAACACAGATAATTACCAAAAAGAAAGATAGAAAGTAAGAGAAAATTAAAAATTTATTATCTTTTATCACTGTCTCTTATTCAAATATTACATAATCACCACACTGTAATATCTTTTCCACATGGAGCAAGGAGGGGGTATTGTAATAGCTTTTCCATGCATGCCCTCCCTTTGTTATTCCTTTAGGAATGGGTCTCTTGTTGAATTGTGAACCCTAAGGCTATGTTTGGTTCCCGGAAAATTTGAGGGAAAATGCGAGGGAAAGAAAATACAAAGGAAAAGTAGAAGGAAAGAAAAAGTGAAGGAAAATAAAAAAATAGATTAAAAGTTGATAAATTATTTTTTTTGTTACTTCAAACTCATTTTATTTATTTTAACTCATTAATATAAAGATTAAATAATTTAAAAATACATAAGTTTTTAATTAATTTTAATTATATTTGATTTTCTTTGATATTTTTTGTAGGACAACCAAACATGAGAAAATCATTTTCCTTAGTATTTTTTTTCTTTCCTTTGTACTTTCCGGGAACCAAACATAGCCTAAGTCAAATTTATTACATTACACAAAGGATGTTAGGAATTAAGCTCCACGGAGAAATTTTTTTATTTGTTGAATGACGATTCTATTTTGGTAATTGTTGTTTTTAACCCTTTTATAATTCAGGATTTTCTTAGTGAGTAAAAGAGTGTGTAACTACTACAACTAAGAGGAAAATGAGAGTGTTCACCATTATAATTTTTCTATTTTCATTTTTTTAATGGATTTAATTTCCTATCTTTTTTTTATTAGTGGATTCTTAAGTGTTCGTGTGTTTCATGTACTTAAAAAGATCGTTGATATTTCCTCATTCTTCCATATCTTCCATATTTACTGTGGATATTTACCAATTTTAATGTCACGTCACCGATATTTTGACTTAAAAAAATTTGAATTGCAAATCCAGCCTCATGTTTCGGGCCCTTAAAAAGGCAGCCCAACCCAGGGCTCGCTCTACCTCTCCCCTATTCTACCGGCCCAGCCCGCTCCACTCCTACTCCTTACCCTTTGGCCTTTGCTTGCTTTAAATGCTGGTTTTGAATTTTTCTGCTGACCGATGTAGGATTGCATTTCAAGATGCAAAAAATAATCGGGCACTGGTGTAGAGGCGTGGGATTGAACATGATCTAAGGTTCAGAATAAGCCCTTTGTGCCACCAAGCTTACATTGCTGCTTATAAAATATTTGATACGCATTATATATATTTAAGTTATAAACAAACATTATGTATAATATTCATGAAATAAATATCATTTATGTATTTATATTATAAATATTATCTATATACATAAATTAATATATATATATATATATATATATATATATATATATTATAAATTAATTAAAATATCGATTATAGTAAGTAAATTAATTTTAATTATTATGTATTTTGTATAATAATTAAATATAAAATAAATAAAATTATCATTATTTTAAAATTAAAAATACTTATACATATGTCATCATTTTTTTTATGTTTTTGAATATATCCAAATTAGATAAAAGAAAATTATAGATATATCATCATTTATTTTATATCATTTAATACAATTGAATTAAATGGATTATAATTTTAATATTAAATATATTTTAAAATTATAAATACATTATTGTCAAATATCACAATATTATTATTGAATAATATTTAATAATAATGCATTCTTATAAAATTCATATATTTTTTTATCGACACATACGATATTATTATCATATATAATAAATTATATCATATACATATTTCATTTTTTTATAAAATAATTTTAAAATGTCTATTATTGCTCATTGTATCATTTTTAGGGCTTTTTTTTTTTTCAATATTTTCATGAGTTTTGATCAATTTTGAATTCATCAATATTTTATATCAAAATATCTCCGATATATCTATAAAATCGAAGTGCCTATATTTTCATCCTTATGTGTTAATACTTTAGATCTCTTTCTTCACCCTCAAATATGTATGACTAGGGATGACAATGGGGCAGGTTTTTTCGGGTACCTGCTCCTAATGGAAAGGGATTTAATTTTAATAAACGAGTGTGGAACGAGTTTGAAATTTTTTTAAAAAACCCGGGGCAAGTTCGGGTATTGCCCAATCCTGCTCCGCCCTATTATATATAAAATTAAATTTAAAATCAATTTAATTTAATTTTTATTTTACTATTTTTAATATATAGATAATAATAACATATTTTTAATAAAATAAGTTACAAAAATATAATAATTTAATTATTTATAAAATATATTTATTTTAATGTAATAAAAAAATTTAAAAGTAATTTAAAAAAAAATTGAAATGCAAAAAAAAGTTAAACAGGATGGTATCATACCCGCCCCGCCCCGCCCTATTTAATTTTTTAAATAGGACGGGGATGTGAGTTGTTTTGCATAAACGGGGCAGGGTTGGGATGGGGGCGACCCGTCGCGTTGTCATTCCTATGTATGACATCATCATATGGAAGTTACCTCACAACTTACAATTTCTACCCAAAAGAGACCTTTGTTGGATGATTAAACAAGATACAATTCAATAATTAATGAACAAAACATTTTTTAAAAAATACAGAATTAACTAAAATAAGAGGATGCTAAGATTAGATAGATGACTATAAGTTTACCAATATATTTGAAATTTATGTATGATAAGAGAGAAGTGCACATACAAAGTACTAGGGAATCAAAAGAGAGAATTTGGTTTGGTTAAAGGATACAACCAAATTGGAAATATCATGCAACAGAATTATTAAGAGTGTGCTAGAAACACTTGGAGATTTTGTACATTAACATTGTCCTGCAATTGTGAAGCATTAAGTAAAGTCCTAATTAATCTAATAGTTATTAAAAATATTGTTCAATGATATGATGCAACAATCCCCTCAATTACAGAACTTGAGAGTTGAAGGTTGTCATCAAAGGAAGATCATGGATGAGAAGTCAATGGACTCCCATGACTGAAGACTTAGTACTTCTTGATCTTCAAAGACCGAAAAGCATATGAGCATATTTGAGAAGCAAATTGAAAGATAAACTAGAAAAAGTAAAGAAGAGAGGGAAGGAAAAAAGAAAGGAGGGAGAAAAGAAAAAGGAAAGTAAAGATTATCAAGTATAAAATTAAAAGAAATACATTTAGAATAACCATTATAAGTGTTATATTTTAATTAAAAATAAAAACCTTAAATAGTTATACATGTGACCTCACATAAATGGTTATTTTAAGGATAATAAATCATTTAAAAAAATTTATTTTATCAAAAATTAAATTAAATTTAACACCTAAACTTTAAATTATACTTTCCAATTTTATTAATTTTATTATGGTTTTTACATGCCTAATTTTAGAATTTTGCAGTATGTTTATTTTTGAAAACTTTGAGTCATTGTCCTACAAATACACTATATATATATATATATATATATATATGAAATTTAATGAGAAGTGTATATTTTATTATTTATCTATATAATTATTTTGATTTTATAATTTTACGAAATAATATACAAAAATATATGTATTTATTTAAAAAAAAATTATACTTCTTATATATGTTTTTAACTTGTTAAGATATAGTACATTTAAGTAATTTAAGCAATCATATATCAAAGAGTTTGATATAGCATAGTGGCTACACACTCTTTAATGGGTGAAAAATGTCCACCCATATTGCAAATGAGCCTGATAAATATTTTGATGGGTCTTATATTTTGTCTAGGTTTTAAAATATTAATTTTAGTAACAAAATTTGTTGAAAAGCTCAATTCTAGAAAGTCCTTTTCTTTATCTATTATCTAACATTATAAATTGATTATAAATGCAATGTTCTTCATTTTCAATTGTTTTTTTTTTTAAAAAAAAAGCTCTAAAACAAGACCTAAAAACACTTACAATTTATTCTCATGACCCACCTTAATCCTTAATTTTACAACAATTCTTATAAATATGTTTTGAACAAAACCAAATAACCCATATAGTGCACTTATTATTCTGGAAGTCCAACCGCCTAAGGTTACATTGTTACAACAAGAACATATAATGCAATTTATTGTTGATTGTAGTACTTATGGAATTCTTATTCAAAAAATGAGTTTTATTTAGCATGCTCACTATAACAACACCAAAGTTGAGTGTTCAAAACTTGATCCTTATGTAGAAAATTTTCACTAGGAAAGGCAATGTTCTAAGTGTTTACTCACTTATGGCATTTGTAATGCTAATATAGACTTAAATAGTTATTATCTTATGATAATCAAATTAAAAATAAACAAATTGAATTAACATCTGTTTTCTTCTAAATTATGGGTTAATTTATCAATTAATTTTCTTGATCTTGAGCAAACCAATGAATTTGGGAGAAAATTAGCAATTTGTTTTTTAAATTTCTTCATTCAAAGATCCAAATAAATTGAGGTTATTATTGAAAGCAAGTCTCTTAAAGGGTCAAATGATGAGGGAGTATATTCACCTCAACACCTTGTTTTTCTCAAAACTTGTTATTACAAACAACCTATATTTGGAATAGAGGCCCCTTGGCCTCATAAGTCAAACCTCAATAAACAAATTCATCATTACAGATCAAGAATGATAATCAAACAATTGAACTTGAGATTTTCAATTTATACAACTATAAACTCATTATAGAAAACAATATTCAAAACATCATTTCTTCACTGACATTCCTAAAGTCTCTTTTCTAAGTCAATCTCAATTCTTTTATCATGTTGATTTCTATAGAAGGGAGTATATCAAAGAACATCAAACCAAGGAAGCATATGAAAGAGATGATGGATTAAGAGACTTAAAGTAGAAAAAAGAGTCAACATTTGTACCTCTTATAAATATCAAGTGTAAAAAAATGTGTAAAAAAGTTGTGAAGACAAAATTCACTATTCAAGCTCTATTTCAACAGTGAAGATTCTATATAAAAATCATTATTCAAACACTATTTAAGTACTATGTTACACTATTTAAGATTCTTGATAAGTTTTCATACACCTTCAATTTTCAAAAAATAAAAAAAGTTATCAATAGAATTCAAATTTGCTCGAGTCCATGGATTTCAAAATAATTAAAGCTCATAGGTTTCAACTGGTATCAAGTTCGTTAAAATCTTTTATAAATAAGCTTATTTAGTTCATATAAAGACATAGTGTAATAAAATATGAAGAGTTAAGTCAAAATAAGAAGAGTGATTCTAAAGTTTTTTTAGTTTAATCTCCCTATCATTTCAAAAAAAAATTCTTTGTAACCTTCTTTTATAATCAAAATCTTGTATCAAATTCAAATTCTAGATTCAAACTCTTTGTATCTATCATTTTCAGTATAAAAATTTATTTCATATTCAATTTCTATTTTTTATCTGTTTTTATTTATTCAATTTACAGAATTTTATTTTGATTTATGAATTGATTTATTGATTATTATGATTTAAAAAGGAAAAAATAAAAATAAAAATAAGAAAAAGAAGAAAATAATAGAGTGGTTATGGGTATAGAGAATAGAGAGTGGTAGTCTTAGAAAAATTGATGAAATATTGGGAATAAAAAAGAAAAATATTGGAGAAATTTTGAGTTACATTTCAAAGAATTATAGATTGGGATTAGAAAATGATTTTTTATTACCCAATATTGTTTAGTAAATTAATTAATAATATTGCGAGGTTAAATTCGATTAATCTATTTAACAAGAAATTTGATTTAAGATTACCTAGTTGATGATTTTTTATTTTTTTATTATTTAAGTTTATTTAGGATTGATCTATTTTAATTATGACTTATTAGTAAATGATTTTTAAATTTCTTATTATTTAATATTACTTAATATTTTAATTAGAAATAGTTTAAAGTTAATTAGGATTAGTCTAGGTAATTAAAAATTTAGTTAAGATATAGTCTTTATTTGATTTTGTGACACTTTGTATTATCTTGTTAGTGAGGTGAGTTAAAATAAAGATATAATTAATTAAAACTAAATTATATATTGTTCACCACCTACAAAACAAAAAGCCCGCCCTGGATGTGCGTCCCTCTTTTAGTTGATTCCTTTTTCACAAATTTGAAAATAAAAACCAGAATTAATGAAAAGCCTATAATTTTAAAAATATATCTAAGCTTTAATTTAGATATTGCATAATAGATTTTGCCATTGAGTGTAGGTTGAGGGATAGAAGTTACCTTATTCCTCCAAATTAAAGCTTTTTTTAGTGGTAAAAGAATTTTACTTATTATTATTATTATTATTATTATTATTTTTGCATTATGTTAAAACGAAATGAAATGCCTATTTTTGAATGTTCTGGAATTGATTTTTTCAGATTTTTTTTAAAAAAACATAAAAGTATTATTTTTAACAATTTTTAAATATTCATATTAGAAAACATTTTCAAAATAAATTTTAAAAATGTCACTATATATATATATATATTTGTAGAGGAAAATTTCTAGAGACAGCAGGGCCCAAGAAAGTATTACTGTATCCTACTGCTACATGTGATGTCTCTGGATGAGGAAGAACCATTACCCATCATTCCACGCAGAAAATGATAGCTTCTTGAACCACCTTTTAATATAAACTTTCAAAATTCAGATTTATTATTAAAATAATAAATTTTATCTTACATATTTTTTAATATTTCTCTGAGTTCTATCCATGCAAATTTTTTTTTTCCTGCTATATCCATAAAATCTATCCATTGATAGTTTTCAACTAGATGGTATTTTCTTGACCCTGAGTTGAAACCATTTTTCACTTCGAGAGAGAGAGAGAGAGAAGAAAGTCAAGTAACAATCAATGTATATTCAAACAGTACAATAGAAAGGTAGGGAGGGAGGGTCTTTGAGTTGCTCAATGTATACTAATTTCCTCAGTAACCAAAGGCCCTTCTGAAGTCACGCGCCTTTGAGTTGCTCACATTGTAGTATTTCTCTTCATGTTGCTTGGGCTCCTCTTTCGTTACCTCTTGTGCTGGTCCAATTGATAGTGGCTCTACGAGGCCAAGCCTTCTCAACTTGGTGACTATATTAACTGGATCAACACCATGTCCAATCACTGTCAGTTTTTGGTGATTCCTATCAAAGCTGACCGAGTCAACTCCTGCAAAATTGCAATTTAAAACCAGTCAAATTTACCATTTTCTAAGATTTTAAGAATTGAGTTTCCTTCTGTGAAAAGAAACCTAAAGAACATTTTGTGGTTTTGTTTAGTCTGACTTGGTTGAACATTAAACATAGGATCAATTCAATTCTTTTGCTTTCACTTTTTGTTTTTTTTTTCCCATCAGTTTTCTTATAAATCAAACTGAGTGATTAAGAGTAGCAAAGATTATAAATTGAGAACCTGAAAATCCAGAGGCGATCTTCATGGCCTTCTTCCCGTTTTTGTCATTCAATTCCAACTTCAATACTATCTGTTACAACAAAATAAAGCACACTTTGAGATATGTTGTAATCAAATTAGAAGCTTCTAATTCCAGAGGAAAAGGCAAACAACCATCAATAATAAAAACAATATTAAAATAGTACTACAAAATCTAACAAAATTCCATGATCACAAAACCAGCTAAAGTGAGAATGTACGCTCAAATAAAGAAAAACCCATAAATTTAGTTCAAATTCCATAATGTTCGATTTGGTGTCAGAGAATAAGTAGGAAAAGAAACAATAAAAAGTTCCAACTCTTTAAGAAAACATAAACCTCCACTTCACCATGCCTAATCGTAGAATAGATGAGCACATTTCAAAAAACCAATATTATATGCAAAAACCATTATACTCGGAAGTTCCATTATCCTTTTTTTTTTTAACCTCATTTTCCTCACTTTTCTCAACAACCAAACTAGGATAGGAAAAACCCATCAAAGACATACAAGATTATTCCTTCAAGAAAACAGAACAAACCCAAAAACAGAAACTATGTTAGAGAGACAACATTTCCATTAAATTATAGAAATGATCATAAGATCAAACTGTGAAAAGAAGAAGAATATTGCAGGAAGAGAAGTTGATGAAGGGGAGGACATAACTGAAAAGTTCTCTATCAAAAATTACTGTTTTTTGAGTTCCTGTTTAATCTTTAATAGCTAATTGCCAACTCTTTGGTGGTCCGGCTGGGGCTCAGTATCAGTTGTGTTGGACTCTTACCTTGCACATATCCGATCATGAAGCCTAGAGAAAGTTGAGAATTTACATACATAGATAGCAAGTATTAAAAATGTTGAACTGTATCATCCTCTTTTCTTTCAATCTCATCTTTCACTTCTCTTCTGTTTCATGTAAGACATCTCTAACACGTGACTATATTTTATATTATTAACTAGCATGATAATCCTATTTGAAAACCATATGTTGTAGAAACAATTCAAGCTATCTGACTTCTTGAAAAGAGTCTTTACCCATCAAAAGTGATAATATGCAATCTACTAGTATTATCAATACTATGCATAATTCCTACTCGTGCATGCATTTAACCCAATACCTGGTCATGAATCACGTATTGACAGATACCCAAGGATGAGTAATATGTGCCTATTTTTTGTGACTGATCAGTATTTTTCTGAGATTTCTTGTATTTATATGCCACTGCAGTTGAGTTTCAGATCAGTACACTCTTGATATATATGAATATGCAAGGCACCTGACAAGAAAAAAAGGGGGCAACCAAAGAACACATGATGAATAAACACCAAAATAATAATCAATTTTCATATTATCTATAAAATCCAAAAGAGACCACATATGAAAGTATAGTGTTACCTGTCTAATTTCAGATATCATATTATTTCAAGGGTAGACTAATATTGAAACTACAATGACATACATAGCGCTTTCTTTATTCTTTTGCCTTTAAACCAAATATTGTTGCTATAAGATGCTTGTTTCATCCATTTGTTTATCTCTAACTTGCATACTAATGAGCTTTATATCATGTTAGTTCTTTGTAATCATATGGTTTTTAGTACTTAGTTTTTGCATCAGAGCTCTTATTTCAACAAGGATGCTAAGATATCATTGCCATTACAAAGCACATGTATAAAGATTTGACCACCATTGTCTTAGAAAGCATGTGCACAAAGATTTGGCCACCATTATCTTCCTTTTTGGAACCGTTTATGAAATTGGAACTGTATTTCTTTGTGAAACATATGTTCCCCTACCAAAAAATGGGAATAGTTTAATCTCAAGTTTGGTTGTGTCAGTTTGGAAGTCTAAACAAAATAGAACAGTAATTTCTATTGCATTTGTTTGAATAGAATAAATGATAGTGATATTCAAATCAGTATTTTCATGGATGTTTCCTTGCCTGCCATGTAATATCAAGCACCAGAAATTAGTGTTGCTCTGTTATGTTTAGTAGTTTGATCTTACCAAAATAACCAAAATATGTTAGAGTCCACATCCACATGTTCTAAAGCAGTTTTAGTAAAACCAAATACTAATGAATCAAGTTTTATTTATTAAAATAATAATGAATCAAAAGATATTTTACCTTCTGCTTTCGTGATTGCGAATGCTCACTAAGCTGCATCTCCTTTAAGGTGGTTCCGGCCTCCACTGCAGGGCCCTTCATGGAGTCACCACCCTCTCTAGGTAATGGCAATGGCACAGGCTCATAAAGCTGCTTTTCCTCTGATGTGGTTCCTCCCTCTACTGCAGGCGCCTTCATGGAGTCACTGCCCTGTGTGGGAAAAGGCAATGATGCAGGCTCATAAAGCTGCTTCCCCTTTGAGGTGGTTCCCGCATCTACAGCAGGGGCTTCAATGGAGCCACCTTCCTCTATGGAAACAGGTGACAATGGTGAAGTCTCATAAAGCTGAATCTCCTCTAAGGTGGTTCCTTCCTCTACTGCAGGGGCCTTCACAGAGCCATTGGAACCTGTCACTCAGACACAAAAAGCCAAATATAAAACCAAGTATAAGACAGCAAAATCAAAAGTGCAAATGGAGTTAGAAATTAGGACACAGATAAAGCTAATGGTTTTAGAAATTAGTATTGGCCACCATGTTTCGAAGCATTCAAATGAATGGAAATACTCATTAGGCATTAGAAATCAGGATCCCATGTTCATACAGGGATACACTGTTGCAACCTTGGGAAATTCAAATCAATCCATTTATATGCATCTTGAGAAGCAGTGTGGTACTTCCATTGCAAGTGTGGATCACACAGTAGCACACATCGCTTTTTCAGCAAAATAAAATAGAGGTTTTTTTGCCCTTTCTTTTTCCTTTTATTTCCTTTTTTTTTTCTTATCGGAAAGCAGCCAAAATGAATCAACTAGCTCCAAAAAGAGGTTGAAATATGCTATGAATGCACTCATGTACCAGCTCTGAACAGAATAATAAAACATTGATCACCTCTATCTCTGGAAAGAAGAAGAAATGAAAAACAACCTGACTGTTGAGAAGGCTTTCTCTCTTGCTTGGGAGCCAGAAGTTGAATGCCAAGTTCTGCTAACTGAGTCCTCAAATCAATATCCTGTTTAATGGGGACAAATATAGAATCCAGATCACATGGCAGAACATATCCAAAGGCTGATGTACTCCACTTCAATGCCCTCCACCAGTCAGCTTGTCCTATAATGACCTTTAAATTATTACTAGATACCTCCATGTCAGAAAGAGTTTGAAGGCTGGGAAAATTATAGAAGCTCATCCATTCTAATGTTGGCGCAATGCGTAATCCACTAGAAATGCTGACTAATTTGGGCATGTAATGAAGTGATAACTTCTTCAACTTTGGAAGGTATGTTACCAATGGAAACCGTCTATGTTCAACAGGAACTTCATGAGTCACTACGCTGTAGATTTCGGGGCAGCATTCAACCACAAGCTCCTCTAAAATGTGGAGATTTTCAAGCAAATCCAAAGTAAAAACAGTAGTCAAATAGGGGCATGCATGAAATTCCAGAGATTTTAGATTGGATAGACAACCCCTTTGGATTGGCCCCTTCCATATGCTCCGTAAATTCTTCATATAATGAAGCCTCAAGTACTGAAGTGATCCAAGTATAATTTCTGCACAAACATCTCCTTGTGTATAAATTTCTGCTCCATCCACAATGCTCTCAATCTGACTACATTCTCCCAACACACAAAATTCTAGGTTCTTTATATTTCCAATTCCAAATTCAGATAGCTTGGTAAGAGTTATATGGCGTTCCAGGGTCAAAGCAGTAGCGTGTTGGAGTACCTCCTTGATTTCAACTGGGACACCTTCACCATTCACATACTTCAAGCATCGTTCTTGTTGTTCAAATTTTACGTCAATTTCATGTGGTAATCGAGATATAAAGCGCTTGGAGTGGCTGCCAACAATAAATCTGAACTTCAATAATGAGAGGTTTATTGGTGACGTTCCATTCCCCATGAAGTCATTCAAAAGGACAACTTCTGGCAAGTAAAGTTTAAGAGCCTCCAACCGTTTCAAGTTGCAAACTTCCTTCACAATATCTTTCATTGTCACATTCCAACGCTCATCATCTGGATTCACATATATGCTCAACTCTTTCAATTGAAGGAGCTTTGATATCACATTTTGGGGAATCATTGTATTTGACTGATTATTTTTTCTATTGTGGCTATTATACCCATAGAACGACACTTTCAAGCTTTTCAAGTTGGTAAGCCTTCCAACATTCATGGGTAGGTTATAATTCCCGTCTCTTCAAGATCAAGTACCTCAAGATTGCTAAGTTCTCCAACTTCAAGTGGGAGCTCCATGAGAAGTCGACATCCTCTTAAAAGGAAAATCCTGAGTTGAACCAATTTAGAAAGAGATTGTGGTAAAGATCTGATTCTAGTATGGGGCAAGTCTAGGATTTGGAGGACTGGCATTTTTTCAAAGAAAACTGGAGGTATAACTCTGAGATGATGATTGATTTGTAAGAACAATATCCTGAGTTGAGGACAATCTGGACTCTTTGGTAGCTCAGATAGTTTGTTGCTCATCAAATGCACCTCAGTGGCTTTTTCCCATGCCTCATCTTTTGGTAGCTCAATTAATCCCTTTCCACCTAGCCAAAGAAATAACGACTTTGTTTCAAATCCTAACAAATTCAGTAAGGCCTCACAAATTTCACCTCTCATTTGGAGAAAAACAGAATCTCCATTCCAAGAACCCTCTAGCAAGAAGGCATTGACAAGATCGCAAACAATCTTTTCTCCTTCATCTAGTTTTCCAATTAAGCCACCTGTAATCCACCTGCCAATCAAATTTACTTTCTCCAACTTGCCCTCGTGCTCCATGTCTATAAAGTATTTTAAACATTTTTTTCTGAACTACCTAAACGCCCACAAATGAATGCTAATGTATTAAATAAGACTTCATCTTTCATCTGCGATGCAGGTCGCAAGGCTGGTGCATGAGATGCATATTCCCAGATGTGAACCTCATTGACCTCTTTCAAGGCTCTTGCCAATAGAACAATGGCAAGTAAATGACCCTTTCACTCTTTAACAGCATGTATGGCTAGGCGTTGAATGACTGAAGAATGCACAATATCACCAACATTTAAACAAAATAATTCCCATGATAGCAAATGATCGTCCATGCTGATCTCTAGATCCAATAACATTCTTTGATGAACATCATGAAATCTAGTCATGGAAACTATCTTTTGAATCTTCTTTGAGTTCCACCAGTTGGTCCCCAGTTTATATAGTTCCATCCTGTCATGAATGTTTTCTAGAACGATTAAGAAGTTTGTGCCTTTCAAATATTCGTCTAATTCTGGTCTTGCCCATGTTGAGAGGCCCAATTGTGCAGCAATATTCTCTTCAAATGCAGTAGAGGTTGAATGCAATGAACAATCAACTTGAATGACAACATCAAAAGTTTCCCTGATCTTTGGTAGATTCAACAATGCTGATGTTACTCTTACCCCATCTCTTCCTGAAATCCCAATCCTTAGCAATTCAGGGTTTTCTATTTCTTGTAAAATTTGGCGCATAGAAAAATCCACAACCAAACTAAGCAACTTCTCTTGCATAGGCCTTTTTTCATCATGCCTTGCTACCCCAGCAGTCAGCTCAATTTCTATGTCATCCTGGGACATTGCTAGTGGAATTGCTTCTTGTTTGGTACTTCCTCTAGACAGTGGCCTCATAGTTACTTCTTTGACAGACATATCAACTTCTAGAGTCTTCTTACACATCTTGTCAATGATCTCTCTAGGAACATAAGCTTCAATGTCATCCCGTGTATGGTCCAGCAGTCTAGTGATTTGAGAAGATATCTCTAAAGCATCCATTGCTTTCTTTTCTGAAGGCGCTTCCATTTCTCTTACCATTTCATTGATCTTCAAAACATCCTGAATCCAGACTTCATGTCTTCCCCTCTTCACCGAGTTCACTGGAGGATATGATAAGATAAGGCACACAATATCTTTATTCCTGTTCAACACTTGGGCTTTCATCTTGATGTAGGAGTATCTACAGAGATACAAGGAAAAATCATTAGCAGAAGATTAATATTTGTTGGATCTTATCAATCTTATAGTGATTTTCATATGAAAGTTGGCAATACAACACCTTTTTTTTTTTTTTTTCTTTTTTCTTTTTTTTTTCTTTTTTGATGTTCAATGATAGATTTGGGAGAAGCTCACTTAAGTGGAAAATGTCAAATTGATTCTCAAGTGTTTTATAATAAATTGACATGTTAATTTATTATAATCCTATCACTCCAATGAAGCCACTTCATACCCTTATTTAACATCTTTAGAATGCAACACAAGGCCCATTGACTACCATAAGAAAAAAGAAAACAGAAGATAGGGTAAAAGAAACTCAAAACTTAAGAAAACTTTGGACTTTTACTCAAGATCTACAACCAACACACCCCTATCTTCATGTATTTTTTTCATTTTTTTGTACTCTTTTCCAAGAAACACTCAAACCAAAATGAAAAAGGGTTTTTGCAAAGCACTTTGATTTGGAAGACATTTTTTCACTTTAGGTATACTAAACAAGATTTGAGTGGTTGAAAGAAAGGGAAGCAGCTCGCCTCAAGGAAGAACAATTCCTCTCTGACAGCTTAGCACATTAGTGCGTTTTTAATCTAAAATTTCAAAAAAAGTTTACCTCCATAACCATCTAGCTAGTTTTTTCCTTTTTATTCTATTTAACCTTTCTAAAAAACCGTTTTTTTGAATATACATCTCATCCTTTAAATATCTCTACATATCTTTCTCTAAAGTTTATTTGTTGAAATTCATGTTTTATTATAACTTTCTTCTAATAAATCTAAGTTATTTATGATTTTATATAAATCTTTTCTGGGGTAATTCTTTTTATGATCGTTTTGGGAAGTCGCTAAGATTGATCTTGTGAAGTTTCGAGCTTTTGCTAATTAAAAAAAAAAATATATATATATATATATATATCAATCAAGCTTTATTTAAATAATGATTTCCAAGAAAATAAAACCTTTAAATACTAAGAAATTATTGGATCTAGGGGAAGAAGAAAGAACTTACAGATCGGAATCCTTTGCACCATCCCAGCCAAGTCCTGCAGAAAGCCCATCCGAATCTGAATGTTGCCTCCGGCTCTGTTCCGGCTCCATCACTGTCTACGACAGAAAAGGGGGCGTTAGAGGGAAGGAGAATGAAGGTATTTTTTGAAAGAGGGTGTATTTTTTTCCAAATCACTAGATTTTATATTAAACTTTATTGGGGTTTCTAAAATGAATAAAATTTAAATTAATATTTTTTTTTTATACTCTATAAAGATCATTTTTAAAAAGATAAAAAATATATATTCTTTTTCTTAATTTTCATATTTTTTTTACATGGGTTTAAATAGTAAATTTATATGGATCAAAACTTAATTTTTTAATCCAATTAGATCCAAAACATAATTATCCCTATTATTTTCTATTAAAACTTACGTAAAATTTGAACTATTTTAAAAGGTTATATTTTTTAATTTTAATGCTCTTGGGAACACATTTTTTTCTCAACAATGAAAACAATAAATAAATTAGTTGACAAGATTGATAACTAATTCATATGGATTCTAAGAAATGCTTTAACTTAAAAAGTGTATTTAAAAAAAATAAGCATTAAACAAAATTTAAGAATTTTTTTTTAAAATTTTAAAACATCATTTATAATATTAAAAAAATCATTTATAATGTTTTTTTTTAAGATGTGATTCTTTTAAAAATACTTGAGAAAACACTTTTATTAAAAACACTCTCAAACATATTTTAAAATAAAGTTTAACAATTCTTCTTAAAAACATTTCTAATCCTAAAAACACTTTAAAAAAAATGTTTTTAAGGTCAAAATTAGATATTGGATATATTTAAAAAAACTTTTAAAAACTTAGCAAAACATTGGAAGTAATTATTAAATAAACATTTAGGAGTTGTTTCTTAAAAATTAAAAAAAAAAATAAAAAATAAAAAATAAAAAATAAAAAATTTCAAATATGTTTAAAATACTCCAAAGTGTTTTTACTTTTATTTCCCTTTTTCACTCTTTTCTTCTTCTTTCCCACTCCTCTTCTTCCTTCTTCCCTTTTAATTTAAGTGGAAGCTTCAAAATTGGGAAAATTGTGTTTGCAGTGGCCCATTTGAAGGTAATATGAAAATCAAATCCAAAGAAATTGGAATATAGACTTTGACAGGTAATATGAAAATCAAATCCAAAGAAATTGGAATATAGACTTTGACTGTTAATGACAAAACTATTATTCTTTTTGTGCACTATATACTGTTTCGGTAAGCTATTCCAAAATTGCCCTTTAGTTTTCCCTGTGAGTAGCCACCGGTCTCCATGTCAATAGCCACGGCGCAATTTTTTTCCTTAACGGTGGAGGAACATCGTATTTTTCCTCACGTTTTCTCTATACTTTCTCTCTTTTATGATCTTTGTCCAGTCCTCACGTCGACAATGCTATGGCCGATCTATCTTCATTGGCAGGAGGTTGCTCTATCTGTCTTTTTCTCCATCAATTAGATTACTCCAGGTAAATCATTTCTTTCTGTAGTGGCATTTGCCCAGTTGTTTGGTAGCAGAGAAAGTTCAAGGAAATTGATTTTAACCTTTACTCGTTCTCGTGTTCAATTAGTAGAGGAAAAAAAAGAAACTCAACTTTACTTACAGAAGTGGTTGTGCATTAGTTGAGTTTGGTTGTCTTGTTTTTGTGGAGAACAAAAATGAGTGAAAAATCTAGGTTTTGTATTTTCTCTGCTTCATTTTCTCGAGAATCAAACAGGAAGGATAGTGAATTCCCGTTTTGTGTGTGTGTTTTTTTTATGCAAATTACTCGAGTATCTTATCGTTGCAATGTCAAATTGTAAGCAGGGATCTTGATCTAGAAGTGAGAGAAAGGGGAAACGAAATGAGAAGAATTTTCTTCCAAGAAAAATTGATTTTGGGTTTTGTAGATTTTCCATGTGGATCAAGCTCATAAACACTTTTTTCTATTTCGAAATTCAACCCAGATAGTGTTCTTATTTGATTGGTGTAATGAATAAATTGTCAAAGGTATTCCACATTTCTATTCAATTGTGGAATGCTTTGAGATGCTTTTCTTATGATCCCATGAATGTTATTGGTGAAAAATATGCATAAATCTCCTTGTCTTCATATTGATATTTTGGTGTTATTTTAGGTTTTAAAGAATAAAGGAAGTGAATGGGGTGATATGTGTTCGTTTTTTTTTTAAGAATGATTTTTGGTAAAACTGAAGTGAAATTGTTAGCAACTGGATGAAGTACAAATATTTATCCCTTGGTGTCGATATGGGTATATGCTAATTTTGAAATATATACATATTGTTGAAACAAGAAGTTTTTCATGTTGTATATAATATCTTAGTGACCAAAATAATATGTTAAGCCTACTTTGCTTTCCATATTTGACACGATTACAAGTCACTATTTTTCTACATAAACAAAGGAATTGCTCATTCCTTAGTTCCTAAAAAGTGTATTCAATCTAGAAAATATTTTTTGGTACTTAGTTGTTTCATCTCTTTGAAAGAGAACTTCTGAATTTTAGGAGTTCATTTATTTCAATAATGATTGATATGCAATGTAAGTCAGTTCCCATGACAGAAACTGGTCCAAGAAGCTAGTAAATATGTTAATAAGATTGCTTCCACTAGGGGAAAAAATATTTTTCTTGCCTACGTGTAGAATGTAGTATTAAAACATTGGTGTTGGACCTATTGATAGTGTTGGAATGATATACGGTGTTGGTACTTACAAGATATTATTGTAAAAAATGGTTGTAGATTTATGGACCAGTGGTAAAGTAAAATATTATAAGTTGTGATTATGGTTTCCATCAAGAGCCACTTGAATGTAAGAAAATAATGAAAGTGGATGAGTTGAGATGTGCTAGTTTCTTTGTTTGAAAGATTTTTAGTATAATTATAGTGAAACAAAAGGTTTGTGAATCTAGTTTATAATATCTTTTTGTATAAATATTATACTAAGCCTATCATATTGTTCATTTCTCTAAAATGATCATTTAGGGTGTAATTGTCTTTACATAAGCAAAGAAATGCCTTATTCTTTAGTTCTCAAACAAATGGATTTTACTTAGAAAAGTTCACTGAGTACTTGGTTGTTTCATCTCTTCGAACAAGATAGGAAGCAAGGAAGAAATGAAGAAAACTTGGTATAGATGTTAGGATGCCATTTTTTTTGGGAGTTTCTTTACTTAAATATTTATTTGGCTTTAAAATCGATGAGATCAAAGTGCATATATGAATATGTGGATATATTTACTAATATCTTAGCTTTGAAGACAACTTTTGATGATAAAATGCAAAAATTCACAATTAGGTCATTTTTTTGGTTGTTTACTTAATCTTTATTGGGAAAGTTAGATTTTGGGTTGGTGATGTGGAAAATATATAGTTTTGAAAACCCAAATATATAAATATATGATATCCAACTATTAATAGGTAAAATAATATCTAAGACAAGCACTATGTCCTGTTTACTTTTCCTCTTCCCAAATTGCCCCTAAATTTCTCCATGTCATCAGCAAATCCTCCCCATGACAATAGAACAATTTAAGACTGTACCTTAGGTACTACCTTAATAGCCCTTAGGTACTACCTTAAGGGACCTTAGGTACTACCTTAAGGGACCTTAGGTACTACCTTAGCTAAAGTTGGGTTCTACATTTCCCAAGCCTCGGTCCTTCCTTTGTGACCCTTAAACCATGACATTATGTGATTCTCTTGTGTGATCAAGTGGTTCACCTTTGGATTTTTGGAATTGTACCTACTACCTTAATAGCCCTTAGGTACTACCTTAATGTACCTTAGGTACTACCTTAAGGGACCTTAGGTACTACCTTAGTTAAAGTTGGGGTCTACCTTTCCCAAGCCTCAGACCTTCTTTTGTGACCCTTAGACCATGCCATTATGTGATTTTCTTGTGTGATCAAGTATAACACCTTTAGTTTTTTGGGACTGTACCTTAGGTACTACCTTAAGAGGCCTTAGGTACTACCTTAATAGCCCTTAGGTACTACCTTAAGGGACCTTAGGTACTACCTTAGCTAAAGTTGGGGTCTACTTTTCCCAAGCCTCGTGCCTTCCTTTGTAACCCTTAGACCATGTAATTATGTGATTCTCTTGTGTCCTCAAGTGGTCCATATTTCATTTTTTGGGAATGTACCTTAGGTTCTACCTTAAGAGCCCTTAGGTACTACCTTAATATCCCTTAGGTACTACCTTAAAGGACCTTAGGTACTACCTTAAAGGACCTTAGGTGCTACCTTAGCTAAAGTTGGGGTCTACCTTTCCCAAGCCTGGGGCCTTCCTTTTTCACCTTTAGACCATGTCATTATGTGATTCTCTAGTGTGGTCAAGTGGTTCACCTTTGGTTTTTTTTGGACTATACCTTAGGTACTACCTTAAGAGCCCTTAGGTACCACCTTAATAGCCCTTAGGTACTACCTTAAGAGACCTTAGGTACTACCTTAGCTAAAGTTGAGGTCTACCTTTCCCAAGCCTCAGGTCTTCCTTTGTGACCCTAAGACCATGTCATTATGTGGTTCTCTTGTGTGGTCAAGTGGTTCACCTTTGGTTTTTGTGAAACTATACCTTAGGTATTACCTTAAGAACCCTTAGGTACTACCTTAAGGGACCTTAGGTACTACCTTAAGGGACCTTAGGTACTACCTTAAGGGACCTTAAGTATTACCTTATCTAAAGTTGGGGTTTACCTTTCCCAAGCCTCAGGCCTTCCTTTATGACATTTAGACCATGCCATTATGTGGTTCTTTTGTATCATCAAGTGGTCCACCTTTTGTTTCTTGGGACTGTACCTTAGGTACTACCTTAAGAGCCCTTAGGTACTATCTTAAGGGACCTTAGGTACTACCTTAGCTAAAGCTGGGGTCTACTTTTCCCAAGCCTTGGGCATTCCTTTGTGACCTTAGACCATGTCATTATGTGGTTCTCTTGTGTCCTCAAGTGGTCCACATTTGGTTTTTTGGGAATGTATCTTAGGTATTACCTTAAGAGCCCTTAGGTACTACCTTAATAGCTTTTAGATACTACCTTAGGTACTACCTTAGCTAAAGTTTGGGTCTACCTTTCCCAAGCCTCGGACTTTCCTTTGTGACCCTTAGACCATGCCATTATGTGGTTCTCTTGTGTCCTTAAGTGGTCCACCTTTAGTTTTTTTGGACTGTACCTTAGGTACTACCTTAACAGCTCTTAGATACTACCTTAATAGCCATTGGGTACTGCCCTAAGGGACCTTAGGTACTACCTTAGCTAAATTTGAAGTCTACCTTTCCCAATCCTTGGGCTTTCCTTCCCGATCGTAACTTGTTATATTTAAAAAAATTTATTCTATTATGACTGTTATTATCCTAGAATGTAGTACACATATGTGAATTATATACCTTCCGTAGTATATTTTTCAATATTAATTACTTGTTTCATTATCAAAAATTAACCAACAACAATTCTGTCATCAGATGACGAACAATCCAACCTACTATGTAGTGTTTGTCGGTCGTAGACATGGAGTGTATGATTCATGAGCCGAATGTCAAAAGAATGTCCTCCTTCATAAGGGGAGTGTTTACAAATCATATACTTCTAAAAAGAAAGTTGTCCGAGCTTAGGTGTTCTATGCACCAAGATGGAAGAGAAGTGATGAAAGTTCAATAGTTGCTAAACCAAAGTTTGAACTTGCAGTTGATTCTTAGCATTCCTTCCAAATTATTTCATATCCATATGTACTCTCTTTCTTTGTTGGCTTCTTTGTAGCATGTGTTATGCATATTGTAATATTTAGCTTAACATAGGTGCTACAAATGTGTTATTAATATCAATGTGTAGTATTGTATTTGTCGTAGTGCGAACAAGGACCTCTGTGATTATTATTATCATCTTTGTTAAACTGAAAATGCTCACTCAACCATTTTGCGCATAACACAATTTGTTCATTAAAGGTTATAACGACCCAAATAAATTTCACCTTTAAGACACATCATAAGCTTTGGAATCTATTTTATTTGAAATGTAAATCTAACAACTCTATCTATGGAAATTAAATTATAGCACTTTCCAAATTAAATTTTAGCATTTTCAACACACCAATTAAGCTAACATGTAATGCTAGATGTGCCATGGATTTCCCGATTTCCTTTAACTAGATTTCCTTTAAATCTAGTTAGAGCAGTTCTTATTAGTAATGGTGATTATCATTTGGTTTGCTTTTAGGCTGATAATAAATAGTTATTAGATAGATTCTATGCTCAAAATTGATCCATGTTCATTTCGCAACTAATTTTGACTCATTTTCCCAAGATTTTTTCTTTGTTTAAAACAAAGAGTAAGAGAATGCTAGATTGTGTAATTTTTTCTTGGTTTTGGACTTTGGAGAAGCACTGTTAGGTGGCATTAGTAAACAGAAAGCAACTTATTTAATTATGTCAAGTAGTCAACATCTGGGATTAATTTGGCAATATAATGAAGGAAGCTAAGATACCGAGCAATTGATTCAAGGAAAGATATATGTGGTTGTAACGCAACTAACGGGATATACTCCTATTAAAAGTGTTGAGTTTGATACACTTCCTTAACAACAAAGTAGCTCTTTCAGCTAAAAGTCTTCAAACATGATGAATCGTAATTTAATATAGGTCAATTACCAGTTCAATAACTTCCTTACCAAACTAAACAACAAAACTTTCTTTTAAGAGAATAAAGACAAAATTATATATGAGAAAATAAAGGCTATGTTTAATCAAGAAAAACACCCAAAAGGGATGGGTGAATTGGGTTTTATAAAAACTTTTCAACACAAAAATTTCAAGCACAATATAAACAAAAGTAAAGAGATAGAGTTAGAGAATTCAAACTTGGGTTTTATAGTGGTTCGACACTTCCTTGCCTACGTCCACTCTCCTCAATCTCCTAACCGAGTGAGGGTTCCACTAACTTGAAGCTTCAACCAAGCTTCTAATCCTCTTACACTTGGATTCTGACTCCAATATGCTCTTACACAATCTCTTCAAGAGTCAAACCTCTTGAAGGCTTTAACACTCAGTTTTTACAAGAATGAATCCCTCAACCTAGCTTAAAGATAACTCAAATACAAATCAAAGCTAGGATGACTCACAAGGGTGTACTAAAGGATATGCAAGTGATGATTTAATGCACTAAGAAAGAAATGAGAGCTTTTTGGTTAAGAACAGGTAGGTAGACAATTGATTGCAAGTGTTCTCTATATCATAAATGAAATTGAGCTCTCAATTTATAGGTTTCTAAGTTCGGGAGCTAAAAATAGCAAAAGATAGCCTTGACCGATTGAGCTGGGGGTCGACCGAATCATTAGCTGTTGGGCATTTAATGCTTTGACAGGTTACCGTTACCTCGATAGAAAGTCGATCGAGTAGAGGTGAACCTCAACCAGGAAGAGGAGGCTACTAGATGAGAGAGAGTGTTTTTGGCACCCCTCGACTGGACCTTGACCGAACAAGGGCAACCGATCGACTGGTTCTCCAATCGGTTGACTGGTTCTCCAACCGGTTGAGCCGGTTGGCCATAGCCTCCATCGGTTCAGCCTTTTGGCCCCGAAAACCTACATTTTTTAATTCCTTTCTTTTCTAACACTTAGGCAAGGTATTTAGATGAATTAATATGCCAATTTTAAAATATTTTACCTAAGATACATTTGATAAAACTCAGGTTTTAATGAAATTGAAAGTTTAAAGGATAAACCGAGTTTTCAAAGATGCATGAAATGGTATGAAAAACTTAAGTGCACCCATGCATTCATCTTACATTCATTTCCTATGATCAAAAGTCTTCTAAAAGTCTCGATCTTGTATCCATTTGGTCATTTGATGAATTTCCGATTTTATACCAGAGATTATTTATCATTCAAATCAATTAGTCACTTAACCATGGTTTGCTATCATCAAAACCCTATTAGGAGAACCCTTGGGCTAACAATATATATATAGTAAATGGGAAAACAAAAATGCACGAATTCAGTTTATTTCTCAGTACTTCCCTGTTACAATATCAGCCCAGATCATCACAACACTGCAATGATCAACTACATAGACGTATAACAGTAGGGGAACAAGAGGTCAAGCTTCCTCAACCAGTCATGTATATTTCATTTCTTCATATCCTGAATGGTTGGTTTACGGAGTTGCACTGATCCATCGTTGCTTTTCCAAAATTTGTCTTTTTAGTCGCAATTTGTTGAAAAGTATTAGGTTCAACAAAGCCACCATTAGAGCTCCTTACTTTCTTTCTCTTGGTGATTCATGCCTAATTGGTGTCTCAGCTGGTTCGTGTCCAGCTGGTGCTTCTTGATGGCGATAGTAATCAACAATATTTATAACCTATAACACCATGAACTAGGGTAGCAAATACAAAGCTACTATAGCATAGTGGCTCTAGGATCGTTCCACTGGGAAGGGTACTCAAGTTGAAAATGATACCAATTCAAAGTGAATTGGTGCTGTTTCATTTCAAGATTAGTTTAAGAAATAAAACACAAACTTTGGTTGAAAAAGGTTTGGACTTAGATTAACAACACAACAAGTGATGAAAATAACTTAAGAAGAAAAGCATTCCTTGGAGATTCAGGTATACAGGGGAGGTTCCTCATGCAATAGCATAGCTCCGGTCAGTTGGTTCAATTTCTCACATTAGAGAATTAACTTAAAGTCAATTCTCTAACAGGTGCTGCACAAATGCATCCCTCAATTGGATTTCAGCTTTAATTCTCTCACTGATGCAACTTGCAATGGTTCAAGCCTCTCACTTAGCCTTTACCATTCAAGGTGATCTTTAACCTTGGATTACCCGTCAAAAGCTCGCAAGAGATAACTAATGGATGTCTCCTAAGAGTCCAAAAGCTTACCAAGTGTTGGCTATTCTAGAAAATCCTACCTTCAAGTCACCTACCAGAGGCTCGCAAGGGGTAAACTAGTGCATCTCCACGGTTAGAGATCACTTGCCTTACCAAGTGTTGGCCCAGGTGACTCCAAGGTGTTTTAAGTTAACTAAAAACATTAGAAACCATTCACGGGACACACTTACTCTTGATTCATAGCTGAAACCACAAAGCTTCTGATTGAAGCACTTGGAACATTTCCCGGCAACCTTAACTCCAAGGAACTAAAAAGCTTAGCTACTCATTCTCTGGGGAAAGCTCCTCAGAGAGTGCATAACTTAGTAAAAATAGTAAAATACAAAGTGAGAAGGTAAGGTAGAAAAGAGCTAAAGCTCTCTGTATTTCTTTCTTTTGAAACTTACAAAAGGTTCAACAACCAGAACACCCCCCGAACAGGCTCCTCGGGCTCCCATTTAACCAAAAATACACTTACAGCTATTACATGATATTTTGCCAAATTCCTAACTTAAAAGCTAAGGAAATCTATCATTGGTGACTTACAAGGAGAATTTAGGCATTTAGGCAACAAAAATCTAATGAAAAATATCTCCAAGTGTCGGTTACAAATATCGGGAAGCACTAAGGACCACTTCGCAGGTGACAAGTGAGGTCTGCGAAATTTCGCAGGTGCACAAGAAGGGCTGCGAAATTTCTTCATAGCAACCAGCTGCTTCAACACCTTTGCAAAGTGGATTTCCATCATGTGGTGTTTGGCTTCCATCGCGGCGTGAAGCTTTAGGGGAACTCCATAGCACTGTGCAAAAAGGCTGCGAAATCACTTTGCAACTAAATGGTGATTTCGCAGCACTTTTCTGAAGCCTTCCTTCCTTCAGCTTGGAGCAGTTATCTTCCAAAGGCTGTAACTTCCTCATTTCAGCTCCAAATTGCACACGGTTTGAAGCATTGGATTGTTGACTTCCTAAGCTTTCAAATGACATATTGTATGCATAATTTGGACTCCAGGAAGTGCTCCAAAAGTGGCTGCAGTGACTGTCATCAAGAGTGCTCCATGGCTGATTTCTCTTTGCTTCCCCTTTTCATTTCACTTTGCTTATGGAAAAAGAGCTTCAAGGCTTTGATTCTTCATGCCTCTGAGCATCCCATTGCTTGCCAAGGATTCCATAAAACTCTCCTCAATCTCACAATGCTTTGGTGATCAAAATACTAACAAAAACACCAAAACTTACACATTTTGATTAGAATTGATTGAAAGGGGCCTTAACATGCTAATTGAGTTAAAAGGCACTAACTACTACTCAAAAGTGTTAAAAAGGATTAATTAGAAGCTATCAAATAGCACTTTTTGAGTAGTAATCACTTGGCCCGATCTTACTCTTCATCCCTATAAGAGTTGAAAAGGTCATACCGCAGATCAACACATATATATAAGAAACAAAATCAAAGTGTAATAAGGTTGATACTTACAGCTACATGCAGCCAAAAATACAAGGAGAAAATCCATCCATACATGTTGGGGTTTTATAGGCCCCTTCAAAGCAAATGGTCTTTGAGAAAATCCCGTACCAACCCCAGGAACAGTCAGAGAGGAAACTAATGGAGTTGGTGTAGAGCTTACAACCGATGATGTCAAACAAGCAGTTGAACTTGTTTTTACATTGAGCTCATTCCCAGAACTCTGAACACCAACCAATGACTATTGCGGGGACGAGACAACACCATACACCTTACATGAGGAAGCCCTGCAATAGTGAAAAAATGACTAGAAGTCATTACCTAAATCAAACTACCATATGATGTGAATTTATATGGTATAAACACACCATATTTATTCTAGCAAACTTTATGAACACATCTAAGGAATTAGATTGAAGGGAAAAAATTTTGTTAGATAATCAGCTCTCAGAAACATATTGAATACAATGGAAAAGATAATGTGCCATAGTTGTTGGAAGCCATGTCATCCAAATGAAAGTTGTTGCTAAACAAATAAATTTCAGACCAGAATGAGATCATAATTGCTTATTAGGGTAAGGGTCTTTGGAACCGGGTCCTAAATAACCTGAAACACTCTGGCTTACACCTGAAACAACACTACTCAACTAGGAGGTGTTGCATGTCAACCAACCAATTTTTGCTTGTTCTTTCACCTCAAGCAAACTCTTTTGTTCTTAATCCACAAGAATCTCAAGCCAGGTCTTAGCCATGAAAACCTTAACAACTTCAACTCCTTTATTCACAACCTCCAAATGGGGTATAACAAGAGGGTTTTGGTCCAAGTTGAGCTTGTTTAAATTTTCAAGCCAGCCAAAGGTATCGGGAAGGGCTTTGATTTGGTTGTTATTGAGATCAAGTTCCCTAGGTTTGTTAAATCACCAATTGTTTCAGGAAACTCTAAAGTTTTATGAAGTTCTATGAGATTAGTCAATCTCCCTATCGCAAATGGAAGGCCATGGAGTTGATTGAAGTAGCATCAAAATGGCATAAAGACTTCATTTCACCAATAGAAGTGGTAAGGGAACAAATCTTGTTCAGATTGATTGAAGGTCTTTTTAAGTTCACCAATTCATACCCAATATTAGTTGGCAAATATGTCAGGTTGTTGAAGCTCACATTCAACTCAACCAATGTCCTGGAGTAGATCAAGATGAAAAACTAAATAGTTTGACACAAAGAAAAGGGAGGAAGGAGGAAAAGAAGAAGAAAGAAGAAGCAAAATCTTAAAAGAGAACATCAAGTCTATGATCAAACAAAATTAACTGCTATGACAAATCCAATAGTTTTCAAGCCACTGCAACACTTTTGAGGACCAAGGTTTTCACGCATCCACATTCTGTAAATATGCATCACACAAAAAGCATCCTAATAACCTAAGAAGGTATAGCAGATTTGAAAAGGCAAGGATTTTATGTTGCATAACAAAGTTGGCAACCCAATTCAAAACTCCAATTTCCCTACCTATCTTATCATGGTAACTTTGTCTGGTCTTCTTCAAGTGACAGGAAAAATATTTTGGTCCCCTATAGTAGAAAGTCAGACATAAAACTCTAGAGATAGATCAATTGAAACATCAAATCATATTTGACAACCAAGAAATTTGCATTTACACCAAAAGCTTGCAATTAATTTGTCCATGAACAAAATCCTATGCACGATTTCAAAGTGAACCATTAAAAGTTTGAAAGTTGACATGAATATGTACCTTCCAAAGATTTTTTTTTTGTTCAGAGCACACTCTATCTTTCATATATAATCAAAGACCACATCTCTATTTTTGTTAATCCTAACATAATTAGTCTTATTCACAGGATTGGAGAGTAGGGATTTGCTTTTCCAAATCTGAAATATGTTTATTTTTCTTGAAGGTCTTTTATAATTCTAATAAAACTTTGTATTTCCAGTATTATCATTGTTATTTTATATGAAACCAACAAAGGATTCTGCTCCTCCTTCATGCCCATAATTCTAGACTTGGTTTTTCCCATATCCCTTTAGCTTCTCCTACTTAATTCTAGCTCTGTCAAGATATTTTTGAGAAATACAGTGGATGGTTTTTAATATCTGAAAATTAAGCTATTAAGACAAACATCAACTTGCAATTCACAAACTATCTAGATTTGTATGAATGCAGAAATAAAGTTGAAACCCATAATATTTTTCAATCAATCCATTAAAGCTAGTCTCATGTTAAGTCACCAAAAGTAGACACTACTTACACATGGTTTTATAGCAACAAAAGAACTTAGAAAGGCAGTAGAAATTTGTCCAACTTCCACTTGCAGATAATTTTAGAAAGATACGAGACATGATGCATGCTTTATTTTCTATTGTTGTTTTATAGTTATAAGTCAGTTAATGAACCCACTAACAAGAAGAGAGCTTTTCTACCATGCCTAAGCTCTCCCATGCAAAATAGCATACCTAAGTGCCATGCAAGATAGAGGAGACATGAAAAGTCTATACAATACATATAACATCCATATATTTTTAGGTCTTGGTGATTCAATGTCAACTTCCAACCACCAGTCTCCATTCAAGCACCAAAATAACCTTGAAATAAGCATCCACAAACACAATCACATGTTGAAAATTTGTTGACAACTCAAAACCAAAACAAATAATAAGTCACTCAATTCTACATTGCTAAATTGGTTTCGCTTTGAAATTCCCAAACTTTATAACCTGGGAATTTAATGTCAACTTCCCAAATACACATGGATAGACAGACTTTTTTCATCTATATCTATAAAATATCTACCTATTGATTTAAATTTTGTCCAGTATTCTATTTATTGCAATGCATCCTTATTTGAAAGAATAAACCATCAAAGAAAGCATAGAAATGAAACTGAAGGAAGCAAGGCTTTTGCATCAAAGAAAAAAGCTTTAAGTCACTTCTTGGGACTCCATATGCCAAGTACGCCTGTCCATGTTTAGGCATTAGTAAAATTAAACAAAGTTTCCTATTGAATGGTCCTATTCCAAAAATGAAATTCTAGGTTTTCATGCATCTACCAAGCTAAATTGACCAGTACCTTGTCTAAATTGATTCCAATCTATACATATAACAAGAACTCAAAAATTCACATGCATTATGAGTGCATTATATAAGTTGATCCAGAAAGCCAACTTCTCATTACAGCTTAATTAGATAGGGTTCACTTTGGCCAGCTGCTCAACTACTGTTCTATTCACCAAACAATATTACCAAAACAACGATGATCAACTTTAGATCCACACAACATTCATAAATTCAAAGAAAATAAGGGACAAAGCTTTAGGGAATGCTTTGACTAGGCCTACTAAGCTTTATCTAACATTTTCTTTTTCTTTTTCTTTTTCCCTCTTTTGATAAACATTCGGCTCATTTGACCCATATATAATTTGATTTAGAGCAAAAACCTTAAGCAAACATCCCCATTGAATGAGTAGAAACTAAACTATTCACCCAATCCAACATTATTAAATTAACAAAATACTACAACTAGAAAAAAAATGTGAAGGAGGATTCAGAATAAAAAATTGACTTCTTTGTAAACTCATATTCAAATATTGTAACATCTCAAAATTCATTTGGAACCATAGCTACCTTGGATAAGTCTCATTAAATCATTAGACCTTACTTGACTGCAAAGAGAAACGATGGACATGCTTAAATGGGACAACTAGAATGTCTAGAAAAAATAGATGTGTAATGCAATACATTTGTGTTTGGCATATACAAACAATGTGGATGCAATTTCAAGGTTAAGGTAATTAGAATTCACAACATAAGAAAAACTGCCTAATGAAAGCAAATGCAAAAATTGCAATTAGCATAAAAGTTTAAAATCTAGAGAGTGGACAACAATGTTTGTCAAGGCAACTAACACGTAACACGCAAAAATGAAGAATATGAAACACATATATTGCCCAATCAAACAAGATTCAATGAGAATTGCCATTCTTGCATACATGTTCCTACTGCATGGATTTTTCAATTCATAGGGGCATAGTGATGAACAAAAAAATTAAGGGCATTTTTTTTCCGTGTATCTTTTCATAAAACCCATTCATGGTGAATAACATTCCTCAATTTAATTGATCAAAACTAAGGCACAATCTTATTCAATGATAAATACCATTTCTCAATTCAATCCAATAAAACCAACATATAGAACCCACAAGGGATTAAGAGCATTACTCAAACCATTCAGGTAACACCAAGACAACAATCACTATAACATTGCTCAACTCAATCAATTGATCCAACAAACAAAGACACGGAGTCAATGTCGTCAAGCACTCACCGTTATGATATGCTGAAAACCCTTTCTGGATTGCGTGGAGTTCCTCGAAGTCATCCTCCTCCTTGTCCAACACCATCAGGGCCAAAAAGCTGAGCGACATCAATGTGAGAGGGGTCGACACATCCTCGAATAGAATCAAAAACCAATTTTGAATGTTGTAAACCAAATCGAGATTGTCAATACCTTCAAAGTCGGATCTAAAGCAAAGCCAGAGGTCGTAGTGGCGGTGAAGGAACTAGCAAGATCTTTAGGATTTGTCTCAATGGGAATACAAGCTCTTCTTAGGGCTTTGAAGTCTTCATCGAAGAGGGAATCGTTGTCGTCATCCATTCCTCTGCTTTGATAGATGAATCAATCTAAGGTTTAACAAGAGAGTAATAAAGGGTTACAAAAAGTGAGCGAAGCCCTTGCCATTAAGGTTTTTTTTTTTTTTCTTTTCATGTGTGGAAATTGACTTGGCAGAAACAGGAGGGCGTGTTAGGTATTGAAAAATAGCTTACCCCAAAGTGCGTAAAACCTAAAATATTTTTGGGTTTAACATTGTAAACTTGAAAATGGCAAACTTGGGTTTCCAATTTCATAATATTATGATATTAAGGGCCCAAACCATAACTTTCCCTTCAAAATTTGAAGGTTTTCACTGATCTCATTCAATATCATTGAACTCTAGTCCATAGTACTATTTGTTTTAAAGGGCAAATTTTGTAAAATTAACCATGTGCAAGATGTTGGAGTACTCTCTTTATTTTAGATTGGTAAGTCTTGTAAAGTGAATAATACGAAAGATGTAATATATATATATATATAATTAATGTTTATAGGCATTTCTGCCTCATTAGGAAAGACACTAACACATGTGAGTGTTTGAACCTCACATATTATTTTCATCATAAAGTCACAATTTTAGCTCTATTATAACCTAATCCTACTCTTGATAGGAATACAATATGAGGATAATAATTAAGATTTTGTTATAACTAAAGTAATGAATGTCACCATATTAATTATAATAAATATTAATTAACTATTATTTATGACTTCCATTAATACTCATTAATGGAAACCATTAATGTTATTTATGAGTTTCATTAATATTCATCAATGGGAATATTAATGGAAGCCATTTGGAAAGCCTAGAAAAAAGTTTCTCATCCCCTGTAGTATGCATCCTTAAGTAAAAAAGAAATTTCTTACTTTCTCTCATTCTCTCTATCCTTCATTCTCTCAACTTTCTCAATTCTATTTTGTGATTTCTTCTTCCCTATTATATATTATTATCAAAGTAATATATAATTTATCTCTAATACTTTATTTGCGTTGTATTTATCCTTGTTTTACAACACATTATCAGTATGAATTGCTCTAAAGGTAATTCTTGTATCTTAAACTTGAAGTTATTTATATAGAATAAAAGTTTACATATTTATATTATTGTTGATTTGTTTTGTTACATATTGTTAAAAGTTATAAGCAAATTATTTGATTTTGTTTATAATCAAAGTTATACCAATGCTATCTATTTATTATAACTGATTCTAATAGCATTGTTTTGTCATATATATGAAATTACTTGACAATGTCAAATCTCATAAAATTTGAATTTGTGGCACTTGACATTTTGGGAAAGAACTATCTATCTTGGATCCTTTATGCTAAAATACATCTTGATGCAATGAATCTTGGAGCTATGATCAAATAAGGAAATCAAGCATCCCTGCAGGATCATGTAAAAACACCGATTTTCTTTCATCATCATCTCTATGAAGGTTTAAAAAAAAAACAAAAGAGCTTTTGATGAGAAATCACTAGTCTCATCCAACTGGATTTGAACCATTCCCTAAAGTGAATGCAATATCATCCCAAACTTGTGGATGTAGACGAGGATGAGGACGTGGTCATGGTTGTGGAAGAAATCTCCGATACCATGGTTCTTACAGTAATAATTTATCAAATTCTCAAAAAAGGAAAGTCTCATTGCACCATCATAAGTGGAATAATACTAAGACAAAATAAGAAAATGGGAAGTGTTTACAAGATAAACCTTTTAAGAACCATGAGAATAATTGTTATAGATGTGGTATGAAAGGGCATTAGTCGCGTACCTGTCGTACACCCAAACATTTGGTCGACCTTTACCAAGCATCAATAAAAGCAAAATGAAAAGAGATAGAGATGAACTTTACTGATAGTGATGAATTGGACCTAACCTAATATGAAATTGATTTCTTTAGAGGTCTTAGTGAAAAAACAGACCATTTAATAAATGATAAGAAGATTAACATTGATTAATGTTACTTTATATATCAAATAATATAATATTATGTCTTATATTTACATCTGATTTTCTTTTTTTATTTACATTATACCTTGTTTTTTTTAATATTAGTTATATCTAAAATCCATGAGTTATTTGGTCTCAAGATGAATGAGAATGATGTATGTTTCGCAGACTGTGCAACCATGTACACAATTCTTTGAGATAAAAAATATTTCCTCGAATTAATATTAATAAAAGTTAATGTAAGTACCATATCTGGTACTACAAACTTAGTTGAAGGCTCTAGAAGAGGAAACATAACGCTACCAAATGGAACTAGATTCCATATAAATGAAGTTTTATATTCTAACAAATACAAGAGAAATTTGCTCAATTTTAAAGATATCCACAAAAATAGATATCATATTGAAACTCTGAATAAAGATAATATAGAATATCTTTACATTACATCCATTATATCTGGCTAGAAGCTTATAATGGAAAAACTCCCAGCTTTCCCTCTAGGTTGTATCATGCAACCATAAAGCCAATTGAATCATATGTTGTCGTGAACCAAAAGTTCAACGACCCAAAAGTTTTTGTCCTTTGGCATGACAGACTAGGTCACTTAGGGTCTTCAATGATGCGTCGAATAATCAAACACTCACATGGGCATCCACTAAAGAACCAAAAGATTCTTTTGTCTAATGAATACTCATGTGCTATGTGCTCACAAGGTAAATTGATAGTCAGACCATCTTTTACTAAAGTTATAACTAAGTCACTAGTCTTTTTAGAAATAATATATGGGGACATATGTGGCCCTATCCACCCACCATGTGGACCGTTATGTTATTTTATGATCTTAATAGATGCTTCTACTAGGTGGTCACATGTTTGTCTTCTTTCTACACGTAACATTGCCTTTGCTAGACTCCTTGCACAAATAATCAAATTACGAGCACAATTTCCAGATTATCTAATTAAGACAATATGTCTTGATAATGTTGATGAATTTACTTCTCAAACATTCATTGACAATTGCATGTTAGTTGGAATAAATATTGAGTATCATGTTGCTCACACTCATACCCAAAATGGTTTAGCAGAATCCTTCATCAAACGTTTCCAATTAATAGCCCGACTATTACGAATGAAAACCAAATTACCTACTTCCGCCTGGGGACATTCTATTATGCATGCTGCAACTTTAGTTCGTATTCAACCGACAACTTACCATGAATACTTCCCAATGAAGACTTGGGATTTATAAAGGTTTTGATTCTCCATCTATCATAAAATATCTTGAACCTATGCAAACGATGTTTTTGTAGCCCACTTTATGGATTATCATTTTAATGAGATTGTTTTCCTGTCATTAGGAGGAGAAAAGTCGATTCCTAAAGAATGATGAGAAATTAGTTGGAAAACATCTACTATGACCCATTTTGATCATCGTACAAATCAATATGAACTAGAAGTTCAAAGAATCATTCATTTGCAAAGTCTTGTAAATCAATTACCAGATGCATTCATTGATACAAAGAAAGTGACAAAGTCATATATCTCGACTGCAAATACTCTAACACGGATTGATGTCCCTGTAGGATAGTTAACAAATGTATCTAAGATACGCCTGAAGCGTGGTAGACTTGTCGGCTCAAAGGATGTAACTCCCCGGAAGAAGAGAACCCAAGAAAAACTTGGCACTCTAAAAGAAGTCATCAAAATGATTGATCAATTTAAAATCGATAAATCTACAACCCCAGAAGAGGCACAAATAATACAGAAAGCTCTTGAAGAGGCACATATTGAACAAGAAGGCCCTGAAGAGGCACATATTGAACGAGAAACCCCTGAAGAGGCACAAGTACCTGAAATTTATGAGATCTTAGTAAGTTATGTACACATAGGAGAAAAATGGGATCGAAATAATATTGTTATTAACAATATTTTCACTTTCCAAGTGGACTCCGATATCATAAGAAATGATGAAGATCTTGAACCACGAAATGTGGAAGAATGTCGACATAGACATGATTGGCCAAAATGAAAAGAAGTTATGCAGATAGAGTTAAACTTATTAACAAAACGAGAAGTTTTTAAACATGTAGTCCAAACACCTGAAGATGTAAGCCTGTTGGGTATAAATGGGTATTTGTACGAAAGCGCAGTGAGGATACTGAGATCATAAGATATAAAGTGCGATTAGTAGCACAAGGTTTTTTGAAAAGACTTGGTATTGACTACAAGGAAACATACTCTCCCGTCATGGACACAATCACATTTCGTTTCTTAATTAGTTTGACAGTATCAGAAGGACTAGATATGCGTCTCATGGATATTATTACAACATATTTATATGGATCAATAGATAATGATATATACATGAAAATCCTTGAAGGATTTAAATGGCTTGAAGCAAATTGTACAAAGCTTCATAACATGTACTTAATCAAGTTACAACGATCCTTGTATGGATTAAAGCAATCTGGACGCATGTGGTACAATCGCCTTAGCGAATACTTGCTAAAAGAAGGGTATGTGAATAACCCTATATGCCCATGCATCTTCATTAAGAAATTAGAAACCAGATTTGCAATTATTGTAGTGTATGTTGATGACTTAAATCTTCTTGGAACTCCTAAAAAGCTCATAAAAACAACAAATTACTTGAAAAAGGGAATTTGAGATGAAAGATCTTGGAAAAACAAAATTTTGTCTTAGCTTGCAAATCGAGTATTTTCCAAATGGAGTTTTAGTACATCAATCAACATACATTAAGAAAGTTTTGAAGTGTTTTTATATGGAAAAAGCGCATCATTTAAGTTCTCCAATGGTTGTGTGATCACTTGATGTGAAAAATGACTCATTTCATCCTTGCTAAAAATGATGAAGAATCACTTGGTCCTGAAGTACCATATCTTAGTGCTATTGGTGCACTTATGTATCTTGCCAATTGTACAGGTCCAGACATTGCTTTTTTTGTCAATTTATTAACAAGATACAGTTCCACTCCACTCGAAGACATTGAAATGGTATCAAACATATATTGCGTTATCTTCGCGAAACTACTGATATAAGTATATTTTACTCAAGGGAATCAAAGCAATAATTGCTTTTAAATGCAGATGCAAGATATCTTTTAGATCCACATAAAGGTAGGTCACAAATAGGGTATGTGTTTAATTGCAATGGTATTGCTATTTCATGGAGATCTATCAAACAAACAATGGTGACCACATCATCAAATCATTAAAAAATACTAACAATTCATGAAACAAGTCGTGAATGTATATGACTAAGATCTATGATCCAACATATTCGAGAATCATGTGGACTCTCTTCTATCAAAGGTGAGCTGACAATATTATTTGAAGATAATGATGCATGCATTGCACAAATAACAGGGGGTTATATTAAAGGAGATAAAACTAAACACATTTCACCAAAATTCTTTTATACACATGAACTCCAGAAGAGTGGTGAAATTGATGTGCAACAAATACGCTCAAGTGATAATCTAATATATTTATTCATAAAATCATTGTCAACCTCAACATTTAAAAAGTTAATACACATGATTGGAATGCGTCAACTCAAGGATATCGACATGAGGGGGAGTATGCTTGTAAAAGGGTGTTAGTGTACTGTACTCTTTTTCCCTTCGTCCAGGTTTTGTCTTACTGGGTTTTACTGGCAATGTTTTTAACAAGGCAGTCCTACCATACCAAGAGCAATTTAAAGAATTATAAAAATATTATACTATTTTTCCTTCACTAGGTTTTTCCCATAGAGTTTTTTACTAGCGAGGTTTTAATAAAGCATATTCTTCAATGTGGTGGACATCCAAGGGGCAGTGTTACAACTAAAGTAATGAATGTCACCACATTAATTATAATAAATGTTAATTAAATATTATTTATGACTTCCATTAATACTCATTAATGGAAACCATTAATGTTATTTATGAGTTTTATTAATATTCATTAATGGGAATATTAATGGAAGTCATTTGGAAAGCTTATAAAAAGACTTCTCATCCCCTGTAAAATGCATCCCTAAGTAAAAAATAAATTTCTTACTTTCTCTTATTCTCTCAACTTTCTCAATTTGTGATTTTTTCTTCCCTATTATATATTATTATCAAAGTAATATATAATTTATCTCTACTAATTTATTTATGTTTCATTTATCTTGTCTTATGACATATTTGACTATTTTAATACAAATACAACTTAAAAAGACTTTTTGATATGGGGTAGCTGACACCCATTATTTAATGATGAAAAATTAATTTTTGTAATGTTATATGACAATTGATGTTTATTTATTTTTAAAAATTTTCTTGTAATAATAAAAATGATTATTCTTAATTTTTTTAATAATATAAATATTTATATATTCTATATATATATTTTTAATAAAATTTTTTATGGTTTATTATAATATTTCTTTATTGTAAGTCCTAATTTTTTTTATATTTTATAGAGAAATCAGTATCATTTCATATTTTTGATAATAGAAAATAAAACATATATCACATAAAAAAAATTAATTTTCCTATATTTTTCACTTTTATTCAAGAAATTTTTTAATATTTTTCTTGTTTGTTTCGTTGTCATTTTTCATAACATCCAAATACTTATCTTTTAACTTGCTTTTATTTTATTTCATTATTGTAGAGAGTAAAAAATAACATTAAAAATTTTAAATTATATATAGCCTTTAATCGAAACTAAAAGCAAATACATATATAAGGAATTCATACCTTCCTTCTTGCCCCATTTTAATTTGAATTTCTTTTATTTTTTATAAGGATCCCTTATCACAAATAATTTGAAAATTTGGGGAACAATAATTTTTTTTTAAATAACAATAATATTGTATTTGATAATGTATTTATTAGAAATATTTTTTTTGTGAAAGTGTTTGTTTTAAAAGTATTTTTTTTTAAGAGAATCATCTATGAGATGTTTATTTAAAAATAATTGTAAGTAATTTTTTAATATTATAAATAATTTTTTAGAATTTTAAAAATTTACCACACTTAATTTTTTTTAAAAACACTTTATAGGTTGAAATCGCTTTCCCGGTGCTATGCGAAAACGAACCTACGCAAGATTTCCTCTTTCCACAGACAAACTCCTGTGGGAGTAGAAGTCACCTGAAGCGTTAAGCCTCATTGTCGCAGCTGGAGGTTTTCTTTCCTGGTTTTGGACCTTTGGTGGAAGGTGGGCTATGGCCCTGTGGGTAATGAAGTAATGGGAGATCTAAACTCCAGGAGGAACGTCGGGATCTGATCCCTCCCCAGGTTTCTTTTCCTCATTTTGGGTTCTCATCACCATCTCTCTTTCTCAAGTTCTTCAATTAATCAGGTTCATTCCACTCACCAGGATGTTGTGTGTGTGTGTGTGTGTGTGTTTTTTTTTTTTTTTTCTTTTGAGATTTTATGAAGTAGAACTGGAAATAGCTGATCCAAGGAGTACTGATCTCTATTCAACTGAAAGATTAGCTCACTAATTGATAAGAAGGCTGGGTTTGACTCTGGATTTCTTGTTGTTTTCATCTTCTATAAAAGTCTTCATATCTAAAAGTAACTCCATGTCTAAAGGATGTAATTATTTTATTAAAGCATGTAAAACAAACACTTCAAAATAATGTTTCATTTGCATTCTACTGATTGTTATTTTATTTGATTTATTTGGCATTCATTTTACATAAATTTTTAGGGACAGAAATAGGTCAGGGGATTATATTGCACATTTTGATCATGGTGTTTCGATAAAAGGAATTTTTTTTTTTTTAAATCATGTGTGGGGATGATTGAGGAATGTTGATTTATAGAAGTTGTAATCCAATGATATTAAAATTATGCTTCCTTTTTTTACAGGAAAAAGAAAAAGAAAAAGAACAAAACTTTGCTGTTGATGTCATTTAATTATTTATTATTAGTTTGAGGTTGGAACAAATTCGAAGGGGTTTCCTATGGGGTGGAGGGAACTTAGAGAGAAAACCTCATTTGTGAAATGGATTACTGTTTACTCAGATAAGAGAAAAGGGGGCTTGGGAGTTATGTGTCTTTCTTTGCTCAACAAAGATCTTCTTAGCAAGTGGATTTGACAGTTTGCAACAGAAAGGGAGGCATTATGAAAGCAAATTCTAAGTGGCTAATATGGGGAAGTTGAAGGGGATGGTGTTCTAAGGAAGTGAGTGATAGGTATGGGGTTAGGTAATTGAAATCCATAAGGAAATTGTGGGTGATTGTTAACAATAGAATCTCATTTTTTGTGGGAAATGAGAGGAGGGTAAAGTTTTGGAAGGATAAGTGGTGTGGTAATGAGTTTTTGTGCATGTCTTTCCCCTCCTTATTTGACTTAATTAGCTCAAAGGAGGCATGAGGAGTAGATTTGTGGAATCAGTCTAATGTTAGAGGTTGTTGGAATCCTAGTTTCTTTAAGCATCTAAACGATTGAGATTGTGGAGTGATGCCTATCGAGGCTTCAGGAGAAGTACGTGAATGGGGGAGGAAAAGATAAGATGATCTGGTTGGAGACAAAGAGCAGTTATTTCTCTATGAAATCTTTCTTAGAGCGTGGAAGTTCAGCCCCTTTTTCCAAAAGGTGTTGTTTGGAACTCTTGGGTTCCACCTAAGGCGAGTTGTTTTGCTTGTGAGGCATCGTGAGGTAAAGATTTATTAGATCAACTTTAGAGGAGAGGGTGGTCATCGGCTAATAAATGCTCCTTTTGTCGTATCCAGGAGGAGTTGATTACCACATTCTGATGCATTATGGTAAGGCCAAAGTTTTGTGGTAACTTCTATTTCCTCTTTTCGGTGTATTTTGGGTGTTATCTTCCTCAGTAAAAGAGATCTTGTTAGGATGATGTGGGTCCTCTATTGGAAGGACATGGAAAAAAGTTGTAGGGAGCAACACCCTTATGCCTTTTTTGGACAATTTGGAGGAGAGAAATAAAAGATTGTTTGGAAATGAGGAGCTCTCTGACTAAATACCGAAAAGTTTGTTCCTTTGTAACTTGTTATCTTAGATCAAGTTGTACATAGTTGAAGGCCCACTGTCCTTGTGTGACTTCATTGATTGGTTGGGTTCTCATTAAAGGAGGGAGTAGTTTTTTGTTTATCCCTCCCCCATTTCTGTTATCTTTTAGCAGTTGTTGTATGTCTTGTGTATTTTGGTGCGCTCTTTTTGACTCTTTTTAATGCATTCTTTATTTGCCTATATAAAAAGTTATTTATTATTAGTAGTAGCAGCAACAACAACGACAACAGTAGTAATAATGGCAGCTATCATACTAGTACTTTTTATAGATAAATTTACTGAGGATATGTTGAGGATGATGCATGTGTCACTTTGTAGGAAAATATTTCATATTCTTAATTTGGTTTAACTAGTGATTATCTGGTATTCCTTTTGGTAGAAAATAATCTATAAGAGTTTCATTATCAATATTTAGTTTACAGAATCTATTCTTATTGATTAAGGAAATGTGTTAGATATTGGCATGAGGAAACATGTGTAAGATTATTTTCGTTTTTAGGTTTTGTATTTGTACTGTTTTTTCTTTTATAATATTCTCTATGATATAATAGATTAGTTTCTTAGGATGTGGCCATGGTTTAGTGAAATTGTATTGAATTCCATTCTTTTGTACGTGTTCAAATTAATTACACTAAGAATACATGTTATTTTTGTGGGTGGTATGGTTCTAGTTTATGAAAATTCAATGAAGGTTACTTCTAAGTAAGAGACATGTAGAGGATATGCTTCACAAGGTTTTTGGGTTAATTAAACCAAGAACCAATGTAAGATATTTTTTTTTAAAAAAATCATCCTTAAATTATTACTTCTGTCTTAATCTAGGCCCTACATTTTTGTTCTTTTTGTTTTCATTTTTGCTTTTGCATTGTTTTTTTTTTTTTTTTTTTTTTTGGAGCAATTTCAATCTTGAACTATGCTAAAATATCAAATAAGCCCTTCTATGAAGATTTTCTATCAAAAAATGGATAGAGAAATGTGATAAACACTTAGATATTGACATTATTTTTCATATGATATATTTGGATATGTCCAATTTGCCTCTGTGCTTTTCATAGGGGTTTCTTCATCAATTTTTGAAGAAAAATCTTGACAGAATGATCTATTTAACATTTGAGCATAGCATAGGGTTGACTTTGCTTTAAAAAAAAGTTTAAGGACTAAATTGATACATAGATGAAAGTACAAGGATGATTTTTGTAATTTACCCATTAAGATATGAACATATAATAAATAGATAAAATTAAACAACCTATAGATAGATAGATAAAATTAAACAACGACGCATAGATAGATTAAATTAAACAGCATAAGATTTACAATGTCGATAGGTAAATTTTCCTCTAGCATCCTTACACATAATATTAAAAGTATTTCTAGGAAACAGAGCAGTCCTTTCATTGTCAATGCTAGGTGTTGAGTGTGGCTTCCTTTGAGTTGCCTGGCCGAATATTGTCAAACCAATTTTGGGCCCTTAATGTCCAGGTGATTTTTTGGTTGGAGGTTGAAAAAATATTACGGTTACCATGTAGTTGGTTTGAAAAGTTTCTGGGGGAATATAGAATATACTGATGTTCATTAGTTTTTCATTTTTGAAATTTCCATGAGGAATGAGGCAAGGAGGATGATACTTTCCATGTGTTTAGAATATGATCATGAAGTCAAGAAATGCCTTTTGAGTGTTTATGCAATTAATCAAAAGAAATTGTATAAGGCAAATGACTCCACTACTATGAATGAGCGACCAATTCAAGTCTTAAGGCCTAAGAGCAACATGAAGAGCCAAAAGAATTATCTCAGGGCAGCACACAAATCATTATGTACAGTTAACTTGGAGCTAAAAAACATGGATTCTTACAGCATTTGAGTTTGGTGATTAGAAGGATAGAAGAAAGAAAAAATAGTGTGTTTGGTGATCAAAAGAGAAAGGACAAATAGAAAAATAGGGATGAAGCTATGTGGATATGGATGTGCAAAACATGTATCGAGTTCATTGCTAAGAAATTTGGGGATGATAGTTGGCATATGAAAAATGCATGTGAAGCATACCTACATTTTTTGTGATTAACAAACTAAATTTTTCAATGGTTTTGAAAAATAGATGTACTTCAAATGAGTCTTAGAGAACTATATAATACAAACTTCTTCAACATATAGGCACAGATGTATCAACATTGTCAGCAAATCCTAGTTAGGTTTCTAAAGTTGAAATTGCTTAACCTATGATGCCACTAGTCAATTGGCTTTAGCACAGCTATTTTAAGCTCATAAGATGACTTGGGAGACAAGGCATAACAATTACCAATGTTTGTGAACCAACTACCGAACACTTACCTCTTTTTTCATTCTCTAGGCGTTGATAATGAGTGAAACGATCACACTATAATAGTAATCACAAATCTGCGGAATAATGATTTAGCTTTCATGCCCTCAACATAAAGCACTCACTATCAAAGTACCATGTCTTAAGACTCTTTCACTCTAGAGGTTGTATGTGAGTTGAGATTATCCTTCTAACCCAAAACTTTTTCATCTTAAAAGACTTAGCATTGGGGCTTAGCAGTTGATTTTGTATTACAATTTGGCTTATAATTAGTATTTTTGTTCAATACTTTGCTTTTTAACTGATACGACTCTCTTACAAGCTGATTGGACATAGACTCAAACTGATCAAACATTTGATTGTGACACCTCTTGACCTCATGTTCTAACCTTCTACACTACTGGCATCTACTCCTTGATTTTGATTGAGATCCTTTTGAAGACACAATCTACTTGGCCTTTTCAAAAGTTAGTCTTTACTCCACTTGGAGTTGGAGCTTCATTAATGTGTCCTAGGCCTTTTTATAACAGTAAGACTTTCTTGAGTTCAACAATGACTTAGCATTTTAAAGCTAGATAGGGTGTGATTCCTCTTTTGTAGCACTTAATTCTTCTCAATCCGCTACAAGTTTAGATTTCACATTGTCCAATTATCAAAGAGTTGTGTTTTCCTTTTTCAATCCCTTCAATTCATTCAAAAAAAAAATTATTTGTGACTTCCCAGCGGAATTTTTTAATCTTCGTTGAGATGCACTTTTGTCCCACTCATCACCATACAAGCTAGCAGTCAATATGTAAAAATTAGGTGATTATCATTATCATAAAAAACAGAAGAATTAGATGAACTGCAATCAGATTCACTCTATTGTACCTGCGTAACCTTTTTGTTTCTAGTAGTCAAGGGTATAGTGTCCTTGGCTAAAGTACTCAACTTCAAATGTGTCATCTTTCATGCTCATCTTTTCCTTCTCTTTCCAAAATGATTTCTTCACATGTTTGAGGTCTTTCCTAGTTTGAGACTTGATTTTTCAGAACTTGAGAAATTTCTTGAATTTTCTAGCAAACCTGTTTGCTTCAGCATCAAATAGTTTGTCTTCATTGTCATGGTCATATCCATTGGATTATCTTTGACAACATTTAGTGCCACAATCTTTCATTTTGTAATCTTACCTAATATCATCTTGAATGTTCACAAGGAACAAATCAATCCATCGATTCTCTCAATGTTATTCAGCTCAATTAGTATTTGGTTTGTAATTCAAAAGGATTGAACAACAATAAGAGGAGCTTTATTTGGAATTGATGCCTATAGTGGACTAATTTTTTGGTGTAGGTCTCCTTGTATAGTGGATGAGTTTTAGTTATACTTTGATGAGATATTTGTATTTTGTGGGGAGGATCCCCCATCCTTCTCTTGAACTTTTTATCCATGATTAATATATCTTTCTTTCTGATAAATAAAAAAAATCATCAATTCTAAGGGAGTCAACATCATAGTGGCACAGAAAACTAACCCATTAGTGGCTGAATTGATCACATGACCAAAGCTTATGTCTGAAGAACCCTTTTTTGCTTTTTTTCTTTTCCCCTCCAGTTCCATGTTTTGAGCATATGAATGATTTTGCTTTAACAACTGTGATTCAGCCATTTATGGAGTTCATCAAACTGAATTAGTACTACTCTAGGGACAAACAATACTAACAGTGTTTATTGAACTCAACAGACAATTACATTGCGAGAAACAAACCCTCATTGTTCACTTAAGTTTTATTTTGAATTATTATTATTATTATTATTATTATTATTTGATGTTCTGAATTATATCCTGTTGATAACACAGCAATGGCAGCTGAAACATTTGCGTCTGCAGCAGGAATTGAGGTTTATAGAGAAGGGAAAAGCATAATAAAGAGTATTGCTTATTTGAAGGATCTGAAAAGAAACTATGAAAAGTTAAAGCAGGAAGCAGAAGAGCTCAGGGCAACGAAGGATGCAATACATACATAAATAAGCAGATTTAGGTTAACCACGGTCATGAAAGGATGGATTGCTAGGACCGGGATTGTTGAAGGAGAAGTGAGAGAATTAGAAATCAAATACAACAATGACAAGAAGTGGGGATGAGATTGGATCGCCTTACAAATCTCAGTAGAGACATGGCCGAGAAGTGTAACCAAGTTCGTAGTCATCAGGAAGAGGGAAACCTTCAGAAAGCAACGTTGGCCATGGAATTGCCAGTGCCTGTCAGAAAAATACATACACTTAAGCTACAAGACAACTCATCATTGCACAAAGCTGTACAACATGTACTGAGGTTTCTAGAGGATGAACAAATAAGAAGAATGGGAATCTGTGGAATGGTGGGAACTGGGAAAACCACAATAATGCAGAACTTGAATAATCATGAAAAAGTTGTCGAAATGTTTGATATGGTTATCTGGTTAACTGTCTCAAAGGAGCGGAGTGAAAGAAAGTTGCAAGATGCAATCCTACAACGGCTAAAATTGGATGTGGAAGGCATTGCTGATATTGAAGAAGCTGCTTTGAGAATATCAGAAGAATTGAAGGAAAATAAGTATTTGATACTTTTGGATGAAGTGTGGGATATGATTGATCTAAACAGAATAATAGGAATTGATGATAATCAGAAGGACAGCAAGGTGGTGTTGGCGAGTAGATATGATGATGTTTGTCATGATATGGAAGTCGATGAGATAGTCGATGTGGAACGATTGTCACTTACTGATTCTTGGAACATGTTTGAAGAAAAATTAGGCCACCTCATTTCTAACCCCTTAATTGAACCAATAGCTTGGTGTGTGGTTGAAGAGTGTCATGGGTTGCTGCTGCTGATAGACAGAGTCGCAAGAACTTTCAGAAAGAAGGAGAAAAATGTTTCGCGTTGGGAGGATGGATTGAAACGTTTGCAAAGATGGGATAGTATGCATTTTCTTCAGGATACAATGCACCATACAAAAACCAAACCTTCTGTTCATCATCTTTTAAATCCTCATAACAAATCTCTAAGCGTTCTAGCACTTCATCCATGCCTTCGATTTTGATACTGTCCCATCTTTGCAAACGTTTCAATCCATCCTCCCGACGCGAAACATTTTTCTCCTTCTTTCTGAAAGTTCTTGCGACTCTGTCTATCAGCAGCGGCAACCCATGACACTCTTCAACCACATACCAAGCTATTGGTTCAATTAAGGGGTTAGAAATGAGGTGGCCTACTTTTTCTTCAAACATGTTCCAAGAATCAGTAAGTGACAATTGTTCCACATCGACTATCTCATCGACTTCCATATCATGACAAACATCATCATATCTACTCGCCAACACCACCTTGCTGTCCTTCTGATTATCATCAATTCCTATTATTTTGTTTAGATCAATCATATCCCACACTTCATCCAAAAGAATCAAATACTTCTTTTCCTTCAATTCTTCTGTAGATTACTTGCTAGAATGTTGGAGAGCTGAAGGTTTTATTAATCATGCAAACGATTTCAAACAGGCACGTAATAGAGGGCATACAGTTCTGAATGAGCTCATCAAGGTATTGTTGCTAGAGAGAAGTGATAAAAGTAAATGTGTTAAGATGCACAAAGTGCTTCGAAAAATGGCGCTCAGAATATCATCACAAAGTACAAATTCCAAATTATTGGTGAAGCCACATGAGGGGTTAGAAGATTTCCCGAGGAAGGAAGAATGGGAACATTCCAATTAGATTTCTTTGATGGATAACCAACTAAGCACTTTACCAGAAACACTAGATTGTCGCAATCTCTTAACGTTGTTGCTTCAAAGAAATAAGTACTTGACTTCTATTCCTGAGTTGTTCTTCAAATCTATGTGTTGTCTCCAAGTTCTTGATCTCCATGGCACTAAGATTGCAGTATTGCCTTCATCTTTATCTAACTTGATTTGCCTCAAAGCACTGTATTTGAATTCTTGCTCTGATTTGATAGAAATCCCATCTAGTGTGGAAGCACTTTAGCATCTTCAAGTGTTGGATATTCGAAAGACCAAACTTAATTTACTACAAATTGGAAGTTTAATATGGTTGAAGTGTTTACGAATATCATTATGTAATTGTGATATAGGAAACCATACTGAAGTTTAAGTTTCAGGGTTTGATGCATTGGAAGAATTGAGTATTGATGTTGGTTCATCAAAAGAAGGGTGGGACAAGATTGTAGATATGGTAGTAAAGGAGGTGGCTAAGTTGAAAAAATTGACTTCTCTTCGATTTTGCTTCCCTAAGGTAGACTACCTTGACTTATTTGTCAAACATAGTCCTGTGTGGGAGAAGGATTCCTTCTTGACATTTCAATTTGCCATTGGTTGCCATGACTCGCTTGTGCTCAAATTCTTGAGTCCATTGATAATCCAAGCTACAACATCTTGAAGTTGGTCAATTGTGATGGTATAGATCCTGTAATCATCAAGGTGCTTATGAAAACCAATGCATCTGGATTAATTGGCCACAAGGGAGTTACAAGTCTATCAAATTTTGGCATTGAGAAGATGAACAGAATGTTACATTGTTTGATTGATGGATGCCATGAAATTAAAACCATCATCTATGGTAATGAAACATCAAAGGCTGTGCTAGAATGGTTGGAAAATTTGTACATAAGCAATGTTCCAAGATTGGAAAGCATTTGGCAGGGGCCTGTTCATGCTGGAAGTTTGGCTCAACTAACATCCGTCACATTAAGTAAATGTCCAAAGCTGAAGAAGATGTTCTCTCATGACATGATTCAACAACTCCTTCAACTGAAGCACTTGAGAGTGGAGGAATGTCATCAAATTGAAGAGATTATCATGGAATTCGAAAACACACAATTAGAAGACCAAGCACTTCCAAAGCTGAAGACCCTAATACTCATTGATCTTCCAAGACTAAGAAGCATTTGGGCTAATGATTCATTGCAGTGGCCATCTTGCAGAGGGTTGAGATATCTATGTGTGACATGTTGAAGAGTTTACCTTTCAACAAGGTCAATGCAACCAAATTACGATCCATCAAAGGACAACAATCATGGTGGGGGGCCCTAGTATGGAAAGACGATGCCACTAAACAGAGATTACAACCTCTTTGCATCCTGAACTATCTCAGATTTCATACTCTTTGCATCCTCAACCAACTCAGATTTCATCCTCTATATAGCAGTTTCATTATAAAGCTGATTGGGTGGTTGCTGCTTCAGCCTCAGGTTTGTGTGTAGGATTCAAAAACTTTGCACCTAGTAATATATTTGTTTGGGATTTGCTACTCTAGGTTGTGTTTGTTTCAAACTTGCTACCTAGGATTGTATTTGTGTAAGATTGCTTGTTGTATTTCCTTGTATCTTGTGTAATGTTAGTACTCCTGGCAGCTAATAGGCAAATCTTAGTCATGGCTGCTATTGTTTATGATTGAATCCCTGTTTCATATACTGAAGGTTTCAAGTTGTGGGACTCTATGATTTCATATATCTCCAACTTTAGACAGGAGCCCCATGAAGCTATTGCAATGATCCTATTCTGTTGTAGGATCAGTCTTAAGGATGTAAATTTGGCCCATGTGGCCTCAGGCCAGCCCTTTTCAAGCCCAAGCCTAGCCAATCATAGAAATTCGGGCTTCTCCTGAACTCAGTCTGCAGTATTTGACAGTGACTCTGGAAAATGTTTCCAAATTTTTTAACACTTGAATTATATCATTTTTTAAGTATTAAAAATATTTCTTAAAATCACTGTTAAAAGAACTCTAAGTGTTTCTTCAAGAAAGACTAACAAGCGATTTTCTAATATTATAAATGATTTAAAAAAATTTTAAAAGTGTTTCCTAAATTTTGTCAAACATCAATTTTTTTTTTTAAAAAAACATTTTTTAGATTAAAAACATTTTCTAAAATCACTATCAAATAGATTCTTAGTTTACAATGTTGTTTTTAAAATAATTACTTACCAATTGATTGTTTAAAAATTACTTGAAGTGATTATCTAGATTTATGAGGATGATCTTCTAAAACTTGTGAAACACCTAAATTCTGTAAGGAAGCACTTCCAACTATAAACAAACGCTTTTAATCCTCATAAAATCACTTTCAAAAGAGCTCTTACAAAGTGTTTGATAAATTAATTTAAAAACTTAATTTACGTTACTAAGTATGTTAAGTATATACAATAAAATTACTTATTTGCAACTTTAAAATTAAAAATGACTTAAAATTAATAACAAAAATAAATAACTTTTTTCAAATCTTAAATAATTTATTCATTTTTTTATGATAAATATTCTTTAAAGTATTTTATTTAATATTATGTGCTTCTACAGTCTTTTTAATATAAATTTTGGATAGAGAAATCCATTACTTAATATTATATGGGTAAATGTACAAATTTAATATCTTATACAAAATTTTAAGTTGGTTTTATTAAGGCTATGTTTAGTTCTTGGAATATTTGAAGAAAACTTCAAGGAAAAGAAAAAAAAAAGACAAAGAGGAAAAGTAAAAGTAAAGAAAAAATTGAAGAAAAATAAAGACTAGATTTAGATTATGTTTGGTTCTCAAGAAAATATTAAGGAAAGAAAAAAAACTATGAGGGATAGCTCAGTTGGTTCGGCCTTGGGTTTGCTCTCCAATGGTCACCAGTTCGAGTCCCCTCAAGGCCACCGGAGGTTTACCCGGTAGTTAACTTCAGGGTCCCGTAGGACCTGTGACATTAAGTCGTGGTGCGTGGCCCAGAAAATGGTTTTCTCATATTTGATTTCACTATATATGAAAATTATGAAAGAAAATATAATATAATTAAAATTAGTTAAAATTATTTAATCTTTATATAATGGAAGAAAATAAGTGAAATAAATTTTAAAAAGCATATAAAAATAATTTATTGATTTTAAATCTATTTTTTACTTTTTTTTTTCCTACTACTTTTTCTATTTGTTTTCTTTCTTGCATGTTTCTTTCAATTTTTTCAAAAACCAAACATAATTTTAAAGTCAATAAATTATTTTTATTATGTGCTACTTTGAACTCATTTTAGTTATGTTATCTTTTCATATAAAGATTAAATAATTTGAAAATATATAAATTTTTAATTATATTTTATTTTTTTAGTATTTTCTATAGTATAACCAAATACGGAAAAATCATTTGTTTTAACATTTTTCTTCTTGAGAGCCAAACATAACCTAAATAATCTTACTACTTAAAAGTAAGGAGGAATAAATGTTATATTAATAACTTCAAAATAATAGAAATTGAAATCATCTTATGTGGGTGCATGAAGGAGGAATCAAAATTCAAACAAGTTACCTTTGAGAGGACTCCCCTGTTCTAGCAATTCTATCAATGAACTCATTAACTGAAATTTGAGCAGTTGTTCGATGAATTTGTCCTGTATGATCTTCTAACAAGTCCTCAAGTATTTCTATTGCTGTCTTTTTGTTTGGTTGGAGAGAAAATAAATCACATGTTCCAATTGCATTGCATCATTTTCAAGTATTTTAAGGCTCTTTAATAATATTTCCATCAACACTCAAATCTTATATAAAACTAATTAGGGTTAAAGATACCGTTTTTCTTGCATTTGAACTTTTTTTTTTTAATCTCAAATTTTATGTAAAAATTGAGAAAATCATTCGAAATGGTTCTTGAAGTACAACTTAGGGTGTGTTCAATAGTAATTCTAGGAAGCATTTTTTAGTCTTACTAATATTTGAAAGATAAAAATTTTCAAGTATTAAAAATAATAAAAGTATTTTCTAAAATTGTTATTAAACAGACTTTTAGTAATATTTTTTTAAAAAGAAAAAAGTTTTATTATCATATATCTCCTTATCAAAAATAATTTCAAAATATATTTATTATTTAGATTTTTTAATATAAAGGGAAAATAAATTTGAGAAAAAATGCAAAAAAAAAAAAAAAGTATAAAGAGAAAATAGACGGAACGAACAAGCCAAAGGAAAATAAAAAATGGATTAATTTGAAGTTGACAAACTATTTTAATATGTAACTTTAAACTTATTCTACTTATTTTAACCATTCAATATAAAGAATAAATAATTTTAAAATATATAAAATTTTAACTAATTTTAATTATATTTAATTTGTTTAATATTTTTCATATTACAATCAAATATGAGAATTTTTTTTTTGACAATTTTTTCTTTCCTTTGCTTTCCACAAACCAAACAAAACATAAGAAAAAAATTAAATGGATAGAAAATGGAGATGATCAAATAAAAGAAAAAGTGAAAGAAAAAAAAAAAAACTCAACAAGTGTTTATCAAGAAGGAAAAAATTGAAAAATGTTGAAATTTTTAAATATTTCTCATTGGTTTTAATTTTCTTACCTAGGTACTTGGTCTGTTAGAGCATGATAGACCCAATTATCACTTCAATACTAATCAAACTGAGAGATGCTAATGACATGAAACGAACCAATTGTCACTTAAACACAAATCAAACTGATTAGGGATATCACTTCTGAATTCTGAACTCTAGAAGCATACAGGAAGTCTATATCATAGTTTTTGTAAGGTTTTGAGTTTCCTTTTCTTCACAACCAAACATAACATGTTTCCTATATCAAATTTCAATATTATTGTTGCCTAATGCAAATATATTCTATAGCAAATTTCAATATAATCGTTTCCTAATGCAAGAATGTGTTGGGAATGTTTGTTGATTCAATTGCTAGTATATATCATGAAGATCACTTTTGGTAGAAAATATTTTGTAGCAAATTTCAATTTTGTTTTTTCCTAATGAAAATTGGGAAGATCTCTTTCCTGTAGAAAATATTCTGTAGTGGATTTTCATATTGTTATTGCCTGATCAAATGGCTTTTGAAATAGAGAATTGTGTAGGTAACATTAGTTGGGTTCAATTACTAGTTTCATGATAATTTAATTTTGGTACAACATATTGTATACCAAATCTCTGTATCATTGTTTATTGATGCAAATGGATTGTGTTATAGAACAAATGAATCTGTTGGGAATGTCTAGTAATTTTAGTTGATAGGTGTTTGTAAAAGATCTTAAATTTGTAGAAGATATTATCTAATTGTAAGATTTAGCAATTCCTTCGCTAAAGCATTGATGTTAGAAGAATGTCATCAAATTAAAGAGATTATCATGAAATCTAAGAACATATAATTAGGAAATTAGACATTTTCCTAATCCTCTTCAATCTTATATTAATTGTTGCATGCAATGTCAAATAAACTTCAACATTCAAATTAATCCCTTTGTCATTTGCACAAATATTGCAATGACAACTTTGATCAGTTTGATGGATAAAAGTATAATACTATAGAATTCTCTAAAATTATGAAACTCTTCCGAAGGGTTTTTTTATTTATTTGTTTTTATCGAAAGCAATTAAAAGTGTCTAAATAATGTGGACGAGTTTCAAATGCCTAGGAATTATGTAGACAGTTAGGATAAAGACAAACATGTATAGAATACTCTAGAATGATAGAATAGATATTGCGAGAAGGCTTTGAAATATTTAGGAATTTTTTAAAACTAAGTTAATATTTAGAATATTTTAAGTATATTGTAGATAAAATACATCTTATACAAAGATATTATTGTCGGACATGTTAGGAGTACTTATGAATGTATATGAAGTTTTCATATATTCCTACATGAAGTTGGAAAATTTAGTCATCTTAAGGTACTTCATCTTGAAAGGACTAAAATAAAAAATTTACCTACTACTATTGGGAAATTGGAAAATTTGAGATACTTGACGGTGTTATTTTATAGGTATAGCAACTATAATAGAAAAACAACCAATTAGATAGAGTCATTCTTTAGAATGTCATATCTAATTTGCTTCAATTGTAAAATTTAAGAATAAATGTGAATTCAAATGATAAGCGATGGAATGTGACCATAAAAGACATCTTAAAAGAAAGTTTGCAACTTAAAGCGGTTGAAGGCTCTTAAATTTTTCTCGCAAGAAGTTGTTTGTACATTAGATTTATTGTCAAAAACAACCATCTAAAATGCATGGTATCTCGATTACCACTTAAAGCAATAATTATGTTTGAAGAAAAAGAAATATGCTTGAAGTATGAGAATGGTGAAGGTGTCCTAATTGAAATTAAGGAGATGCTCTAATATGCTACTTCATTGTTTCTGAAATGTCATTTGGCTATTACAAGTTTTTCATAATTCGACATTGGAAATATAAAGAATCTTAAAATTTGTGTATTAGGGAAATATGGTGAGATTCAAACCATTTAAATATAGATAATGAAGAAGTTGTACTTGGCTAATTAGAATACGTGAATCTTCATTATGTAAAGAATTTAAAGAGCATAGGGAAATGATCACACTATTTTTTAGACTTCTAAACATATTTGGATCCAAAAATCTTTGGAAAAGTTTCATAATTTTAAGAGCTTTTATAATATTATAATTTTATCTATCAAACTCATCAAGGTCAACCATGTAGTATTTGTGCAAATGACAAAGGGCTTAATTTGAATATTGGAGTTTATTTGACAGTGCAACAATTAATATAAGATTGAATAGGATTAGGAGCTTTGGAATTGGTTAGTTTCTTAATGGGGTGTTCTCCACTCTTTTTCAAATGTATAACCATTATCCAAATCCTAGAGTTTGTCCCATATTAGAATAAGATCTTTACTAGAATTTCTTTTTACATTGGTCTAACCATAAAAATTCTTTTTGAAAGGTTGTGAAGTCTTTATGGAGTTTTCAGATGAATTGGAGAATTTAGATATCTTGAGATACTTGATCTTGAAGGGACTAAAATCATAAATTTACTTAGCATCATTGGGAAATTAGCAAATTTAAGATACTTATTGAAGGTGTCATTTTCTAGGTATAACAACTGTAATAGAAAAAACAACCAAATGGATAATCATTCCCTAGAATGTGATATGTGATTTGTTGCAATTGGAAAAGTTAAACATAAACATTAATCCAAATGATTAGCTGTGGAATGTAACCATGAATAATATCGTAAAGGTAGTTTCCAACTTAAAGTGGTTGGAGACTCTTAAATTTTTCTTGCGAGAAGTTGTTTGAATGACTTGTGGAATAAATCATCATCAATAAACCTCTCAAGACTATACGCTCTTAAATTTTTCTCACTAGAAGTTGTTTGAATGACTTGTGGAATAGATCATCATCAATAAACCTCTCAAGATTGTACTTTGGATTTATTATTGGTAGCCATCTAAAGCGTATAATATTTGGACTACCACTTTAGATTTATTTTTGTCAATAAATTTATCGTATTAATTGGTTTACTATTTAAGTTTTAATTTATTTTTAAAAACTATTAGACTTGTTAATGAATCCAGCACATTAAGTCTTGCTCAATTTGAAGTTTATTTTCCTAACAAAAAAATTTGTGTGTGTGGCTTTTTAATATTATTGAGGTTCATAACTCTTTAGTATTAATTAAATCAATTTTTGAGTTTTAGATTATTTTTGAAGTGTGTGTGTATATATATATATATGTGTGTGTGTGTGTGTTTGTGTGTGGCTTTCTAACACATCGAGTTTCATAACTATTTAGTATTAATTAAATTTGTATGTTTAAAAATTAATAAATTTTATGTGTCAAGAAGAGTTTGATTTGAAATTTATTTGCTTAATGAAAAGTTTTAGAAAAGTTAAAAAAAATTCAAAAAAACACATGTAATTTAAAGGAATATCATATATATTTGAAGATTTTTGGTCTCTATATTAAATCATGGAGAAAGAAAAAGAATAACATCATGTTCAATTTTATTTGTTTTTTAATGGATTTTTTTTAATTTTCTATTTTTTCCTTTTGTTTTGAAATTTATTTGTTCAATAAAAAGATTTAGGGAAGTTTAAAAAAATTAAAAAAAAACACATGTAATTTAAAGGAAGATTATATTTGAAGATTTTTGGTATCCGCATTAGATCATGGAGAAAGAAAAAAAAAACATCATGTTCAATTTTATTTGTTATCTTATGAATTTTTTAAAAATTTTCCATGTTTTTCTTTAGTTTTTAAGAACTAGTAAAATTCAACTTATTATTTAAAAATGGTTCTTTATATTACTTTGTTTTTAAAAAGGAACAATGGTCAAATAGTGTTAAAGATTTTTTAAAAATATTTTTCTATTTTTAAAAATAAAAAACTATTTTTAAATCATATGGTCAAATAGGCTCTAAATTTCTTCATATTTTGAACTTCAAATTCAAGTAAATTGATAGCAGTTGAATTGAAACAGATTAGGAATGACTATTGAATTGGTTGTTTTTTTTTTTATCATACTTATGAGTTTGGGGGGACTTGCATACTTTGGATTGAAAATCTATTTATATATCTGGAATTATTTCGAAATATATAGGTTTTGAACTACTCTTTCGGATAAAGAATGAAATTGGTCCAATAATTGTATCTACATCAATCCGGATTTATTAGTATTTAATTCAATTAGGCGGTTTCATAAAAATAATAGGGTAAAAAAACCCACAACCCCTTAGGGTTAGCCTGCACTTGGAAGAAGAAGTAGAAAGAAATCGCCTTTTTGTTTTCGTGGTTGTAGAAGCTCAAATATTTTATTATTCATGAAATGCATGTTTTTGGCTTCTTCCCATGAATCTTATTTTTTTAGCCATCATTTAGTTTGTAACAAATTTACCCTTTAATTTCTCGCCAATTTAAAGTGAATTTCCATTTAAAATTGTGATAATTCAAAGAGAAATTGAATTTTGTTTTCACTCTTCCATTGTTAGTTGGAGATGGAATAGAGGAACTCAAGTGTTTTTTTTTTTTTCTGTTACTTATTCACTTATACATGTATACATGCATATGCATACATATACATGTATATCTATGAGGGATTATTTGAGTTCACAAATTGTTATATTTTCAATAAAATCCTTCCTTTGAGCCTTGTCCAATCCATCAACTCCTATTTATTTCTCTTCAACAAAATTCATTTAATCCAAAGTTTCATTTAAGGTCAAAACCTTCACTTAACTAGTGATTAATAAGAATATCAACACCAATGACTTACTATAGATGAGAAGAATTCACAGAGCCCTTAGTCCTAATATTTGCTCTATGTGTATGATGACAAATGAAACAGTTTTTTTTACATTGTTAAACTATTATGGTGCTTTGGCATAGATAATTTAATATAGTCAAGTTTGATTGAGTTCCTCCTTGGAACAAAAGCGACATAGTGGTCATTTCCTAGCCTTCAAAGGCCTCGCGAGTACAAGTAAAAGCAAAATACTTAGAAAATCATTTGTCTTACTTTAATTTGGATAGTATGGTGGGAAAGAAATGTAATTAAGGATTTCTCTCATGGGAATTTAAGTGACATGATGGTCATTTCCTTCAAAGGCCTCAAGAGTACAAGTAGAGGCAAAATCCTTAGAAAATCGTTTATCTCACCTTGATTTGGATAGTATGGTGGAAAAAAAATGTAAGGATTTATCTCCTGGGAACATAAGCGATATGATGATCATTTCCTTTAGAGGCCTTAGGACTACAACAAGAGGCAAAACCCTTACAAAAATCATTTGTCTCATTTTGATTTGGACAGTATGACAGAAGAGAGATATAAGGATTTTTGAGAAAAAGTGGAGAAATATAGAATCGATATGAGACATAATCGACTTCTATTCATCTTTTGGGATCTCAACTACTTCAAATTTCAAGGGCGCTTCTCTTAGTGTTATTTAACTCAATTAGAACTTGGTGTGCAAATAGAGGTTTTAACACAACAAATCTTGGGTAGAGCCTCAACCTCCTATTGTAGATGCATGGATTTGTTTGGAGAACAATAGCTCTTTTCTTCAATGTAATTATGTGGGGTACATTGGAGAAATGTTATACATCAAGCTTATGGTTTGTATATTTGAGAAGGATTTCTCATCCTTCTCATGTATTTCTAAAAAAAAATTGATCAGTTCTTGATTTACAAAAGCCGATTAGTTTTATTTCAATACTCAAAATTGAAACTCATCAAATCATGCACATACCTCGACAAGCACATGGGTAAATTAAGCATATCCAAACATGTCATATAAAATCTAATGACAATATGTATGGACTTCTCATTGGATTTGATATCCTTACCTATGTACTTTGACTGTTAGAGCATGATGGGTTCAATTATCACTTGAACTGAAAAAAAAAAAAAAAACCAATTATCATTTCAATACTAATCAAACCAATTGTGACTTAAATACACATCAAACTGAGGGAAATCACTTCTGAATTCTGAACTCAGAAGCATACGGGAAGTCTATATCACAAGTTATTCAAAGAGATCAGAGAAGCAAGGCTTGATAATCCAAATTAACATAGTTTTTGTAAGGTTCTCAGTTTCCTTTTCTTTACAACCAAACATAATGTAAAAGAAGTAAAGAAATAACAGTCAGCAATGGTCTGGAAATTAAAGTTCCAAGTCAAGGCTTAATTTTCCCGTACTCATAGAGCTTGAAGTAGCCGTTTGGTGTCCTGAGAGTGCCCCAAGTACTTGTTTCTGCTTTGAGCTTGTTCGGGAACCTGTCACTCATAGACAATTATGGCCAACAAAAACACCAAATATGAGACAACAAAACAAGAAAAATGCACGTGGAGTTACAAGCACTTCTTGCAACCCTACAGTGAATCATTTTCAGCTCAGGAGAGGTTCAAATATGTTATAAGACAATGTATTTTTGGAAAGAAAGAGAAATGGAAAAAAACCTGACGGTTGAGAAGGCTTTGTTTCTTGCATCCAAGCTTTAAGTCGATCGTTCAATTCTGCTAACTGTGTCATCCAATCTTTGTCCCTTTCAATTGGAACAAAGATATAGTCCAGATTCGGTATCCGAAGCCATTCTGATTTTTTCCAACTCAAAGCGCTTCACCAGTCTGCCTCTCCTATTATCACCTTCAAATTATCAAGCCTGCATTCATATGGGGAAAGAGTTTTGAGGCTTGGGCAACCATAGAAGCTCATACACTCTAAATTTGGTGCAATCCTCAAACCACTTGAAATACTGACCAATTTAGGCAAGTAATGAAGTGATATTTTCTTCAACTTTGGAAGATAATCCAGACATAGTGGTAGATCTGATAGATCTTCACTAGTCACTAAGCTATTGATTTCGGAGCAGTCTTCAACCACAAGCTCCTCTAAGTGGCAGAGATTTTCTAACAAATTCAAAGTAAAGACTGTAGCTAATTGAGGGCAGGTATACAACATCAAAGATTTTAGACTGAGTAGAGACCTCCCACCAAGTGGCCCCTTCCAGATGCTTATTAAATTCTTCATATAATAAAGATTCAAATATTGTAGTGATTCAAGCAGAACATCTCCATCATTATCTGTATCTACAATGCTTTGGATCTTATTGCATTCTCCTAATACACAAAATTTCAGATTCTCCATATTTCCAATCCCAAACTGAGATAAACTGGTAAGAGTTAAATGACGATCCAGGAGCAATGCAGTAGCATGCTGGAGTACCTCCTTAATTTCAGTTGGGACACCTTCACCATTCACATATTTCAAGCATCTTTCTTCTTCTTCAAATTTACCTGCAATTTCCAGTGGTAGTCGGGATATTATGCGCTTCATATGGCTGCCAACAATAAACCTATAGTACATCAGTGACAGTTCTATCGATGATGAACCATTCCTCAAGCCATTCAAAAGTACAACTTCTGGTAAGTAAAGTTTAAGAGAATCCAACCGATCTAAGCTACAAACTTCCTTTACAATATCTTTCACGGTCACATTCCATCTCTCATCATCTGGATTCACATCTATGCTTAACTCTTTCAATTGAAGCAAATTGGCTATCACATTCTTAGGAATGACTGTATCTGGCTTATGGTTTTTTCTATTGTTGTCATTATACCCATAAAATGACACTTTCAAGCATCTCAAATTTGTTAATTTCCCAACACTAGCAGGTAAATTTATTATTTCAGTCCCTTCAAGATCAAGCACCTCAAGATGACTCAGTCCTCCAACTTCAAGTGGGAGCTTCATGAAGAGTTCACATCCTTTTAAAAATAATTTTTGGGGTAGGACCAATTTAAAAAGAGATTGTGGTATACATCTTATCCTAGTATGGGACAAGTCTAGGATTTGAAGGATGAACATGCATTAAAAAAAAATGGAGGAATGACTCTCAGATGATGGTTGACTTGTGAGAATAATATGTTGAGTTTTGGGCAATGAGGATTTTTTGGTAGCTTAGATATTCTATTATTCATCAAGAGAATACTACCAGCTTCCTTCCATGCCTCTTCTACTGGTGGCTCCCTTAGTTCCATCCCACCTAGTTCACTTTTTCAAAACACCAAATCAATGACACCATCTTTACATAAATCACGCAAGAAGTGGTACCTCACATCAATGTGTTTGCTTCTCCCATGTCAGACTAGATTCTTTGAGAGTTTTATTGCAGAGAGGTTATCACAGTAAATCATAGTTGGACCTTGCTGCTGGTTGTACAAAACTTCAAGTAACCTTCTCAGCCAAATAGCTTGACATGAGCTTGATGCTGCAACAACGAACTCAGCTTCTGTAGTTGACAAAGTCACTATCTGTTGCTTCTTTGATGACCAAGTAATAGCTCCAGAATTCAACATAAACACTGCTCTAGAAGTGCTCTTTCTATCATCAAGATCTCCAGCATAATCACTTTCTGAAAAACCAATCAAACTTGATTTTTCACCCCTTTTGTATAGAATCCCAAAGTTTACAGTACCTTTCAAATAGCGAAAAATTCTTTTTGCAGCCAAAAGATGAACTTCAATTGGATTCTCCATGTATCTACTAATTAAATTGACTGCGTGCATGATGTTTGGTCTTGTAGATGTCAGATACATAAGACTTCCAACAATCTGCTTGTATAGAGTACTATCCACCCTCTTTCTTGCTCCACTCTTTGAGAGTTTCAGGCCAACTTCACTTGGGGTGATGACTGAATTACAATCCTTCAACATAAACTTATCCAAAATCTCTAGAGCATATTTCCTTTGAGAAATGAAAACACCAGCAGATGATTGCACTACCTCAATGCCAAGAAAATAGTGCATTAATCCCATATCAGTCATATCAAATTCTTTCATCATAGACTTCTTAAAATCAGCAAGCATGGTTTTATTATTACTAGTATAAATGAGATCATCAACATATAAACACACGATTAAAATCTTCTTATCAACACCATATTTAGTGTAAAGAGTGTGCTCATATGGACATTTAATAAAACCTCCCTTAGTAAAATAAGCATCTATACGATTGTACTAAGCTCTTGGTGCTTGTTTCAGTCCGTATAGTGCTTTCTTTAACCTGTATACCTGATTCTCATAACCTTGCTTCACATACCCAGGGGATTGTTCAATATAGACTTCTTCTTCCAACTCTCCAGGCAAAAATGCTGACTTCAAAGCTAACTGATGGATAGACCATGAGTTTTAGGCAGCCATGGATAACACCAAGCGAATAGTGTCAAGCTTTGCTACTGGAGCAAACACCTTTTTGTAATCCACTCCGAATTTTTGCTTATACCCCTTTGCAACAAGCCGAGCTTTGTACTTATCAACTCCACCATCTTTGTTCAACTTCGTTTTATAAACCCATTTAACACCAATGGATTTCTGCCCTTTTGAAAGTTCAACTAGCTCCCAACTATTATTTTTCTCTATAGACCCGATCTCCTCATTCATAGCCTTATGCCACTTTAAATCCTTGATAGCTTCTTGGAATGTAATGGGATCACAATATGATAACAAAGCATAATGGGCAATTGTATCATAGTTATCAGATTGAACTCCAGTTACCTTAAAATCTTGCATCCATGCGGGCCTCTTTCGAACACGGCGAAGTCGTGATTCAACAACTACATTACTCTTTACTGCTGTTGATGAAGTTTCAACGGCTGTTGGAGCATCATTTGGTGGACTTTCAGGTATAGAAACCGTAGGAATTTGTTGTTGTAGAAGTTGTTGTCTTTCTTCTTCAACATTATTGTCAAAAATAACTTGAGTAGGCTGCTGCCCATTCCAATTCCAGGTGCTCTCCTCATTAAAAATAACATCTCTACTGGTCACAATCTTCTTTGTGAGTGGATTGAACAATTTATATGCTTTGGATGCTTCACTTACGCCAAGAAAAACACATTTTTCACCCTTATCATCAAGTTTCTTCCTTTTCTCATTTAGGACATGTGCATAGGCGATGCAACCGAAAATTTTGAAGTGATCTATAGCTGGTTTCCGTCCATTCCAAGCCTCCTCCGGTGTCATGTTTTGAACAGAAAATGTAGGACTTCTGTTCAACACATGGATACTCCAATTCACTGCCTCCGGCCAAAAACTCTTATGAATTTTGCCCCTTGCAAGCAAGCTCCTCACCATGTTAAGGATGGTTCTATTTTGTCTCTCCAATACACCATTCTGTTGTGGTGTATAAGCAGCTGTGAGTTCTCTTCGTATGCCTTGATCATCACAAAAATGTTCAAATTCATTTGAACAATATTCTCCACCACGATCAGTACGGAGAATTTTGATGGATCTCCCTGTTTCTTTTTTAACGCATGCCTTGAAGCTTTTAAATGCACTAAAAGCTTCTGATTTCTCCTGCAAAAAAGAAACCCACGTTTTTCGATTATAATCATTAATAAAGATAATTAGATATTTTTTACCCTCATTAGAAGTTGGATTAATTGGACCGCAAATGTCAGAGTGAACTAGTTCCAAGACATTCTTTGCTCTTCGCGACTTTCCTTGAGGGAATTGAGAACGATGTTGTTTGCCAACAACACATTCTTCACAAACTTGAGAAGGAATGGAAATTTGAGGAAGACTTGTCACCATATGTTTCTGTTGGAAAGTTTTTAATCCACCAAAATTCAAATGGCCATAGCAAAAATGCCAAAGCCATGAAAGATCTTTCACTTTAGCCATTAAGAAAGACTGGACACTTTCAATCTTCAATGGAAACAACCTATTTGAACCCATTTGAACAACAACAATAGCATCTCTCAAAGGATCATATATCTCATAAAGCACCTTTCTGAATTGTTATTATGTAACCCTTTTCTTGCAATTGACCAACACTTAACAAATTACTTTTCAAGTCTGGAACATAAAAAACATTGGAAATTGTTTCTACAAAACCATTCTTGGTTCTAATATTAATATCACCCTTTCCCATTACATTCATAGTAGAACAATCACCAAAGCTCACTGTAGAACGAAAACCTTCATTTAGAAAACAAAAAGAAGACTTACTACCACACATGTGGTTGTTGCAGCCTATGTCCACATACCACACTTCTGCCTGAGGTTGTTCATTGACTTGAGTAGCCATCAACAAGGTTTCAACTTCTTTCTTTTCTGCATAATTAGATTTCTCTCCTTTTTCTTTGTCGTTAGGTAATTTAGTATAACATTCAGAAAGGTAATGGCCAAATTTATGACATCTAAAACACTCTACCTTAGATTTGTCAAATTGTTGATTTCAACCTTTGCCTCTATTTTGGAAATCTGGTTGATCTTCATCAGCTCTAAAATTGCCTCGTCCACCTCTTCCTCTACCTCTATCTCCAGCTCCTCAAACTCTTCTTCCTTTGCCTCTACCTCGATCTGCTGATCTGTTTGTTATCAAAGCATTATTGTTAGTTGAAGCCTTTAGAGCTTGCTCCTCCTTGTCATCCTGGATGATTTTATGCTCATGAACTAACAAAGATCCTTGCAACTCGTCAATTGATAGTTCATCAAGGTCTTTCGATTTCTCAATAGAACAAACAACATAGTTAAATTTTGGCGTCATTGACCGAAGAATTTTCTGAATAACAGTACGTCCTCCATCTTCTCGCCATGAATTTGCATTTTGTTGATGATTGCCATTGTTCTTGAGAAGAAATCAGAAACTGACTTTCCAGGCTTCATTCGAAGCGTTTCAAACTCAGATCGAAGTGCTTGAAGCTGTTGCCTCTTGGTCCTCGTTGATCCCTGGTACTTCTTCTTCATGGAGTCCCAAATCTGCTGGGAGGTGTTCTTGCATAGAATAGTTTCCAAGATTGAGCGATCAATAGCTTGGAACAAATAATTCTTTGCCTTTAGATCTTTTAATCTCTGTCCTTCAATCTCTGTTTTCTGCGCATCCGTCATTGGTGAGTTCGTTGCTGGTTCTGCTATCCCTCCAGAGACTACTTGCTAGTACTCTTTAGATCGTAAGAAATTCTCCATCAACATGCTCCAATGGTCATAGTGACCATCAAAACTTGGAATTACTGGTTGCACAAAATTTTCAGAGGCCATTGTTTTTCTCTGCTGCTGAAAGAAAATAAACAAAGCTGCTGCTATATGACTCTCTATCTCACAAACTCCCTCTTTCTGTTTTGGCACTCTCAATTCTCACTTTCTGTTTTTAACCCACTTTTCTAACATTAACCGGGCTCTGATATCATTGATAAAAGAAACTGAGAAAAAAGTAAAACCAGAACAGAGAAGCAATTCACCACTTTATTTGTACCAAGACAACCAATAAATAGGCAATACAATCAACTGGCTTGACAAAGCCATAACAATAAAGGCATAAAAATAAGACCATGAAACCATGTTTCAATAGACCTGCTGCCACCATCACAAAAAATCAGGAGATAATAAAGAGACTAAATAAACAATTTAATATTATTAAAGACTTGGTCAAATGATCCATTGCACGAAGATATTTTATCACCTTCAACCTGATCTCTAGATCCACTTGCATGTGATGAACTCCGGGAAATCTAGATGTAGAAACTATCTTCTGAATGTTCTTCAAGTCCCACAAGTTTGTCCCTACATCATTCAATTTTATCGAATAATCTATGTCATTCAGAAGGATTAAGAAGTTTTTGTTTTTCAGTAATTCATCTACTTCTTGTTGTGTGCTCAATGTTGAGAGACACAATTCTCTTGCGATGCTATCTTCAATTTCTTCAATGGTGTTATAATTAGAGGCACTAACAAGAATAATAACATCAAACATGTTCCTTATCGATGGTAAATTCTCAATCTTGACACAAGCCTTGTATCATCTATTCCTGAAATGCCAATCCTTCGAAGTTCAGGAATTTCTATGTACTCTAAAATTTGGCGAATAGCAAAATCAATAGTCAGATTAAGCACTTCCTTTTTAGGCATTCTACTCTCTGGAGTCTCCTCACGCATCTTCTCTATCATATCATGTGGAAGGTAAGCTTCAATATCATGAAATGAATGGTAAAGTAGTCTAGTGATGTCAGAAACCAGCTTTGGAAGATTTACCTCTTTCTCTTTGGAAGACGCTTTCAATTCTCTTACTTTGTGAGTTATTGCCAAAACATCCATAATCCAGCCTTTGTGCCTCTCTTTGCTCACCAAGTTCAAAGGAGGATATGACAAAATAAGGCACACAATATCTTTCTTTTTGTTCAATTCCCAAATTCCGTCCATGATTCTACATGTGTAGACAAAAGAAAAATTATTAAGAGTCATACCATTTTTTATTTTTCTTTATTTTTTATAAATTAATCTATGTATTCTTACCCATCTCTTGATATAACTCTTAAATTTTTAAAAATAATGTCAACCTTGAACAATGAAGGAACTCATATGACAAGCATTAGTGTGTTCAAAAAATCGATTGAATTAATAAAACTAACTAAACCAAACGGAACTAATCAAAACCCATCATTTAGAATAATAATAATAACCAACTGAACCAAACCAAAAAACCTATCATTTATAATAATAATAATATTTGGGTTTTCTTAATAATAATAATAATAATAATAATAATACTAACTAAACCAAACAGAACTAATCAAAACCCATCATTTAGAATAATAATAATAATAACCAACTAAACCAAACTAAAAAACCTATCATTTATAATAATAATAATAATAATAATAATAATATTTGGGTTTTCTTAATAACAATAATAATAATAATAATAATAATAATAATAATAATAATAATATTTCGGTTTTCTAAACATAAAACCAAACTAGACCAATTCAGTCCATGGTTTCCCAAATATGTGCATAAATACATGCATATGATATGCAATAATTATTGGTTACATTATTAATTAGGTGCAAATCTTTCACATTTGATAGATCCAAATCCACACCGATATAGCTCTTTTTTTGTATGATTGGGCTATTTAGTACAACTAGCATATGTTATAATAAGAGTTATTCATTTTATTATGCTACAATAATATGATCTAAAATGAATTTCAATGATATGATTTGAATAGACCTTAGGAATACTCGTTATAAAAGTTTATTTAAGTTTTTTGGTCCATAATATTCGATTTAAACTTATTCGTTTTGGCCCAAACTAACCAAAAAAAAAAGAAGTTAATTATTAATCTGAATAGGAAATAAATGAAGCAAACCAACTTAGATCAATTATTGTTGTTAAACTTAATCAATCAATTTGGAAAATTCTATTCTAGCCTCCCTAGAGACTCCTAGAGGATAGAAGGGTTAGATTGATATCTCATTTAAGTGAAGTGTCATGCGGTTGGATTACCCTTTTATTAAAGCAGAAGTCCCTAAAGTTGTATTTAAGTTAGATAAGAAAATGGTGTCGGGCCTTGATGGTTTCTCCATAGCCATGTTTCAAGAGTGTTGGGATGTGGTTAAAGAGGATTCACTAAAAGTCTTCATGGAGTTTCACAATAATGAGGTGATTAACCAACTTACTGATGCTACCTTCTTAGCTCTAGTGCTGAAGAGGAGTCAAACTATCAAAATATTAGACTTCAAATTGATCAATTTGGTTACAAGTTTGTATAAGATTATAGACAAAGTCTTATTAGACTGCATTTGAAGAGTCGGTAATGCAACCATTCATTTATCTTAAGGATTTTTTTGTAAAAAGGGAGGCTAATTTTAGATGCGGTAATGATAGCTAATGAAATGGTGGATGAGAAAAGACTTTTGGGACAAGAGGGAGTAGTCTTCAAAATTGTTTTTAAGAAGGCTTATGATCATGTGGAGTGAGACTTTTTGGATCAAGCAATAAAAAGGAAGGGGTTTAGCACTAGATGGGGTTTAGCACAAGCTTTATGGCCGAAATGAATGATAATGCCAAAGAATGGGTTAAAGCAACCAGAAGGCTCAGACAAGGAGACCCACTTTCTCATTTTCTCTTTACAATAGCAATTGATGTGTTAAGTAGGATGATATTGAAAGCAAAGGAAAGTGGTATCTTGGAAGGTTTTCTAGTTGGGAGTAGCATAAGGGTGTTCCACTTACAATTTGTAGATGATACATTTTTTTTCCCTCAAAGTACCAATATGGAAGATTTGCAAAACCTTAAACTAATATTGTTGGTTTTTTGGCAGTATTTCAAGCCTTAAGATCAATTTAGACAAGAGCACTTTATCTTGTATCAACTCTATGATGGCTTCAATGCTTGAATGTAAGGTTTTTGAATGACCTTACATTCAAAAACCATTTAGATCTTCCACTAGAGAGGAACCCAAAAACTAGTGTTTTTTGGGATTTGGTGGTGAGACAAAATTTTGTGAAGGTTTGATGGTTGGAAAAAAGAATTTTTGTCTTTAGGTGGATGAATTACCATAATCCAATCTTATTTGTCTCACATTCCTAATTATTTCTTTTTGTTGTATAAGATTTCATTAGCATTGGAGACAAAGATTGAAAAATTGCAAAGAGATTTCGTATGGTCAAGGGTAGGGGAAGGAAAGATGGATTATCTCATAAGTTAAGACTTAGTGCACAAGCCTAAGATGAAGGGACGTTTGGGGTTTGGAAAGATTTCTTTAAGAATTTTTATTTTTATTTTTTTATAGATTAAATTTCTTTAAGGAATAAAATACTCTTAGAAAAATGACTTTTGAGGTTTCTCCAAGAAAGAGAGACTCTTTGGCATAATTGCATAAGGCAATTCTGAGTATCTATGAGACTCATTTAAATGGTTAAGATGTCAATATTCTAGTTAAGTGATTGCATCAATCCCTTTGGAAGGTCTTTACTTAAGTTTTCTAGGATTTCTTTGGTGATACTTGTTTTGTGGTAGGGGATGGGGCAAGGATCCACTTCTAGGAAGACTTGTGGTGGGGGAATCAATCTCTTTGCTCTCAATTTCTAAATCTTTTTTAGAGTTGTGATAATCATAAACTTCTCTATCTCATCTATTCTTGGAACCTTCTATTTTTTTTTTAATCTTATCTTTTGTCGTAATCTCAATGATGGGAAATAGAGGATTTGGAAAGATATTTTCTTCTCTCTTTCATATGCACTTGATGTTGTCTATTCCTATCAAAAGAGTGTGGTCTTCATCTTTTTTAGGTATATTTTTAATAAAATCTTTCATTTTAGCCTTGTCCAATCTACCAACTCTTGTTTATTTTTCTCTAACAGAATTCATTTGGCAATCTAAAGTCTCATCTAAGGTCAAGACCTTTGTCTAGCTATTGACTAATAAGAAGGTCAACACCAATGACTTGCTGCAAGTGCGAAGGCTTTACAAAGCTCTTAGTCATGACATTAGCTCTATGTGTATGATGAGTAGCAAGACAAATGATCTTCTCTTTTTATATTGTCTAACTACTATGGTGCTTTGACATAAATTTAGTATAGTCAGGTTAGATTGGGTTCCTTTTACAAGCATAAGTGACATGATGACCATTCCTTCAAAGGCCTCAGGAGTACAAATAGAGGCAAAACCCTTAGAAAAATCATTTGCCTCACTTTGATTTGGATAATATGATGAGAAAAAAATGCAAGGATTTTTTAGGATAAGCGGACAAGCATAAAATACTTATATTCCTTTTTTTGGGCCTCAATAACTTTAGATTTCAAGGGCACTCCTCTTAGTGCTATTTAGCTCAATTAGAACTTGGTTTGTAAATACAAATTTTTATATGATAAATCTTGGAGCAAAGCTTTGGTCTCCTTTTGTCGATGCAGAGATTTCTAAAGAGAACAAAACCTCTTTTCTTTTGTGTAGTTTTGTGTGATACATAGGAGGCATATTATACATATAGTTTATAGTTTGAACATTTGAGAAAGATTTTTCATCTTCTCATGTATTTCTAACTTGGTATTAATGAATTTATGTTTCGGATAAAAAAAATGTTTAGTTCTTAATATACAAAAACTATTAGATATATTTGATTTGATTTCAATACTCAAATTTGAACTCTTGAGTACATAACTAGACAAACAAATGGATAAACTAAGCATATATCCAAACATATCATATAAAAACTAATGACAATATGTATGAGCTTCTTATATGGTTTAACAAAATCACCTATTAAATATTTAGCCATAATTCAAAAGTTAACATTGCTTAAAATAAAAAAGATTAGAAACTAGATTAAAACACAGGCAAAAATATCCCAGTGACTTTATGAGTTTTTTTTTTAGTTTAAAAAGACATTATTCCTAATGCTTTTTTTTAAAAAAAAAAATTGTCGAAAAAGATAATATAATCTTCAAATATAAATTAAACTTTATTTCCAAATATTTTAGATGACTCCCATCAACAAAAATTGATAAAAGTTATTTTTGTCAAATAAGGTCACGTTTAAAGGCAGAATATTCCAATAATATTATTAATATTTTTAAAATTTATGTGCCTAATTCTAATATTTTAGGTTTTTATTACACAATGATAAAAAAATATCAATTAAATTTCTAATAAAATGGAACAAAGTTAGTTCAAGAAATTTAACAAATTGGTTCTTAATTTTTCACAAAAATAATTAAGTGATAAATTGCATAAATTTAGAATTATAAAAAAATATGCCTAAAAAGAAATTGAAACTTATCTATTTTTTAAAATTATAAATACTTACATAGTATGGTAATGGTCAGCCTTGAGGCCCAGAAACTCCCTCGCAGAGGTGACATACAGTTCCACATCAGCGTTCAGAAGAACGTCTTTGAAATGCTCCTCTTTAGCATTGGCATAAGGCTTAGGCCTATCGTCAATAATTTCACTTGGACACGTTTCGCTTTGACACATCTCCTGTTTTCTGTTTTGAAAATCATAAAATAGAAGTTATATATTGAGAAAATAAAGGCTATGCTTAATTAAGAAAAACACCCAAGAGGGGGATGAATTGGGTTTTTCAAAAATATTTTCAATAACAACAATTTCAAGCACAATATAAATGAAAGTAAAGAGATAGAGTTAGAGAATTCAAACTCGGGTTTTATAGTGGTTCGGCACTTCCTTGCTTACGTCCACTCTCCTCAATCTCCTAACCGAGTGAGGGTTCCACTAACTTGAAGCTTCAACCAAGCTTCTACTCTTCTTACACTTGGATTCCGACTCCAATGGGCTCTTACACAATCTCTTCAAGAATTACACCTCTTGAAGGCTTAAATGCTTGGCTTTTACAAGAATAAAACACTCAACCTAGCTCAAGGATGGATCAAATACAAAACAAGGCTAGGATGACTCACAAAGGTGCACTAAGGAGTATGCAAATGATGATTTAATGCACCAAGAAAGAAATGAGAGCTTTTTGATCAAGAACAGGTAGGTAGACAATTGATTGCAAGTGTTCTCTTATTCATAAATGAAGTGGAGCTCTTAATTTATAGGTTTCTAAGATCGGGAGTCAAAAACAGCAAAAGGTACCCTCGACCGGTCGAGCTAAGGGTCGACCGCATCACTAGCCGTTGGGCATTAAATGCTTTAACAGGTTACCGTTGCCTCGACCGGACCTCGACTATACCTTGACCTGGAAGGGTGTGAACTTCAACCGGTAAGAGAAGGCTACTAGATGAGAGAAAGTGTTTTTGACACTCCTCGACTGGTCCTCGACCGGACAAGGTCAACCGGTCGACCGGTTCCCTAACCGGTTGAGCCGGTTGGCCATAGCCTCGATCGATTGAGTCTTTTGGCCTCGAAAACTTTCCTTTTAAAATTCCTTTCTTTTCTACTACTTAGGCAAGGTCTTTAGGTGAATAAATATGTTAGTTTTAAAACATTTTGCCTAAGGTACATTTGATAAAACTCAGGTTTGAATGAATTTGAAAGTTTAAGGAATAAACCGAGTTTTTCAAAGATGCATGAAATGGCATGAAAACCTTAAGTGCACCCTTGCATTCATCTTACATTCATTTCCTATGATCAAGGGACTTCCAATAATCTCGGTCTTGTATCCATTTGGTCCTTGGATGAATTTCCAAAATTATACCTGAGATTCTTTACCATTAAAAACAATTAGCCACTTTACCATGGTTTGTTATCATCAAAACCTGATTAGGAGAACCCTTGGGCTAACAATCTCCCCCTTTTTTATGATGACAAACCTTGGTTATCTAGGAGAGAAGAATTCTCCCCCTCAAACCAAACATGGATCAATTAAAGCGAAAATTTTAAATGATAAACACGACATGCACAATTTCAATAGGAAACAATGTGAATTCTGAAAATGTCATATCATATATAATAATGTCGCATATACACAAAAAAAGACTAATGATATGGAAATGTCATGCATGTGTGTGTCCCCTAGATCCTAAAATTTCTCCCCCTTTGGCAACATAAAAAAGAAACGAAGGGGGGTCTCGAAGATATCAAGGCGGAGGTGGAGGAAACACAGAGCGAAGGTAAGCCATCATTTCCTTATGCTGCTGATCCATACGCTCCTCAATACGCCCAAGTCTCTGCTCGAGATGCTCAAACTGAGAAGTGAAGTCGGTCTGATACTGATCTATGCGATCCTCCATAGAGTAGAAACGAGTATCACTGACGATTGCAAGCTCCTCCATATGAGTCCCGAGAGAACTGATCTAAGCGGATAAATCCATCCAAGGCGCATGATCAGGTGCGTGAGGTGCCTGAGATGGTATCTCTGCGTGAGAAGGCTCAGTGAAGAATGGTTCAGTGAAAGATGGTCCCACTGTGTACGCCGGCTCAGATATCATCGGCTTAAGAAACGATGCCTCAAACTGAACACCCTCGGTCTGGAGTGGAGGAATGTCAAACTCAGACCCTCTATGCTCAAAGTCTCTCTGAGGGTCCAGCCCACCCTCCATCTCTCGGATCTCGGCCTCCTCCTCATCTCCGAGATGCATCTGTCCCTATCCCAGGTCTTGTGCTGGTGGTTGCTCAGCTCTCCTGATCCAAGAGCCATCAGGGGCCTTCTCAAACTTCATCTGCCCTAGAGACTGCTCGTCATATGTGTCATAAGTGGTGGGGGCCTTGAAATCTATCTCGCAACTCAAATTAACCTCGACATCCTTGAATACTCTCGTGAGGAAGCGACCATAGGGGAGCACATGGGTCTTGTTCTCGCAGCAAGATATCATATGCATCATCATCAGGTATCCTACATGAATCCGTCTCCCTGTCAGAATGGAATCCACTATGAAAGCCTCGAGGTAGGAGACCTCGTCTCGATGTCCACCGTGTGGCAACAAGATGGAGCAGACCATGTGATGTAGGACACGACTGATCACTATCAGGTTATGTACAGAAGGTTTGCCCATCCTCTAGGCATCGACAAGTCCACACAACCTCTGAATAGCCTCTTTGGGCTCAAATCCCAGCACCATGGGCCACACCTTAGACTCATATACCCTGAGTCCTACTGATGGAATATCTAAAATCCGGCAAATGCTCTCCGGACTCAAGGTGATCTCAACTCCTTTGACAGTGGAAGTGATCGGTCCTCCAAGCCCGTAGGTCACCCGCGAGTAGAAAGCGCGAATCAGAGTCGAGAAGATGGGCTCCGAAATAGTCACCATTGGCAGCCATCCCATCCGTCCAAATATCCCCTCAAATCCAAAGTACTGAAGTTGGGAGAAATTGATGCTTCTCCCTGGAACAACTTTCCTCTAGGCGAATTTTTGTTTATATCTCTGGTAGTCTTCGACAGAACCGAAGAGAGCGGTATTGTACCTCGCTTTTCGGCGAGCCTCGGACTGATCCGGCTGTGATGGCTCAGCAGGGCGCTTGCCCTGAGCCCTGGAAGCGGCTGACTTTCTCCTAGGCGCCATCAGAAAGGCCGAGATGAAGGAGACGAAACTGGAAGAGAGGGATGCACACACACCTGAAAGCCTTACACGCGTGGGAAGACATTGACAGAGGCTATGATGCGCGGATTGAGGAGGAAATCATCCAAATGCGAAGCCCTGGGTCCCAAATCCCAAACCCTAGCCTCCAAAATCCAATCCGTACCTCTCAGAGAGCTGCAATGGTGTCAAAAATTCCTTGAGGGCAACTGGAACGGCACAAGGCTTGAAGAACCATAGGAAAAGGGTGAGAAACTGAGGCGCGGGAGGCTCTTTAAATTCCCAGCCCCGACGAACCGGTCAACCGGTTCCTCAACCGGTCGATCGCCTGGTCAACGGTCAACGCGGTCAACGTTTCAATTTTTGTGCATTTCCTTGTCTCGTGATCCTCCTCCTGCCCTTTTTAGTTGAAATCCCCAATTTTTTATGCCCAATGCCAAGGGAATTTTGATTTTTGGTCAAAATTTGACCTTTTTCCTAAGTGTATTTCTATATGATGCAAATGATGTGAATTTTATGCAATTATGAGGCATATTCAATAAGAATTCATCAAGCAATCACAAGATCATAGAGAAATCACCCCTAATTGTCTTCTAATATCAACAAATTGCTCTTCACTTAGAGGTTTTTTAAAAATATCGGCAAGTTGATCCTTTGTGCTTACAAACTCAAGAGTAATATCACCTTTTTGTGCATGGTCTCTGAGAAAATGATGTCTAATTTCTATATGCTTGGTCCTAGAGTGTTACACGGGATTTTTTGAAATGTTTATGGCACTAGTGTTATCACATTTTATAGGAACATGCTCAAAAGACAAATTAAAATCATTAAGAGTTTGTTTCATCCAAAGGATTTGTGCACAACACAAGCCGGCTGCTATGTATTCGGCTTCCACCGTTGACAAGGCTACCGAATTTTGTTTCTTATTATGCCATGAAACAAGTGAGTGTCCTAGGAAATGACAAGTGCCACTAGTGCTTTTCCTTTCAACTTTACAACCGGCAAACTCGGCATCCAAGTATCCAATTAATTCAAAGTTATCACCCTTAGGATACCATAGGCCTATGTCCATTGTCCTTTTCAAGTATCTAAGAATTCGTTTTACGGCACTTAAGTGAGATTATTTAGGACAAGATTGAAATCTAGCACACAAGCATACACTATACATGATATCAGGTCTACTAGCGGTCAAATATAGCAAAGAACCTATCATGCCTCTATACATAGTTGAGTCAATGGATTTACCTTTCTCATCTTTGTCAAGCTTGATGGATGAGCTCATTGGAGTCTTCATTGTTTTAGCCTCTTCCATGTTGAATCGTTTGAGAAGGTCTCTTATATACTTTGCTTGATTGATGAAGGTTCCTTCCTTTAGTTGCTTGATTTGAAGTCCAAGGAAGAAGTTAAGTTCTCCCATCATGCTCATTTTGAACTCACTATGCATGCATTTGAAAAATTCTTCACAAAGAGAGACATTAGTAGCTCAAAAAATGATGTCATCTACGTATATTTGCACTAAGAGCATGTCACTTTCTTTGGTTTTTATGAAAAGAGTTGTGTCAATTTTTCCCATTTTAAAACCCTTTTTCAAGAGAAATTTACTCAATCTTTCATACCATGCTCTAGGTGCTTGCTTCAAACCATAAAGTGCCTTTTTAAGTTTAAAAACATGATTAGGAAAGTTAAAACCTTGAAATCCAGGTGGTTGTTCAACATAAACTTCTTCATTTATAAAACCATTTAAGAAATCACTTTTCACATCCATTTGATACAAGACAAAATCTTTAAAACATGCAAAGGCAAGTAGCATTCTAATGGCTTCTAATCTAGCTACGGGCGCAGCAAAGGTCTCTTCATAATCTATCCATTCTTCTTGATTAAAACCTTAGGCTCCCAATCTTGCTTTATTTCTAACAATTATGCCATTTTCATCCATTTTATTTCTAAAGACCCATCTAGTTCCAATAACACTTTGATTTGAGGGTCTTGGCACTAATTCCCATACTTCACTTCTTTCAAATTGATTTAACTCTTCTTGCATGGCAATCATCCAATTTTCATCAATTAGAGCATCATTTATATTTTTAGGTTCAATTTGAGAGATAAAAGCAAGATTATTGCAAATGTTTTTGAGAGATGATCTAGTTCTTACCCCACTAGATGGATTACCTATAATTTGATCTTGTGGGTGGTTGATCACAAACTTCTAATCTTTAGGAAGGTCTTGGCTTGATTCACCTTGCACTTGATGAGGAGAGGGTAGTGCCAATGGTGATTCTTCTTTCTTGGGATCCTTTCCAACTTCTTCTTGTTGCCTTCTATCTTCAATTTGCAATTTTCCCATGGAGGTCTCCAAGCCTAAATCATCATCAAAGCTTTCTCTTTCTTGGAAAGAATTGTTAGATTCATAAAAAATAACATGGATGGACTCCTCTACAACCATGGTTCTTTTGTTAAAAACTCTAAAAGCTTTACTTGAAGTTGAATATCCAAGAAAAATTCCAACATCCGATTTTGCATCAAATTTTCCTAGATTGTCTTTGGTGTTTAATATAAAGCATTTGCATTCAAAGACTTTGAAATAGCCAATGTTGGGTTTCTTGTTTTTCCAAAGCTCATAGGGAGTTTTCTTAAAAATGGACCTCAAAAGTATTCTATTTAAAACATAACATGAAGTGTTAACTGCTTCGGCCCAAAAATATTTAGGTAAATTGTTTTCATTTAGCATGGTTCTAGCCATTTCTTGAAGAGTTCTATTTTTCCTTTCAACTACCTCATTTTGTTGAGGAGTTCTAGGAGCAAAAAAATTATGGTTAATACCATGCTCATTGCAATAGTCTTCAAAATCAATGTTTTCAAATTCTCTCCCATGATCACTTCTTATACAAGTGATTAAAAAACCTTTTTCATTTTGAATTTTGTTGCAAAACTTTGAAAACTCATAAAAGGCTTCATTATTTTGACTTAAAAACAAGACCCAAGTGTATCTAGAGAAGTCATCCACAATAACATATGCATAAGATTTTCCTCCAAGACTTGGTATCCTAGAGGGACCAAATAAATCCATATGCAACAATTCAAGAGGTCTAGTTGCTGAAATGAAATTTTTGTTTTTAAAAGAATTTTTGATTTGCTTTCCCATTTGACAACCTTCACAAACTTTGTCTTTTTGAAAATTCACTTTGGGAAGGCCTCTAACAAGTTCATCTTTGTTGAGTTGGGAAATGAGGTCCATGTTAGCATATCCCAACCTCCTATGCCACAACCAACTTTGATCATGCATGCTTGAAAAGCATCTATCATGGCCGTCATATTTTGAAATATTTATAGCATAAACATTATCACATTTATGACCTATGAAGATGGTTTTATCATTTTGAATGTCTTTGATAATGCAATGAGATGCTTTAAAAACTACTTTAAAACCTTTGTCACAAAGTTGACTAATGCTTAAAAGATTATGTTTTAAACCATCCACTAATAAAACACTTTCAATAAGAGAGGATGTGCCATTACCAATGTTGCCTTGACCAATGATCCTTCCTTTTGCATTGTCTCCAAAGGTAACGTATCCTCCCTTTCTTTTTGTGAAGAAAGCAAACTTGAATTCATCCCCGGTCATATGTCTTGAGCATCCACTATCCAAGAACCACTTATCCTTCTTTGGTCCCTACAAAAAAAAATTCAAGTGGATTTAGGTACCCATATCTTTTTGGGTCCTTGAGGGTTAGTGACTTTGGATTTTTCAATCCAAACCTTTTTAGCCTTAGTGTTTGAATTTTTTTTAGATCCATTTTTTAAGGGACATGTGCTACTAATGTGCCCTCCTCTTCCACAAAAGTTACAAATAGTAGAGGGACTTGCACTTGAGGATTCTTTTACAAAATAGTTTTTGAAATACTTTTGATTCTTTGAGGATTTGAATCCTAGCCCTTATTTGTCAAAAACACATTTTTGGCTAGCTAAAATCATTTCAAAGGATTTTTGCCCACAAGAAAAAATTGAAAGAGAAGAGGTCAACCATTCATTTTTCTTTTTTAAAACCTCATTTTCACTTCTCAAAATCTCATTCTCTTTTCCAAGATGAGTTTTAGATATTTCATCAATTGAAAATTTTTCTTTCACTTCTTCAAGCTCTTTTTCAAGTTCTTGAATTTTCTTTTTGAGAGAATTATTTTTCAAACTAAGTTTTTCAAAATCCTCATATAATTCTTCAAAAACAGCATGTATATCTTCATCACTAAAGTTAGAGTTTACCTCATCAACATCATCTATTGCCATGAAGCACATGTTTGCCACTTCTTTCTCCTTTTCTTCTTCGGAAGATTTTTCACTATCACTCCAAGTGGCCATCATTGCCTTTTTCATTATTCTCTTGGCTTCACTTTTGTAGAGAGGACAATCATATTTGATATGTCCCAGTTTTTTGCATTTGAAACACACCAAGTCTTTTTTTTCTTCCCATTTCTCCTTGTCATCATGAGATGATGATTCCTTTTTAGAAGGGTCTGTTCTAGAGGTAAATTTTCTTCCTCTAAACCTTTCATTCCTCATGTATTTGTTAAGCTTTCTTGTGATGAGGGCTAAATCATCATCTTCCTCACTTGGTTTTTCTTCTTCAACATCTTCTTCTTCCTTGGTTGTAGCTTTGAGAGCTATGCTCTTCTTCTTTTTGTCTTCACCCTCTTGAAGCTTCTTTGCCAAATTGATCTCATATGTCATCAATGACCCTATGAGTTCTTCCATAGGTAGCTTAGTCAAGTCTTTTACTTCTTGAATTGCGGTGACTTTAGTATGCCACTTTGATGGGAGTGACCTCAATATCTTCATCACCTTCTCGGATTCTTTGTAGGTCTTTCCCAAAGCTTCAAGACCATTGACAATGTCGGTGAACCTAGTAATCATCTCAACAATAGTCTCATTTTCTTTCATTGAAAATAATTCATAATTATGAACAAGTAAATTTATTTTTGACTCTTTCACTTGATTTGTTCCTTCATGAGTTATTTCAAGTAATCTACAAATTTCTTTAGCTGATTTGCATTGACAAATTCTATTGTATTCATTTCTATCCATAACACATTGCAAAGTAAAAACAGCCTTAGCATTTAATTGAAAATTTCTTCTATCAAGCTCATTCCATTCTTGCTTGGGTTTTGGAACCAAAACTCCATCAACTAGCTTAGTAGGAAAAGTTAGACCATCTTCAATGACATCCCATACATCTAAATCGGTTGATTGCAAAAACCAAGTCATTTTGGTTTTCCAATTGGGATAGTCGGTTCCCGTAAAGAATGGAGCTCTATGTTTTGCAAAAATTTCAGTGTGGGATGAGCTTGATGGAATAGCCATTTCCTCTCAGACGATTAGGTCTTAAACAAGAGGTCTAGCTCTGATACCAATTGAGAAAATAAAGGCTATACTTAATTAAGAAAAACACCCAAGAGGGGGGTGAATTGGGTTTTTCAAAAATATTTTCAATAACAACAATTTCAAGCACAATATAAATGAAAGTAAAGAGATAGAGTTAAAGAATTCAAACTCGGGTTTTATAGTGGTTCGGCACTTCCTTGCCTACGTCCACTCTCCTTAATCTCCTAACCGAGTGAGGGTTCCACTAACTTGAAGCTTCAACCAAGCTTCTAATCTTCTTACACTTGGATTTCGGCTCCAATGGGCTCTTACACAATCTCTTCAAGAATTACACCTCTTGAAGGCTTAAACGCTTGGCTTTTACAAGAATAAAACACCCAACCTAGCTCAAGGATGGATCAAATACAAAACAAGGCTAGGATGACTCACAAAGGTGCACTAAGGAGTATGCAAATGATGATTTAATGCACCAAGAAAGAAATGGGAGCTTTTTGATCAAGAACAGGTAGGTAGACAATTGATTGCAAGTGTTCTCTTATTCATAAATGAAGTGGAGCTCTTAATTTATAGGTTTCTAAGATCGGGAGTCAAAAACAGCAAAAGGTACCCTCGACCGGTCGAGCTAAGGGTCGACCGCATCACTAGCCAATGGGCATTAAATGCTTTGACAGGTTACCGTTGCCTTGATCGGACCTTGACTTGGAAGGGTGTGAACCTCAACAGGTAAGAGAAGGCTACTGGATGAGAAAGAGTGTTTTTGACACTTCTTGACCGGTCCTCGACTGGACAGGGTTAACCGGTCGACTGGTTCCCCAACCGGTTGAGCCGGTTGGCCATAGCCTCGATCGGTTGAGCCTTTTGGCCCCGAAAACTTTCCTTTTAAAATTCCTTTCTTTTCTACTACTTAGGCAAGGTCTTTAGGTGAATAAATATGCCAGTTTTAAAACATTTTGCCTAAGGTACATTTGATAAAACTCGGGTTTGAATGAATTTGAAAGTTTAAAGAATAAACCGAGTTTTTCAAAGATGCATGAAATGGCATGAAAACCTTAAGTGCACCCTTGCATTCATCTTACATTCATTTCCTATGATCAAGGGACTTCCAATAATCTCGGTCTTGTATCCATTTGGTGCTTGGATGAATTTCCAAAATTATACCTGAGATTCTTTATCATTAAAAACAATTAGCCACTTAACCATGGTTTGTTATCATCAAAACCTGATTAGGAGAACCCTTGGGCTAACATATATATATATATATATATAATAGTACATTCAATTTTTAACAAAATGGAACGAGTCCATTTAATAGTGATTTTAGAAAGTGTTTTTAATATTTTTAATATTTAAAATTTTTTATTATTAAAGTATTAAAAATATTAAAAACGTTTTCTAAAATCATTTTCAAACTTACCCTTAGAATTACGAAATATGCCTAAAAAGAAATTGAAAGTTTTCAATTGTTTAAAATTATAAATACTTACATAGTATGGTCATGGTCTGCTTTATTGATTTTCATAGGAAAGTTGGTCTTGGCCTTGGGGCCACGAAACTCTCTAGCGGCGGCATCATACGCCTTGGCAGCTTCCTCTGCCGTATCAAAAGTTCCAAGAAAAACACGGCTCTTCCTTCGAGGATCCCTGATCTTAGTGGCGTATCTTCCCATGGTCTCTTCCTAACGCCTCTGAAACGCACCTCCCTAGCATTGGTGCTAGGCTTAACCCCAGCAACATTTGGATGCTCTCGCCATTTGAAATGCACCTCCTTAGCATTGGTGCAAGGCTTAACGCCAGAACCTTCATGTGGATGCCCTTCCAGTTTAAAATGCACCTCTTCAACATTGGTGCTAGGCTTAATGCCAGCAACTTCATGTGGATGCTCTTCCAGTTTGAAATGCACCTCTTCAACATGGGTGCCAAGCTTAACGCCAGCAACTTCATGTGGATGCCCTTCCAGTTTGAAATGCACCTCCTCAACATTGGGGCTAGGCTTAACGCCAGCAACTTCATGTGGATGCTCTTCTGGTTTTCTGTATTGAAAATAAAAAATAATTACAATTTGTATATAAGATCTAATAACTTTTTAGATCTTAGTAGTGATTAAAACTTAAGGTGTTTCAAGCTTAAAAAAAATGGTGAATGAAAGTGAGAGTGCGTGAAGTGGTCATCAATGTTGATGTGTGTTTGGCTGCTAAGAAAATATCAGAGATCTTTCGAGAGCAATACTCACTGAACGTCGTCATCTAAGCCCTCAGCATCGGAATTTGAATGAATATCGCTGAGATCGCTCTTATCATCTCCACTATTGCCGCTGAGCTCCATAGAATCCACGGCACCGGGGTCCCTAGAACCCTCCGCCGGAAACTCTTCTGTCTTCCTCCGCTTTGGTTCCATGGCTCACTGCCACTGGAAGCTGTGCTTGTTCTGAGGTTGAATCCACATTTGGACACCCACATGCCCCTGGGCTCCTAACATTTTGTGGATTTCTATGAGGGGCATATTGGTCATTTTCGAAATTAAATGACAATTTTTCTCTATGTAAAAGATATTATATATTATTATTTTGCTATTGATTGTAGTGTTATGGATAGCTCTCTCCTCAAAGTGCCTATTTTTTATATTCAATTGAAGGTGGCCAAAATCAGACACAATTAAAATTATTATTTTTTAATCTAACAACAATTTTATATTCAATTACAACTGGCAAAAGTCAGAAACAATGAATGTTCTTATTTTTTTAATCAACCACATTTTTATATTTATGTTCAGTTACTTGTAGCAAAAGTCGTCGAATACACCTAATATTATCAATTTCTTTATTATTATTATTATTGCATGAGAACTGGAGTTTAATTTTCTATAACAAAAAGACGCCCTTTGTCTATGAATTTCAAGAAGGGAAGGCAATCTTCTGGGCTAATCGGGTAACCCGTCTCGCCCTACCCCTATTGGGATGAGTGTGAAATATAAAAAACGGATATAGATTGGGTATGAGAATATTTTAAAAACCCGAATCAGGTTTGGGACGGGTATGGATTTTGTTCCAACCCGTACCGTCCCGCCCCGCCCGAATATAAATTTACAAAATTACCCTTCAACTACTAGTAAAATGTCAAAAAACTCTCCATATATATACTTCATTCTTTCCCATTTGTCCTAATTCCGAAGGCCGCTCCTTTTTTTTTTTTTTTTTCCTCTGATATAGTGGTCTTTCATTCTTCCCATTTATCCTAATTCCGAAAATCGCTTCTTCTTCTTCTTCCTCTGATGCACTACTTGAAACCCTATCTTCAGGATCAATACTACTTTTTTTTCCTCCCTCACACCAACTCAAATACTCTAAAATCAATTCCATCTTATTCTTGGTTTAGCCTTAGAGCCCAAAACTCCTCTTTTGTGACATCAAACTTGTCATAGACTTCGATCTCCTTGCCCTAAATATGCGCAACACAATCATCTAAAACATCACCTTAAAGTCTTTGTTTGAGAGCACAACTCAAAAGGAATGTGAAAGTCTTTGAAGTAGTGGATTTGATGAAGTCTTGGTTCAAAGATTGGCTTGAAGAGGGATTCACATCCATGGCTGATATTGACCCATTTTCCCGTTTGGTTCAGTTTTCATTATGTTCTCTTGTAAATGGTTCAAATGATTTTTTTTTTTTTTTTTGTGTGTTTTGCATTAATTTTGAATCATTTAAGCTAACCATGGGCTTAAAATTATTGATTGTTGTGGAGTTAATTTCAACTTTTATATTATTTTTTCATATTTGGTATATTATCATAATCTCGTTATTTTGTAGTGAAAGGATAATGCATTTGGGTATGAGATCTACTCATCACCAATTAGGATTAGGGCTTAATGGACATTCGGGACGTGGTGGGGATGGTAATTCTTTTATTAACGGGGATGGGAACCAATCAACCTACCTTGACACGAGTTTGTGCCGGGGATGGGAAATAACTATATAATTGGGTGCGAGAATGGGATGGGAATGACCTGTTCCAAACCCGCCCGTTGCCATTCCTAATTTCAAGAGAAAACATGAACTCATTATTGTTATTATTATACAAGTGTTAAAAGCAAGTAATTTAACCTGGTTGTTGTTGTACGATAAAGTATTCATTCATCACTTTGATTTCAAAAAGTGAGTGGTAACAATTGTGGACAGTTGTTTGGTAAATGTTTTTAAAAACAATTTTTAAAAACAATTTTATGACATTTTATAAAATAAAAATTTATTTAGGAGCTTAAAATGTTTTTAACTTATTTTTAATATTTTTAAATATTTTTTGAAAAATAATTTTTATCTCTTGTACTTTATTTTTAATCATCTTACATGTTTGTATAACTATTTTTTAAAAACAATATTTAAAAACTAAGTTAAAATAATTAAAAAAATGTTTTCTAAAAACATCTTATTTTCTGTTATCAAGAACAAAAAAGATAAAACAATTTTTTTTTCATAATTAGATGTACCAAATTTTCTTAAGGATGTACCTAAAGTTTCAAAATTCGTTCCGGGGTCATGGGGAATGAGCTTCAATCACTTCCTGAGGATCCTTAAAGGAACAAATGGACCATGGGAATGAAGATAATGGTGACGATAGTTCGAGGATTGAATGTATCAAATTTTCTTAAAGATATACTTAGGGTTCCAAAGTTTGTTATAAGGTGAAGAATGACCTCTAATCACTTCTCGAGGGTCCCCAAATGATCAAACGGACAATGGAAAATGATATAGAGGTCCTGGTAGTCCGATAATTGGATATACCAAATTTTCTTAAGGATTTATCAAATTTTCTTAAAGATGTACTTAGGGTCCTAAAGTCTGTTTTGGGGTGGGGAACGACATTCGATCACTTTCCAAGGGTCTCAAAATGATCAAATGGGCCATAGGAAGGGAATAAGGGCCTTGATAGCCCGAGAATTGGATGAACCAATTTTTTTTAAAGATGTATCCAAGGTTCCAAAGTTTGTTCCAAAGTGGGAATGACCTCTAATCACTTCCCAAGGGTCCCTAAAGGAATTAATGAACCATGATAATAGAAATAGGGGTCCCGATAGCTTGAGAATCAGATGTACCGAATTTTCTTAAGAATGTACCTAGGGTTCCAAAGTCTGTTCTAGGGTGAAGAACAACCTCCAATTCCTTCCCAAGGGTCTCCAAAGGAATATATGGACCATGAAAATGAAGATAGGGGTTACAGTTCCTCTAAGAATGGATGTACCTAGGTGTGGACCCGTATTTTTCACGTGCGTCCCCACTCGATCGGCGAGACTCGCTTTTTATGGTGAAAATTTTATTTTGAAAAAGTCGGAGTTGCCACTTATTTTATTTTATTTTAAAGGGAAAATAAAACCCTAAAAAATGACTCCATAGTTTTTGGAAAAGCATGTCTTTGAAAAACCCAAGTCTAGGTCTAGGAATCATGTTACTTGTTGGGAAGGTACCTCTAGAAGGTAGCATCCCTCTAAGCCCTACAAAGGTCTCTACTGACTAAGTTAAGGGAAGTGGGACAATTAATTGGTTGATCATAGATACCTAAGTAGACTAAGGTGATTTCAGAATTAACATGCCAAGCCAAAAAGTCAAATCATGATCATAAAAAAGAGTCAAAATGTGTACCTGGATTGCTTTTCAAGCACTATCATAAAACATCAAAGTTAGTATAGAAATATAACACACAATATGCATTTTATCCAAGCAAGTCAAACATACATCTAAGCACCCAAGGATTAAATCAAAACATGGATATAACTCATGATAACATGCATTTTCATAGAATTTTGGAATTAGAGGATAGATAACGTACCTAGATAGCAAGTATATTTTATAAGATTCCTTCAAAAATGCTAGAGTGGTTAGGGCAAGCATAAATTATATAAAATATCTATTATGTCTAATATATAGTGTCAAAGCCAAAATTGAGCTAAGATAAATCAAATGACTCCAAAAATAATAACAATTTCAAGTAAAGTATAAAACCATCAGCATGCAGTTAGAAAAGGAAGCATCATAAAACAATTTCTAAAAAAATGGCATAGAGTGGAATTTAATTACGAGAAATTTCAGGAGACAATTCCTACACATCTGGATCAACATACCGAAAGCTAAACACTCATTCAAAGGATAGATCATAGCAAAGACACCTAAAAGTTCTACAAAGTCCAAATTTGATAAGAAAAGTGACATGCATAAACGAATTTTTTAAAAAATAATAATAAATGATCACATAAAATCATAAAAAAAATCACACACATATTTCAAAGTGTCTATATGTATAAAAAATAAATTTAGGGTCGGATAGTACTCAAAAATATTTTTAAAACACTAAAGCTAATCAGATGTCCAGAATCTGGCATGCATAGTAGGCACGACTTTGGAAAATCATATCTCCCTCAAAAAGGTATATTCTTTTTTATATTTTATGTGTATAAGATCAATTTCAAGAAGCCTAAAATTGAGTAAAAATATTGAATCAAATTTAAGAAGTCTTCTGGTTATTTATTTTTGCAAAAATATCTTGGGTGTTTAGAACTAGGTGAAAATTGAGTCCCCTTAAAGACTCATTTATATTTTCTATTCCAGAATGACTTTCTAACTCAAACAAAAATTTAAATTCAAGCTTAAGAAGTGAGGAAAGTCATACAAGTTTTGGAAATTTTTTTAGAATATTCTAAAGTTGCTAAAACGAATTTTAAATCTAGAATGTCAGTAGTTGAATGAAAACTGACAACAAGTGGTTTCTTGAAATTTGAAATTTTGATGAACCTAGAAACTCTTTAAGGATGAAATTTGAAGGAAACTGGAATTGTTTAGCAAAACAAAGAAAGAGAAGGATGGTGTGATTGCCCTTGAGAATGAGTGAATGGTGCGTATAGTTAAGATCATTTATGGAGGTTGACTGATTATATATTACACATGCTGCATGCTGTAACGTGGCTTCAGAGAGGACGCAAACCACCCCGTTTTCAATCCTTGATGCAGCTGTTAGTGGAGCCCATTCATAGTGGCAATAGAGCTGTAAATTCCTTCTGAGTTGTGTGCTGAAATTGAATTCCAAATGCACTTTGTCTCTTGTAGCATTGCTGATTGCATGAAAAAAAAAATGATAGCATGTTTGCCCATATGCAAACTGTTGACCTTTTTATGCATGGACTTTCACAAAGAGCCTAGCTAGAGCAACAAGAGACATCAAACTGCTAATGCTATGGGGTACAGTCCCATCAATTTAATTTCCTTAGGGGCATTTGAAAGTACTAATGACCTGCATAAATGCACCATTTCTTTTGATAAAATATAGAGTTTCAGAGTCATCGCAAATTCCAAGAACATCATGAGATTCTAACCAGGCTCCATATATAGGGAAACTTGTGTTTTGATGGGGCCATTTGGTAAATATATACTTTTCGGAACCCAACTTTATGAAATCTGAAAACCAGCTTTTAATGTGAAAAAAATGTATCTTTTTTATGCACTCTAAGTTGGTTGCATTTTTTGTACTGAGATTGTCTTTTTTTTTTTCCTCCCGTACCCACCATCCGCCTCTCCCTCCCCAGTGAAACCAACCAGTCGGCGTCATCACCGACCGCCACTCACACTGTCTCATCGGCCGACAGGCAAAGGTTGTGTTTTTCATCCTGGCTAAAAAATTGTGGATTTAGGGTTCGTGAAATTTAAATCCAATGGCACAAAAACAAAGAGACCCCTAGAACATATCCAGAAAACACATGGAGCAAAAAAAAAAAGAAGCAATTTTTTTTGTTTTTCTTGGGGGTTTTGCATGGATTTTCTTGAAAATCAAACGAGGATGAATTTTCTCGAAAATCGAATGGGGGATGGATTTTGTTAGGGATCAAATGGGGATTTTCTTTTTTGCTTCCGCCGTCGCCGTCAATGACCGTGAGAGTTGTTGGTTGCCATCGTCAATGGCAACCAACCGTGCCTTCTTCCCTCCGGCCTTGGTTCTCCACCATTACCACCACCTTCTTCTCTCTTGGTGATGTCAAAAGGAAATGAAAGAGAGAGAAAGAGGGAAGGGAAAAGGAGAGAAGAGGAGATTGCCGACCGAAGAGAGCTGTGAGTGGCGGTCGATGATGACGCCGACCGGCTGGTTTCACTGGGAAGGGAGGAAGAGGCGGATAGTGAGTACGGGAGGAAAAAAAAAAACAATCTAGGTACAAAAAATGCAGTCGGTTTAGAGTGCATAAAAAAAATATAATTTTTCACATTAAAAGCTGGTTTTCAGATTTCATAAAGTTGGGTTTCGAAAAATATATATTTTCCAAATGGCCCCATCAAAATTTCCCCCATGTGTAAATGTCCCAAGGCTGTTACTTGTAAAAATGCCACATGACTCCTAGTAGTTATCATCCTTTTGCAAAATGGTTATTTGATTTCCAGCAGCTACAGCCACACGTTCACCTCTCAGGGAGACAAACAAGGATACCCATCTCTTCAATTTTTTTTTGACGCATATAGCCACTCTATTTCTCTTTAATCTGACTCAAACCTCAAGACAATGACAAAAAACTCCCTTTGGCACCTTTAGTTTTTCAATAGTTGAACTGGTGGCTTCAGTATCAACTCCCATATCCAGTCCAAAAACACACCCATTGCAGCCACATGCTCCCTAGATTGCACATGCTGAAGGCTCACAAATCGAGTCTGCATAGCAAGCAGCATTCCCAATATATACCTGCAGTTACACACCACGTACAACCTCATCGAATACCTGCCCGAAATCAAAAGCACCATGGCACAAAGCGGAATCAAATTGATAATAAACACATAACCGCCCCAAGCTGAAACCATATAGAAGTGTCCAAAACTGGCTTCTCGGTATGCAAAGTAGTTTGGCTGTGGCTTTGTCATCAACCTTATACGACCTTCTTTCAAGAAGGACCCATACGTCTGCCACTTGGAATCATTTCTTAAGGAAAGACATGCATGCATGGTAGTCTGATTGTTAACGTGGGTACAAGTAAGACACGTTTCTGATAGCAATTTGGAGTACACTTGCTTGAAACACGCATGGTATATTGAACCATAATCTTCCCTCCTCTTTAGAAAGTTGTTTAGTGATTTTAACATCTTTTGATAGGAATGAAATAAACCAATCCGCATCAAAGATTTCAGCAAAGTTGCTGCTATCCTTCCAAAAAGATTTCTGGTTCAACTTGGTAATGACAAGAATGGCATTCAAAATACGGGCTGCAACAAACTGCATCTATTATCCCCCTCCTCTGAATTTTGTGGTGTCAATTTTAGGTTTTCCGGAATCTCCCAGAACCTCCTTTGCCACCCCATTTAGTGGTCTTCGTAGCTTGCTACCTCTAGTTTCTCCAGTTCACTACAACTCATTGGAATTAACTATCCAATATTTGAGTGAAATTGCTGCACACTTCATCCCTCATATCAACACTTCCATCATTTCCCCAATACATGCTCGAACACATAGACGAGGACTCCAACACCGTGTGAAAGAAGGAGCAAAAAGCGTAGATGAAAACATTAAAAAAAATTCCGGGGGAAGGATGAGTAGAAGGGGAACATCAATAGCCTCATTTCAAGAGCAGATCCATGGGCTAAAATGAGAGAATGATTCAAAACAGATTTTTAACATAACAGAGTAGGATTTCTATCATCATATTCAAAGACAGGCCCAAATGCAGATTTCTTTTAGATAGAATCAATGGCATTAATAGAATCAAGAACATAGCAAATAGACAAAGAACCAATTTCAACACAACAATTTGTGGCCCTTGCCGCCCACACCAATCAACAAAATAAATGCCCAGAATCATCAGGAATTGAACATAAGATAAAGCATAGAAAATGACTGAAAACGTACATGGGCAGTCTCCACCCGATTACTTGGCTTTCCCGCTATGGTTCTTATCTAAAATCCTCAAAAGAAAACCCTATGAACCGCTGTTCTCCTTTTTCCCACCAAAACGATCCCTTAAATCTTTCTCTCCAGTGTTCCTTTTCGAATCTCTTAGCCTCCAGAAAACCCCTCTACTGAAAAGGAAAATCCAACTCTCTTTCTTCCTTTCTTCCTATATCTCCTACTCCGTGCTCCCTTTTCTTTTCTTCCTCTGAAAAACAATCTCTGAATTTCCTATATTTCTTCCCCTTTCTCAAAACAATCTCCGAATCTCCTATTTTTCTCCTCAATGCATAAGCTATCCATAATAGCTTTCTTACTCACGGGGCCTTCATAGCCTTAATAGAATCATGGGTCTTTTCTTGGAACGATAATTCTTGCCTCCACATAATATAAGCAAACCACACTGTTTGTGGATTATATTTCCACTTGTTTTATCATTGGGTTGGGTGCGCATGTCTTTCATGGAGGGAAAGTTGTTTGCCTTCGCTAAAGCAGTAGGACATGAACTAGACTTTACATTTCCAAAATTAGCATTGGTTCCATTTGTAGCATCTCCAGCATAAGTCGAACCTCATGAATAACATGGTACAACTTTTGTCTCATAAGGAACACGTTGCTGGAGATTTCTTGATGAAAAATAAGGAAGTTGACTAATGCATTGCCCATCAACACCCATAAGAGTCCCACTAACATACAGATTGTAGCCAGACAGATAATAAACCATTCCATTATTTGATTGTACACCTGTATAAGAACCATCTACATTATAGTAGCCATGATCATCTTACTTTGCAACTGACTCTTGATCAGTCTCACCTTTGACACTAGCAGTGGCTTCCCCAAGAGCTTTGCCATCATTGCACCCTCCAAGCATAAATAATCTTGACCCATAGGCAACCATGCAACTTCTTCTAGATTGATTCAAGCCATGGAAGTTTTAGGAAGTATCAAGTAACACTGTTGTCAGCCATAGCTCCAATTCTTCAAAGTCCTTTAATCTTAGAGTCAATATAACAGCCACCAGAGGACGAGTGTGAATACTGACATTCCTGCCTTATGATCACCATGGAGGAAACTCACTCGTCCGCCTACAGTTTGCCCTTTAACTTTCAACAACTCCTTGAAGCATTCTAGCACAACCTTAAGTTTCATGATAGCCTCTTCAAATATGGGTCGATAATCTGATCCGGAAAACCTTTCTTTTGAGTCGTGGAAAGATTTCTTGGTTAACCAATATTTGAATAATGGCTCCAAAGCGGTTTAAATAGTGAGCTTCGATTTCCCACAATAACGTTAAAGTTTAATTAGTTCACAAACACCGTTAAACTCGATCAAAGCTTTGAAACCCAGTTAAGCCAAACTAAATATTTAAACCCAAAGCCTAAATCCCAAGAAAATCTCTACAACTCAATTACAACATAAAAATAAAGGCAAGAGAAATAACTTTCCATGGTGCTGTAGCAGAATGGTAATATCCTTGAGAATTTCTGGGTCTGAATGGAGTTGAAATTGGCCTCTTTTTTTTTTTCAAAAGATGGTGGGGATATCAGAGAACGAGAGCATGATTCTCAAACACCAACATCAAAGACAAACCCATACATCAACCATTTATCAAAAGAACCAAAGCGATACCAAAAAACAGGGTATACATATACGTAAAGATATTCAATAATATAGGCAAACAACCCTAGATGTTCACACTAATCAATAGAGTAACACACAGATCTGCAGAAAAAGGATGTTGGTCCATAAAAAAAAATGAGAAAATATAAGTTGTGTGACCATACCAGGAAGGATCTCTTCTCAAGAAGTATTGTTTCTTCTAGTCCGTCGTGTTCTCTTCCAAAATCCTGAAAAGTTCTCCTCCTAAAGTTCAGAAAAGTTCTTTTTCCCTTTCTCTAACAACTCTTCACCAGAAAACTCTTTCCTTCACTAGAATCTTCGAATCCCTATACTTCTTCCTGCTATATCTCCTTCTGAAAAATAATCTCCTCAGCCATCCCACTCAAAATTTCCACCAGCCCGTGTTTTTATAGCAATTGGAGTCGTCCCAGCTGAGGACTCCTCCTATCTCCAAATCTTATGTCTCATGCACCAGAAAAACTCTTTTTCAATTTCAAAAATGAGTCCATGCATATCACGTAAAGAGTCCTACCTTCTCCAAAGACTGCTCCATTGGCAAATTTTCCTAAAAAACTTCAAATTATTAAATCAGATAAATAAATAAAAAATAAAATGAATAAATAAACCAGAAAATGATAAAAAATAATAATAATAGATAAATAACAAGATAATGAACAAATAAATAAAAAAATAAAAAAGATAAAACTTCTAAATAAATAAAAGTGATTGATAACAATAAAAATAAATTAAAATAAATAAACAAATAAAAAAATATAATAAATGATTAAATAAAAGTGATTGACAGTAATAATAAAAAATAAAAATAAATAAATAAGTAAATGAGATAAATGATCCATGCAACCATACAAGTCGCGCTAAAAATGTCTAGTGGGCCAAGTGGGCCTAAATGAACCTAGGGTGCCTAAATGGGCCTAAAGTGCCTAAGTGGGTCTAAGGTGCCTAAGTGGGTCTAAGGTACCTAAATGGGCCTTGGGTGTCTGAATGAACTTAAATGGGCCTACAGTGCCTAAGTGGACCTAAGTTTAAATTATGGCTGCCAAGAGTCACAACGGAGTTAGATAAATCCCTCAACCAAAGTCCCCAAGGTGACTTAAAAAAAATAAGTTATACGAGTAGTAATGGGCCACCAAGGAAACACTGTGAAACACTGGAAGTGAACTTAAAGACATATGTTAGAGGAACAAAATGGAGGGTCTACACTAGGGTTCCAAAGTTTGTTTTGCAGTGAGTAAGGACCTCCAATCACTTACCAAAGGTCCTAAAAGGAATATATAGACGATGATAGATAGAGATTCTAGTTCCCTTATAAATGAATGTACCTATTTTTTTTTTAAGGATATACCTATTTTTTTATGAAATTAATATAAAAAGTTAAATACATTTTTTTTATGAAAAATATATTTTCTTTTGTATTTCATTTTAATTAAAAAAATTAAAGATTTTAACCAAACAAAAAGTTAGATTCACGATCAAGTTAAAACTATAAGAAAAAAAATAAAAGTACCATCACTTATTATGATTTTGAGATGATAAGTTTAAAATAAAAGGAAAAAAGAAAAATAATATAAACAACAAAATAGTATTACAAAGATATTTGGAAATGTTTGGATATCAAATGTGAAAAGATGTGCTAGCTTCCATATCTAAAGAAGCATTTTTTTTCTATACATTTTAGATGTGTCATCTCTACACTTCACAAACAATAGCAATATTTATGTATACTTTATGAACTAATTAACTTGTCTTATTTAACACTCATAAAATTTGAGGGACCAAAGTCAATTTTGTCCTGATATTTGAAGGATTAAAATCAATTGAAATGATTAATATGGTTGAAGACCTGAAATGATTGGGGTTTGAGTAATTTTAACATAGAAAACCATCTTCAAAAGATAATTGGATATTAAGACAAAAGAGTTTGAAAAAAGACAATAGGTAAAGAAATTGTATTAGACCAATGATTTGAATGATGTGCTTCCAATCAATTGTAACAAAGAGTACCTCTATTTATATATAGGCTTATAATCTAGACTAAGAATGCTTTAGTATACTTGAATTATGATGTTTGTTTTAGAAAAATACTATGATAAAGAAAATGAAGTTAAAAAAAATTATTTTTTTTATATTTCATTTTAAGATTAAAAGATATAAGAAAATGAAATATAATTACAATTTATTAGAAGTCTACGTTTTAATATTTATTTATTATTAGAAATTAATAATATCTTTTCTTTTGTAATTGTCTAAATATGTGTGCAAAAATATCATTACACAAAGTGACAAAGCCACTTAGCTAACCAAATGTATTTTGTCCGGTCATTAGTTAACTTTAAAACTATGTTTGGTTCTAAAAAATATTAAGGAAAGAAAAAATATAATAAGAAAAATTATTTTTTTATCTTTGGTTTCACCATGTAAAATAAAAAAGAAAATTAAATATAATTAAAATTAGATAGAAATTTATTTATTTTTAAATTATTTAATCAAAATAAAAAATAAGTTAAATAAATTTAAAATAAGATATAAAATAATTTGTTAATTTTAAATCTATTTTTTTTCTTCACTTTTTACTTCTTCTATTTTTTTCTTTAATTAAACATAACCTAAAAGGCCACATGAGAAAAGAAAAAAAAAATTTCTAAACCCTAAAACATATAAACTATTGCCACCCGGAACACGTGGAAGTCCACTTTTCAAAATGATAGAAGAATCTACTCAAAAAACAACCATGTCATTAATTATCTATATTTTTTAAAACTATTTGCTTTGTAGGACTTGGGATCAGGTCAACGAATTTGAAAAGACAAAACCACCACCAAATTGTCAAATGGTTGGAAAATGAGCTTAGTATATATACGTAAACTCAAGCGTATGTTTGAGCACTTTGATTCATACGTTTAAGTGTATTATATAATTAAAAGACAATTACATTCCTCTTCTACGAAGTTTTGGCTAAATACATTTATCATGTACCTCCTTATTTTGAATGAAAAGGAAGTTGAGTAAAAAAAAGAAATGAAAATGATAATAAAAGTATTTGATAAAATTTAAAACCTACAAAAATTAGATGTATTTAACCGAAATCTAAGATGAGCTAAATGAAATTAACTTAAATAAAAATATCAATTTATGTTGCATACAACAAATATATTTAATCAATTATACCATCAGTGTAATTTCTACTCATAACGGATAATATTCATCAAACCACAAAATAATATAAAAATCTAATCAAATTGGACGGCAAATACATTTTTCACATAAAACAAAAGGTGAGTAGTATCATTAAGTCCCATTAGGCTTATTTAGTTATTAAGGCTATGTTTGGTTCCCCAAAAATTTGAGGAAAAATATGAGAAAAAGAAAATAAAAAGGAAAAGTGAAAGAAAAGAAAAAACAAATGAAAATATAAAATTCATTCAAAATCAATAAATTATTTTTATGTGTTTCTTTAAATTCATCTGACTTATTTTTTCTTCATTATGTAAAAATTAAATAATTTTAAAATATATAAATTTCTAACTAATTTTAATTATATTTAATTTTCTCTTATACTTTTCATTGTGAAATCAAACATGAGAAAACAATTTTCTTTAATTTTTTCTTCTTTTCTTAATCCTTTAACCAAACATAGCATAAATTTAAGATTTAACTTTCCCATTATCTTTTATATATATATATTCTACACAATGACTTATAAACTCAAAAGCTCATTTTCAGATAAATTATCATTTTTATGATGCTTACTTTGTCATTTTCCTTTTTGCAAGCAAAATGTTATTTTTGCTTATATAATTAAAAGACAATTTCATTCATCTTCTATGAAGTTTTGGCTAAATACATCTAGCTTATATAATTTTTTTTGAATGAGAAGTATTTGATAATGGAAATTGAGTAAAAATAAGAAATAAAAATGATAATGGAAGTATTTGATAAAATTTCAAACTTACGAAAATTAGATGTATTTAACCGAAATCTAAGAGGAGCTAAATGAAATGAACTTAAATAACAATATCAATTTATGTTGCATACAACAAATATATTTAATCAATTATACCATCAATGTAATTTCTACTCATAACGGATAATATTCATCAAACCACAAAATAATAGAAAAATCTAATCAAACTAGACGACAAATGCCTTTTTCACATAAAACAAAAGGTGAGTAGTATCATTAAGTCTCATTAGGCTTATTTAGTTACTAAGGCTATGTTTGGTTCCCAAAAAATTTGAGGAAAAATATGAGAGAAAGAAAATAGAGAGGAAAAGTGGAAGAAAAGAAAAAACGAATGAAAATATAAAATTCATTCAAAATCAATAAATTATTTTTATATATTTCTTTAAATTTATCTCACTTATTTTTCTTCATTATGTAAAAATTAAATAATTTTAAAATATATAAATTTCTAACTAATTTTAATTATATTTGATTTTCTCTTATACTTTTCATAATGAAATCAAACATGAGAAAACAATTTTCTTTAATTTTTTCTTCTTTTCTTAATCTTTTAACCAAACATAGCATAAATTTAAGATTTAACTTTCCCATTATCTTTTTTTGATATTCTACACAATGACTTACAAACTCAAAAGCTCATTTTCATATAAATTATCATTTTTATGATGCTTACTTTGTCATTTTCCTTTTTGCAAGCTAAATGTTATTTTTGCAAGATTAGGATAATAATTCAAGGTTGGGGTTCTAGATATTTTCCATGTAAATTATAATTTTAATTATTCTTAACAAATTATATTCTAATTTATTATCATGACATCATGTCTAACATTCATATTATGACATTCATTAAATTTAAGGTTATGTTTGGTTCTTCAAAAATACTAAGGAAAGAAAAAAAAATATACTCAGCTATGTTTGGTTCTCAAAAAATATTAGAGAAGGAAAAAAAAAATATTAAGGAAAATGGTTTTTTCATATTTGATTTCATTGTAGAAAATATAAAAGAAAATCAAATATAATTAAATTAATTGAAAATTGATTTTATTTTTAAATTATTTAATCTTGTTATAATTGAGAGAAATAAGTAAAATGAGTTTAAAGAAATGTACAAAAATAATTTTTTAAATTTAAACCTATTTTATATTTTTCTTCACTTTTTCTTTCTTTTTATTTTTTATCTCTTTTTTCTTTTTTTCACATTTTCCCTCAAATTTTCCAGGAATCAAACATAGCTTAAAGAAAATAAATTTCTCATATTTGGTTATTTTTTGGAAAATACAAAAAAAAAAAAAAAATTCAAACATAATTAAAATTAGGAAAAAAACTTAAATATTTTCAAATTATTTAATCTTTACATCGATAAGTTAAAATAAGTAAACAAGTTTAAAATAATAAATAAAAATAATTTATTAACTTTAAATCTATTTTTTATTTTCCTTTGACTTTTCCTTTCTATTTTCTTTCCCTTACATTTTCCCTTAAAATTTTCAAAAATCAAACATAGTTTAGCTATGTTTGGTTCTCGGAAAATTTGAGGGAAAATGTAAGGAAAATAAAATAGAAAGGAAAAGTAGAAGAAAAGAAAAAGTGAAGAAAAATAACAAATATATTAAAAGTTGATAAATTATTTTTATTTGTTACTTCAAACTATTTTATATATTTTAACTCATCGATATAAAGATTAAATAATTTAAACATACATAAAATTTTAATTAATTTTAATTATATTTATTTATTTTTTATATTTTTCATAAAACAACCAAACATAAAAAAATCATTTTCCTTTGTATTTTTTTTATTTATTTCCTTAATGTTTTCCATGAACCAAGCACAACCTAAATGAAACCACTCATTTGTTATCTTGTATCATAATTGGGGGGAAAGATATCCCATTGGGAGCAGCCCATTTCATGGTAAATAATTTGAAACCATATTCCCTAGGAAATGATAAGAAATATAACAGCTTTCAATGTTTGAAAAGCCCAGTAAATAGAAATAATGTTCTAAATTCAAATTCATTATTTTTTTTTTCCTTTCCTACCTTCTCTTAGCCGATAAATAGAGCATAACAATATTATTTTCCAAATGCCTATCTGAACAAAATCTGTAAGAATCTCAAATGAATAAGGTCACAGTAATATTACAACTTGAAGGTTGAAAGGGTTACCTGCTTGAAGGTCATGCATCCAAGAAGAATCATAGTTGAAAGTTACAACTCTTGACAATCGTGCATAAACTTAATCAATTTTATTTATTTTTGGTTAAATAATAATAATAATAATAATTATTATTATTATTATTATTATTATTATTATTAAAATAATAGCAACTAATAACAATTTATTTCAAATAAATTTAAAAAATAACTTTTATTGTTTTTTAATATGCAAAGAAACCATCTCTTCTTGGTTAACGTGGTGTCGTGATAATGCAAATTAAATATACGAGGGAAGACAACACTTAGGTTATGTTTGGTTATTGGAAAGTGTGAAACCAAGGTTTGGTTAATCATGATTTTGATGATAACAAAATAAGGTTTAGAACTAATGACTACATTTTAAGTGTGATCAGGTAAGACGACTTCTAAAGTGGCAATCCAAAGACAAATCAAGCCAAAGAGAAATCATGAAGAAGAAGACCACCTCAAAGAGAAGAGTTTTTCAAGACCAAAGTTTCTTAAGATCTCTTTGTAAGGTTGTTGGTGCACTAGGACTTTCATGCATTTCATTCTTTATTTATGCACCAAAATCATCCAAGAGTAATATTGTTTTAAATATCTTAAGAATTGGATGATTTCATGTTTTCAACTAAAACCTTGTGTTAAATGATTTTCAAACTTGTGTTAAAAGGTTTTAAGTTGAAAAAGGTTGAGTGTTGAGCCAAAAAAATGGCTCAACCGGTCGAGGACTGGTTGAGGGAGGCCAAAAAGTTTCTCTATCTCCCAGTGACCTTTTCTTCCCGGTCAAGGTTGAACCTCAACCAGTCGAGGTCCGGTCGAGGTCCGGTCGAGGCCCAACGACCACTTTTCTTAACAGCTAGTCAACCGGTCGACCCCTAGCTCGACCGGTCGAACCCTCAACGGCTAGTATGACTTTTTTATTCTATAAAAAGGCTCCAAACTTCATTGTTTAATAAGCAAAACCTTCCCAAATCATTCTTGATTATATTTGAGCCTTGGAAGAGTATTTTTGAGTGCACCATTATTCCAAAACTTGCATATCTTTAGTGCACCATCCAATCCTAGTTTCTCTTGTATCATTTGAGCTTAAAGTTCTTGTGCTAGGATTTTTGAGAGACCATTTTATTTGTAAATCTTTGAGAGGAATTTTCTCAAGTGAGAGGTATCACTTGAGAGGTTGTTCAAGAGTGGGATATCTCTTGAAGAAGTGTAAAGAGTGCTTGGAGCCAAAAGTCCAAGAAGGTGAATTGGAACCATAATCCAATTGTAAAGAAATTGGAAGCTTGGTTGAAGCTTCAAGATAGTGGAACCCTCACTCGGTTAGGAGGTTGAGGAGAGTGGACGTAGACAAGGAAGTGCCGAACCACTATAAACTCTCGTGTTTGCACTCTCTTTTCCCTAACTCTTTTAAATTATATGCAATTGTGTTTATTTTGTTTATTATATATTTGCATATAATTGTCTCTTATTTTTGCATAGTTTAAATTTGTGAAAAAGATACCATCACCCTATTTACCCCCCCCCCCCCCCCCCCCCCCCCCTCTAGGGTGATTACCATTGTTTGGATTAGCCTCAAATTCCTAACAGAAAGTTTGAGAGAAAATGCGAGAAAAAGAAAGTACATAAAAAAAGTAGAAAAAAAAATATAATAATAATAAAAAATTATTTTTATATAGTATTTTAAAGTCATTTCATTTATTTAATTCATTTATATAAATATTAAATAATTCTAAAATATATAGAACTTTTTCTTAATTTTAATTATATTTGATTTTCTTTCATATTTTTATTAGAAAATCATTTTCTTTAGTAGAAGCTGTTGAGGATACTTAGCCTTCCATTACGGGTTACCATATGTATCATATTTGACCCTTGATTATAGGTTATTCTTTTGTATCCATTTACTCCTACTTTCCATTTCCTTTGTAATCAGTTTGATATTATTTGATTTGTAATAATTTCCTATGTTCTATAAATGATTATAAATAGAAAACTCTCACCACCCTTTTACATGTGGTGGTTTAGCAAATATTGTTATGGTATCAGAGCCTGTCTGGTTTAGCAACCCCGATCCTTTCTTCTCCATGGCTTCTGAATCCTCTTCTCATCTTCTTCATTTCAACACTCTAATCCACATGATCACCATCAAGCTTTCTTCCTCCAATTATCTTCTCTATAAAAGCCAACTTCTTCCTCTCCTTGAGAGTCAAGACTTGTTAGGCTACGTTGATGGAACTCTTATTCCACCACCCCGTTTTGAACCAACAACTTCTACCACACTCAGCACCAAATATCTAGCATGAAAAGCAGCCGATCAACGGCTTCTCTATCTCCTACTCTCCTCTCTCACCGAGGAAGCCATCGCTGCCGTTGTTGGTCTCTCCACTACCCGTGACGTTTGGCTCGCATTGGAGAATACATTCAGCCATCATTCGAAAGCCCCATGAACTGTGACTCAAGGATGACTTGCAGTTGATGAAACACGACACCAAACCCGTTACTGAGTATGCCCGTACCTTCAAAACACTTTGTGACCAACTTTATGTCATTGGAAGACCCATTGAGGACACTAACAAAGTGCATTGGTTCCTTCGTGGACTTGGCACATATTTTTCCAGTTTTTCTACCACTCAGATGGCTCTCACCCCTCTTCCTTATTTTGCAGATTTAGTTTCTAAAGCAGAAAGTTTTGAGTTGTTCCAGCAATCCCTTGAGTCTTCTGACTCCACCACTGCGGCATTCACAGTCACTAATCGCGGCCGCACCACTTCCCATGGAACTCCCTTAGCTTCCCGTAGCAACCAACAAGGTCGTTCTCATTCCCATGGCAACAACTCTTCCAACCGAGGACGAACCCACTCTAGTCAAGGTCGTCGACTACCTCGCTGCCAAATTTGTTGTATGGAGGGCCATTATGTTGACCATTGTAACCAACGGTATGCTTAGACTAATTCTTTGCTCATCTTACCGAAGCCTTCAACACATCTTGTTCTCTTTCTGGACTTGAGGCTGCTGACTGGTTTTTGGACACTAGGGCTTCGGCCATATGACCACTGATCCATCTATTTTGGATCAGTCCAAAAATTACACGGGTAAAGACTCTATGATCGTAGGAAACAGTGCTTCTCTACCCATTACCCACACTGGTACTCTTTCTCCTGTTCCAAATATTCACTTATTAGATGTATTGGTTGTCCCTCATCTCACTAAAAATCTTATTTCAATTAGTAAATTAACGTCTGATTTTCCTCTCTCCGTTACATTTACTAATAATCTTTTTACTGTCCAGAATCGTTAAACAAGAAGGGTGGTGGTGACCGGTAAAAGAGATTAAGGGTTATATGTGTTGGAGCGTGGCAACCCTGCCTTTATTTCTGTCCTTAAAAATAAATCTCTACGTGCTTCATATGATTTATGGCATGCTCGCCTAGGCCATGTGAATCATTCTGTTATTTCTTTTTTAAATAAAAAATGATATCTTTCTCTTACGTCTTTATTGCCTTCTCCCTCACTATGTAGTATCGTCAACTTGCGAAAAATCATTGATTGCCTTATTCCCGAAATGAACATAGGTTGTCTCATGTGTTAGATCTTATTCATTGTGACCTTTGGGGTCCTTCCCCCCATCAAATCAAATTTGGGTTTTCTTTACTATGTTATTTTTATTGATGATTATTCCCGATTCACATGGTTTTATCCTTTGCAATTTAAATATGATTTCTTTGATATTTTTCTTCAATTTCAAAAATTTGTGGAAAACCAACATTCCGCTCGTATCAAGGTTTTTCAAAGCGATGGAAGTACCGAATTTACTAGTACTTGCTTCAAAGCTCACTTATGTACTTTTGGCATCCATCATCAACTCTCTTGTCTATATACACCTGCTCAAAATGGTCATGCTGAGAGAAAACATCGTCATGTGACTGAGACTGGCTTGACCCTTCTCTTCCACTCCCACCTTTCTCCTCATTTCTGGGTTGACGCTTTCAGTACTGTAACTTATATCATCAACCGGTTGCCCACTCCACTTCTTGGCGGTAAGTCACCCTTTGAACTTCTATACGGCTACTCTCCGCATTATGAGAATTTTCATCCTTTTAGTTGTCGTGTTTATCCTTGCTTGCGTGATTATATGCCTAACAAACTTTCTCCCCGCAACATTCCTTGCATTTTCTTGGGTTATAATCCCTTTCATAAAAGGTTTCGTTGTCTTGATCCCACCACCACTAGGCTATACATCACCTACCATACTCAATTTCATGAAACTCACTTTCCTACTGTCTCTAGCTCCTAGGCCCAATCTCTTTCCTCTCTTCATATTTCAAATTTCTTGGAACCGGATCTTCACCATATTGATCCATCCCCTCGGCTTCCAGTCTGCCTTCTATTGAGCTTGCTGCTGATTCCTCTTCTTCTTTGGGCTCTCATCCTATGATCACACGAGCCAAAGCTGGTATTTTCAAGACTCGTCATCCAGCGAATCTTAGTGTCTTGGGCTCCTCTGGACTTCTTTCTGCTCTTCTTACATCCACTGAGCCAAAAGGATTCAAATCTACTGCTAAGAATCATGCTTGGCTTGCTACCATGGATGAAGAAGTTTAAGCTTTACAACAAAATGGTACTTGGATTTTGGTTCCTCGCCTTATCAACACCAACATCGTGGGCTCTAAATGGGTGTTTCGCACTAAATATTTGTCGGATGGATCCGTTGAGCGTCTCAAGGCTCGCCTTGTTTCTAAAAGTTATACCCAAGTACCTGGTCTTTACTACACTGACACTTTTAGTCCGGTTGTCAAAGCTACTACTATCCGTGTTGTGCTTTCTCTTGTTGTCACAAATAAATGGCCTATTCGGCAACTTGATGTCGAGAATGTTTTCCTCAATGGCACCCTTACTGAACATGTTTATATGGAACAACCTCCTGGGTATATTGATCCTCACTTTCCCACTCATGTATATCTGTTAAAGAAAGCCCTCTATGGTTTAAAGCAAGCTCCTCATGCCTGGTTTCAGCATTTCAGCTCATTTCTTCTCACACTTGGTTTTTCTTGCAGCAATGTTGACACCTCTCTTTTTGTCTTTCATCAGCAGTCTAGCCTTATTTATTTGCTTCTTTATGTTGATGACATTATTGTTACTGGCAACAACCCATCTCTTCTTGACAGCTTTACTCGCAAGCTTCATTATGAGTTTGCTACCAAGGATTTGGGCTCCCTTAGTTACTTTCTTAGTCTTAAAGCTTCACCCACTCCTGATGATCTCTTTACCAGTCAGTTAAAATATGCTCGAGATATTCTTACTCGTGCTCAGTTGCTCGACAGCAAACCTATTCAGACCCCCATGGTTGTTTCCCAACACCTAACTGCTGATGGTTCTCCTTTCTCTGATCTTACTATCTATCAATCTCTTGTTGGGGCCCTTCAGTACTTGACCATTATGCATCTAGATATTGCCCATGTTGTCAATTATGTCAGCCAATTTTTGCACGCCCCTACTGCAGATCATTTTCTTGTTGTCAAGCGTATTCTTTGCTATGTTAAGGGCACACTCCACTTTGGCCTTACCTTTCGTCCATCCACTGTTCCTAGTGTGCTAGTAGCTTATTCGGATGTTGATTGGGCTGGTTGTCTCGATACTCGTCATTCCACATCTGGCTACTCTATTTATCTTGGTAACAATCTAGTTTCTTGGAGTGCAAAGAAGCAACCTACTATCTCACGCTCTAGCTGTGAATCTGAGTATCGTGCCCTTGCCATGACTGCTGTTGAACTTCTTTGGCTTACGCATCTTTTGCATGACCTCAAGGTCTCCATTCCACAACAGCCCCTGCTCTTATGTGACAACAAAAGTGCTATCTTTTTATGCTCCAATCCCGTTTCCCACAAGCAGGCCAAGCATGTTGAATTAGATTACCATTTCCTTCGGGAACTCGTTGTTGCTGGCAAACTTTGCACCTAGTATGTGCCCTCCCACCTCCAGGTTACTGACATCTTCACCAAAAGTGTTTCTCGACCTCTCTTTGAATTTTTCCTATCCACCACCCTTTTACTTGTGGTGATTTAGCAAATATTGTTAGAAGCAAAGCCTTACAAAATTGAGCAGATTATAAAGATCAAATACACAAGGGAAGTGATGCAAATCAGGGGGAAAGATATCCCATAATTCCGTAAACCATGGAATTATTATGTGATGTAGAGGACTTTTAGGAATCTTACGTATTTGTTGCAATTCTGTTTCTGTTATTCTTTCATTGCTTTCCTAGTTTATTTCTTCCAAGTTTAATGCTTTCCTAGTTGGAGTTGGAGATTTGAATATTGGTTTGTTATTTAAGGAATGATAAAAGAAAAAAAGGCAGAGTGTTTTTTCTTGGCCATTCGAAAATCCGAATCCTTTCTTTATTTCTTTGGAGTGATTCCAATGTTGCAGAGAGATTCTGTGTTTGCTTAAGCTCTTGGTTCTGATGTGAGATTGGTCCAGGACGCTTGACATCATTTTGGTATCAGAGCTACGTTCCATGCCTGTAACTCGCAGTGGCAATTCATATGCCATGGCAACACCCCAAAATACAAACGACCAAAACCCACATAACCAAAACACAACCCAGCCCCAGTTGCAGCACCAAATAGATCGAATCGCCACAGTGTTGGAGCAAATCACTCATCGACTAGATGTCATGGATGAACGATACGCTCGAGGGGAATATGGGTCCTTCAATCGGAGAGGGCGTAGACCAGTTCGTGATGGGGAAAGGTTGGACGAAAGTGATGGAGATGCTGGTGAAAATGAAGAAGAAGAAGAAAATCAGGCGTTTGAGAATAATGAGCCACGAACCCGACGTCATAGACAAAATTTTCACCGAGGTCATGCTGATCATCGTGCAGCTTATCAACCTCTTGATGAGCTGACCAAGAGAATGAGAGTTGATGTACCAGATTTTTTTGGAAAATTGGAACCCAATGCTTTTGAGGACTGGTTAACGGCTATCGAGGATTATTTCGATTGGTTTGATGTATCGGAGGATAGAAAGGTTCGTTATGTCCGGATGAAATTGAAGGGGCACGCACGAGCATGGTGGGGAAGTGTGGAAGAACAATTACGCCGTACACGACGACCAGTCATTTCTAACTGGGAAGAAATGAAAGAGCGATTAAAGGAAAAATATTTGCCTATTGATTATGAGCAGATGATGTTCGAGGAGATGTTGCAACTCAGGCAAGGGTCATTGAGTGTTGATCAATTTACAGATCGCTTCCACGAATTGACTGTCCGTAGCAAGATCGTGGAGACTGAACAACAAACTTTAGCTCGATACCGTACTGGATTACGCAGTGAACTACGCAAAGAAATGTGGACTGCACGCTTAATCAACGTGGAAGAGGCGTATCAAATGGCACTTCATATTGAGAAACAAATGGGGCCTTCGTTTGGGAGGAAAATGTCGTCAATGGATTCAAGACAGGAACGAGTTACCACTCCTTCATTCCAAAAGCCTCCATTGCTAAAAGATCAATCTAAGGGTGCTGCAAGTGGAGACCAGAAGGGAAAAGCAAAAGTCACCAGTGAAGGGCCACAATGTTATAAATGTAAAGGATACGGACACTATGCTGTTGTGTGTCCTACAAGAGATAAAAAACTAGCCTTTATATGTGAAAAAGAATTGTTAATGGTGGACGATGTTGAAGACACGGATGGGGAGGAAACTGAAGAGGATAGCCACAGTGAGGAAGAACACTTGGGTGCGTCAAACCTACCTATTTGCGTGATCCAACGAGTTTTGACGGGAACTAAGAGAGAGTTCCAGGCAAATCCCGAGTGGCTGCGCACCAATATTTTCCACACTCGTATGGAGCATAATGGTCGGGCCTTGAATGTTATTATTGATAATGGCAGTGGCATGAATGTGGTCTCTGAAACAGCTGTCGAACGTTTGGGGCTAAAGACTGAGAACCATCCTACTCCTTATAGGATCAGTTGGGTTAATGATGCCAATTCAGTCTTAGTGAAGCAACGGTGCTTGGTTAAATTTTCTTTGGGAAAAAAATATATGGACGAAGCTTGGTGCGATGTAATCCCTATGACAGTCTGTCACATGTTATTGGGACGCCCGTGGCTCTATGATCGGAAGGTCCTCTATGATGGGTATGCTAACACTTACTCTTTTACTTTCAAAGGTAAGAAATTTGTTTTGGATCCCTTACAGATTTCAGAATTTGAGGCAAGAAAAGGAACAATCCCAGTTTTGACGATGCGACAATTTTCTCGAGTCTTGTATGAGGGTGATATGTTGCTTATGGTCGTAAAACGTGAAGTAAAGCAAGTGGATGGTAATATTCCAACAGAATTCACGGCGATGTTGGAAGAATTTCAGGATATCATGCCGGGTGAAATGCCGAATCAATTGCCTCCAATGAGGGAGGTGCAGCATGCTATCGATCTAATCCCTGGCTCAACTTTGCCTAATTTACCACACTACCGCATGAGCCCAGCAAAGAATGAAGAACTCAGCCGACAAATTCAACAATTATTAGACAAAGGTTTTATTCAAGAAAGTCTCAGCCCATGTGCTGTTCCGGTTTTACTCACACCAAAGAAGGATGGTAGTTGGAGGATGTGCGTCGATAGCCGAGCAATTAATAAGATAACCGTGAAGTACCGATTTCCCATTCCTCGTCTTGATGATATGTTGGATTTGCTATGTGGTTCATCTATTTTCACTAAGATCGACCTTCGAAGTGGTTACCACCAAATTCGTATCCGGTCAGGGGACGAGTGGAAGACGGCCTTCAAAACGAAAGATGGTTTGTTCGAATGGCTAGTTATGCCCTTCGGATTAACTAACGCGCCAAGCACTTTCATGCGTGTGATGACACAAGTTCTCAAACCATTTTTGGGAAAATTTGTCGTTGTTTATTTTGATGATATTTTGATTTTTAGCCAAAGTTTGCAAGATCATTTGAGCCATGTTGAGCAGGTATTGAAGGTTCTAAGAGCCGAACAACTTTATATTAATCGGGACAAATGCTCGTTCATGAAGAAAAGTGTCAAGTTTTTAGGTTTTATAATTTCTGATGAAGGTGTTGAGGCTGATCCTGCAAAGGTGCAAGCTATCCAGAACTGGCCAACACCTCAGAATTTTTCTGAGGTCAGAAGCTTCCATGGTTTGGCCACGTTTTATCGACGATTTATTCGCAATTTCAGCACTATAATGGCCCCAATCACTGAGTGCTTGAAAGAAAAAAAATTTCTATGGAGTACCGCAGCTGCGAAGGCATTCTCCGAAATTAAAAAATGAATGGGACAAGCACCAGTACTTAAGTTACCAGACTTCTCTAAAATCTTTGAAGTAGCTTGTGATGCTTCACATGTAGGCATCGGAGGTGTGTTGAGTCAGGAAGGGCACCCTATTGCTTTTTTCAGTGAGAAACTTAACGAGACTCGCCGACGATATTCAGTATATGATATGGAATTCTATGCTTTAATTCAAACTCTCAAGCATTGGCGGCCATACTTGATCCACAGAGAGTTTATTCTTTATACAGACCATGACTCTTTGAAGCATTTACATTCCCAAAATAAACTGAATGCACGACATGCTCGTTGGATGGATTATCTGCAGCAATTTGAATTTGTTATCAGACATAAGTCAGGGGCTGAAAATAAGGTGGCTGACGCCTTAAGCAGGAGACCACACTTGTTACATGTGTTTTCAACTAATGTTGCAGGATTTGAAAATTTAAAAATAGAGTATGCCAACGATGAAGACTTCGGCAGTATATGGAGTGATCTTTCCACTTATCAGCACACATCTAGTAATGATTATATGTTGCGCAATGGTTTCTTATTCTACAAATCACGGCTATGCGTTCCGCGTGGCTCTTTTCGGGAGTTTTTAATTACGGAACTCCATGGAGGGGGTTTAGCTGGGCATTTCGGTCATGATAAAACCTTTGCTATTGTTGCTGATCGGTTTTATTGGCCTCGGATGCGGAGAGACGTGCATACAGTGGTTGATCGGTGTCGAATTTGCCAATTAAACAAAGGAACAAAGTAGCAAGCAGGGCTCTATTCACCACTTCCTATTCCCGACAAACCATGGCAGCATATTAGTATGGACTTTGTTCTTGGGTTACCAAGAACTCTTCGACAACATGATTCAATTATGGTGGTGGTTGATCGTTTTTCCAAGATGTCCCATTTTATTCCATGTAACAAAACTTATGATGCATCAAAAGTTGCTGCAATATTTCTGCAAGAAATTGTCCGTTTGCATGGTATTCTGGCTTCAATTGTGTCTGACAAGGACGTCAAATTTGTGAGTTATTTTTGGAAAACATTGTGGACAACGATGGGCACAAAGCTTATGTTTTCCAGTGCATTCCATCCCCAAACTGATGGCCAAACTGAGGTAACCAACAGGAGTTTGGGAAATCTATTACGCTGCCTTGTGGCAGATCATGTGACTAGCTGGGATATGGTGCTTCCGCATGCTGAATTTGCCTTTAATAATTCTGTTAACAGGACAACAGGCTGCACTCCATTCGAAGTGGTGTATGGGTTCCGACCTAGCACTCCACTTGATGTTAATTCATTGCCATTGCCCCCTAGGCCAAGTGAGGCTGCATTAGATTTTTCTAGCTATATGCGAGATATCCATGAAGAATGCAAACGACGCCTTACCATCAATACAAATTTTTATGCAGCTTCAGCAAATGCAAAACGCAAGGATAGACAATTTAATGAAGGCGATATGGTCCTTGTGCGTTTAAGGCCGGAGCGATTTCCTCCGGGGAGTTTTACCAAGTTGCATGCACGCCGAGCAGGTCCTTTTAGAGTAACCAAGAAGTTGGGCACCAATGCATATGTTATTGAATTACCCTCTAAATTCGGTATTAGCCCCGTTTTTAACATAGAAGATCTTACGGAGTTCAAAGGTGCTGTCGATGAAAATTCCGCAAATTCCGCCATACCGTTACCAGAGGCAACACCAGCTCTGCGAGTTCCAGAAAGTACAGCACCACGAGATGAGATTGCTGCCATTCTTGACCATCAATTTGTTACAACTCGTAGAGGAGGGTATTACAAGTTCTTAGTGCAGTGGAAAAATCGTCCAAATTCGGACTCTGTATGGTTGCAAGCTTCAGAAGTCAAGCGGTTGCACCCACATCTCTTTGATGCTTACATTCGTGAAAACTTGCCAGAGTCAAGTTCTTCAGGAGAGCCGGCAATTGATGCAAATCAGGGGGAAGGATATCCCATAATTCCGTAAACCATGGAATTATTATGTGATGTAGAGCACTTTTAGGAATCTTACGTATTTGTTGCAATTCTGTTTCTGTTATTCTTTCATTGCTTTCCTAGTTTATTTCTTCCAAGTTTAATGCTTTCCTAGTTGGAGTTGGAGATTTGAATATTGGTTTGTTATTTAAGGAATGATAAAAGAAAAAAAGGCAGAGTGTTTTTTCTTGGCCATTCGAAAATCCGAATCCTTTCTTTCTTTCTTTGGAGTGATTCCAATGTTGCAGAGAGATTCTGTGTTTGCTTAAGCTCTTGGTTCTGATGTGAGATTGGTCCAGGACGCTTGACATCAGGAAGACAACACTTACAAAATGGATTTGATTGCGTAGAGTGCAGCAGCTCATATTCACTGAAGACACGAGTCCTTCTACCAGCCATTCTGACTTCCATAGGATCCATATTAGAATGAATAGTATCAAAATCACAACTGCTACCCTCCATTGCAAATTCTTGGGTCTTTCTCCGCATCCGATCCATCACTCATATGACTATATGCAATGCTCAACCTTTTTCTAGGAAGCTAGAATTATGGGAAAGGAGAAAGAAGAAAAGAATGAAGAAGAGGAATTGGAGGAGCAGGAAAAAAATAGTTGTGACTAGCCACATTCCTTGAAAAAGAAGAATGGATTGAGTAGCAGTTCTCAAACAAGCGTACATGACATGAAACAAGCCAATTGTCACCTCAATATAAATCAAACCGAGGGATGTACATGGCATGAAACAAACCAATTGTCTCTTAAATACAAATCAAACTGAGTGATATCACTTCTGAATTCAGAATTCAGAAGCAGACAGGAATTCTACATCACAATTTATCCAAAGAGATCATAAAAGCAAGGCTTGGTAATCTAAACATAGTTTTTGTAAGCTCCCAAGTTTCCTTTTCTTCACAACCCAGCATAACACAATCAGCAGTTATCTGGAAAAGTTCCAAGTTGAGGCTTAATTTGCTCGCATTCATCAAGCTTGAATGAGCAGGTTGGAGTCATGGGAGTGGTCGCCTCATGAACAGATGCCCCAGGTACGAGCCCTTTCCCATTTTTCAGCTAGAAGGAGATAGCACTTCCATAATAGCTCAAGATTAACTGCTACTGCATACCTAAAGCTAAGCAAGCTGAACCTGTCACTCATTGACTGACAGCCAACAAAAATATCAAACATGAGACAGCGAAACACAAAAGTTGTTGGGAATTCAAATGTTCAAAAATACCTTTTAGGTGTCACAAGCACTTCTTGCAACCCTATAATGAGATAAACAAAATGGGGACTATCTTTTACCTTTGAAAAGAAAGAGGAATGGAAAAACAACCTAATTGTTGAGAAGGCTTTGTTTCTTGAATCTGAGCTTGAAGTTGATCATTGAATTCTGCTAACTGCATCATTAAATCTTTGTCCATTTCAATTGGAACAAAGATAGAGTCCGGACTAGGTAGCCGAAACCTTTCTGATTTTTCCCACCTCAACACACTCCACCAGTCTGCCTCTCCTATTATCACCTTTAAAGGATAAAGTTTGCCTTCATCTGGGGAAAGAGTTATGAGGTTTGGGCAACCATAGACGCTCATCCATTCTAAATTTGGTGCAATGCTCAAACCACTTGAAATGCTGACCAATTCAGTCAAGTAATGAAGCGATATCTTTTTCAACTTTGGAAGATAGATCTACCATAGTAGATCTTCAGCAGGAACATCATGAGTTACTATGCTGTTGATTTCGGGGTGGTCTTCAACCACAAGCTCCTCTAAGTTGCAGAGATTTTCGAGCAAATTCAAAGGAAAAATTGTAGTCAATTGGGGGCAGGAATAGAATGCCACAACTTTTTGACTGGATAGAGAAACACAAACAAATGACCCCTCCCAGATGCTCCTTAAATTCCTCAAATAGTAAATATTCAAGTGTTCTAGCGATCCAAGCACAACTTTGTTATCATATATATATATTTATATACACATATAATGAATGGGGGATTATTTGAAATAATAGTGAAATTAAGCCATAAAAGAGTAATTTAAGCATCTAAGGCCAAGGTCTGTCCAGTATGGCATACATTTTTCTTTGTATTTTCAAATCAACAGTATAACACTGATTATCGCTTCAATACAAACAACTGGGGAATGTCAGTTTTGGATTCTGAATCTAAAAATACAAACGCAGTTTTTGTAAGGTTCGGAGAATCCTTTTCTTCACAACCAAGCACAACATAGGAGAATTAAAGAAATGATAATCAATAAGACAATCAACAGCTGTCTGGGAAAAGTCCAGATTGAGGGTTTTGCTCACTTTCATCAAGCTTGATCACCCCAGGACCGGCTTAACTATACTGCATAATAGCTGTACCTAAAGATAGGACTTCCCATAATAACTGTAGTTTAACTAGAACTGCATATGTAAAGCTAAGCAACTTGCTTCTGCTCTGAGCCTGTTCAGGCCTCAACTGCAGGGGTCATCAGGAAGTCACCAAGGCCTGTCCTTCATAGACAAATACCCAACAAAAATACCAAATATTAGACAGCAGAATAAAATATGCACATGAGTTAGAAAAAACAACTTCCCAGTGTTTTGGGGCATTCAAATGTTTGAGAACCATGTTAGCAAACTAAAAATGAAGTGTTTTGAGGAAAACCAGCAAAAATGTGTACATGCTTGTTTGAATCATTTAACTCTTGGGAGAGGGTTCAAATGTGCAATAGGACAATGTAGCAGCTGCGGATGTGATAAATAAAATGGAGATTGTCTTTATATTCAAAAAGGAAGAGAAATGGAAAAACAACCTGACTCTTGAGAAGGTTCTGTTTTTGCATCAGAGCTTAATGTTGATCATTGGTTTCTGCTAATTGTGTTATCAAATCTTTGTCCCTTTCAATTGGAGCAAAGATCGCATCCAGATTACGTGGCTGAAACCAACTTGATTGATTCCACTTCAATGCGCACCAACAGTCTGCCTCGCCAATTACAACTTTTAATTCACCACTGCTAACTTCTTCTGGGTAAAGAGTTTTGAGGCTTGGGCAATCATAGAAGCTTAGCCATTCTAAACTTGGTGCAATCCATAAACCACCAGAAATGCTGACCAATTTAGGCATGTAATGAAGCGATATCTTCTTCAAATTTGGAAGATACATTGTCCATGGCCTTACATCTGCAGTAGGAACTTCATAAGTCACTATGTTATTGATTTCAGGGCAGTCTTCAACCACAAGCTCCTCTTAAGTTTTTGAGATTCTTAACCAATTCCAAATTAAAAATGGTAGTCAACTGAGGGCAAGAACACAGTTCCAAAGCTTTTAGACTATACAAAAAACCACAACCATATGGCCCATTCCAGATGCTCCTTAAATTCTTCATGTAATAAAGATTCAAGTACTCCAGTGATCCAAGTACAACAACTTTATCATCATCTACATCTCCAATGGTTTGAATCTCATCACATTCCCCTAATATACAAAATCTTAGATTCTTCATATTTTCAATCCTGAATTCTGATAAACTGGTAACGGTTATATGGCGATCTAGGAAAAATGCAGTAGCATGTTGGAGTATCTCCTTAATTTCGGTTGGGACACCTTTACCATTCACATATTTCAGGCAACTTTCTTGCTCTTCAAATTTAGCTGCAGGGTCAGGTGGCACTCGAGATATAATGGCTACCAACAGTAAATCTAAATTGCATCCATGACAGGTTTATTTGTGATGATCCATTCCTCAAGTCATTCAAAAGTACAATTTCTGGCATGTAAAGCTTAACAGAATCCAACCGGTTTAAGCTGCAAACTTCCTCTATAATATCTTTGACAGTCACATCCCATCGCTCATCATTTGGATTCACATCTATGCTTAACTCTTCGAATTGAAGAAGACTGGATATCACATTCTGGGTAATGACTCTATTCGAATGGTGGTTTTTTCTACTGCTGTTATTATACCCATAAAATGACACTTTCAAGCATCTCAAATTTGTCAATTTCCCAATGGTAGCAGGTAAATCTATGATCTCAGTCCCTTCAAGATCAAGCACCTCAAGATGACTAAGTTCTCCAATTTCAGGAGGGAGCTCCATGAAGAGTTCACAACCTTTTAAAAACAGTCGTCGGAGTTGGACCAACTTAAAAAAAGATTGTGGCAAAGATCTTGTTCTAGTTTGGGACAAGTCTAGCATTTGGAGGATAGACATGCATTCAAAAAAATATGGAGGAATGGCTCTCAGGTGATGGTTGACTTGTAAAAGTAATTCTTTGAGTGTAGGGCAAGGCAATTTGGATTATCTGGCAGCTTAGAGATTTTATTATTCATCAAGTGAATCTCACTGACTTTCTCCCATGCTGCATTTTTTGGTACTTCCATCAGTCCTCTTCCGCCTAGCTTAAGAAGCATTGGATTCATTTTAGTTTTAAACAAATTCAGAAATTCCTTACGGATTTCATCTCGCATCCTGACTAAATCTCCATTTCCACAACTTTCCAACAAGCAGGCATTGACAAGTTTTTGCACAATCTTTTTTCCTCCATCAAATGTTCTAATGAACTTGTGTTTCATCCAACTCTCAATCAAATCAACTCTGTAGGTCCCTTCACTGTCCAGATAAAATGCACAGTATTTCACACATTCATCTGCTATACCTAAAAGCGGCAAAATGAATGCCAATGCATTAAACAAAATTCTATCTTCCGTTTGTGATGTTGGTAGCAAGTCTAGTGCATGAGATGCATGTTTCTAGATCTGAACACTTTCGACACCTCTCATGGCTCTTGCCATTAGAACAATGGCAAGTAAATGGCCACAGCAACGCTTAAACACATGTTTGGCTATTCTCCAAGAACCCATAGCTTCTCCAACAATACTGCAAAATAAATTCCATGATGATAGATGATCCTGCATTATGATATACAGATCCACTATCGTATAGCCATCATCCCAAGGCCCAAGTCCAAAAATTATCTTTTGATTGTTCTTTGAGTCCCACCAGTTGGTCCCTACATTATCCAGTTTTATCCTTCAGTCAACATCATTAAGAAGGATTAAGAAGCTTTTGCTCTTCAAAAATTCATCTACTTCCTGTCTGCTCGATGTTGATAGACCCAATTCTCTCGAGATGCTATGTTCAATACCTTCAATGGTCGAATAAGATGAGGCATTAACTTGAATGACAATATTAAACATTTCCCTGATTCGTGGTAGGTTCTCCAATCTTGACATGAGGCTTGTATCATCTATTACAGAAATAGCAATGCTCTGAAATTCCACAAGTTCTATATATTCTAAAAGTTGGCGAATAGTAAAATCAGTGACCAAATTAAGCAAGTTACTTTCATAAGCTGTTAAAAACATTGGATCACTCCTACTTATGGTCCAAATGTTGTCTTCTGGGACACGAGCTTTAATGTCACTGACTGAATGATCCAGCAATCTAGTGATTTCAGAAGGTAGTACTTTTAAAACATTTTTCTCTTTCTTCTTGGAAGATGTTTTCAGTTCTCTTACTCTGTGATTTATCCCCAAAACATCTCGTATCCAGCCTATGTGTCTCTCTTTGTTCATGGAGTTGATAGGAGGATATGATAAAATAAAGCCCACATTGTCTTTCACCTTGTTCAATGTCTTAAGTAGTGCATTGATGCAGGAGTATCTGCAGAAATACAGGGAAAAATTAGTTGAATGAGTTGACAGTGCAATTGTAAATTCAGATTGTTACAGTAAGTACATAATCAATCCTTTTTGCAATTCCATGGATGTTTCTCTATAGCAATATCAAGCAATTTTTATAAGAAAGTTGGAAACACCTGCTTTTCCTTTGAAGTTCAATGATAATATTTGGAGGCTGAAAGAAAGCAACCCATTTAAAATCACATAACATATTTATCATGTTAAGAACAGAACCATACAACTTTTGAAGGGCTAGAATGATTGACTCAACCTTCAAAAGATGCATTTATTCACTCTCTGAATTTCTGATGTAGAGGTGGTTTGGGTACTGGTGTTTTCTCTTTGTTTCACTATATTGATTATATAGGGTCCATTAATTATATGTTTTCTAATAGTCTTCTGGCACCCTTTGTATACTTGAGGAGTAGTAGAGGTATATGTGTATGAAATCCTAAATCTTCGCCTAGAGATATTTTGATAATCCTACTTGAGTGTATTAAGAATAGATGATGAATTTGACTCAAGCAAGGTGGAGCTTGCCAACCATACTATTGCACTTAGAAGCTCAAACTGGGCATAGTTGAGCATGGAGTAGTGCTTGTTATATTGAGCACCCACATTAACCCCATTACCTTTAAATCTATTGATCAGATTATCTGAAAGGATAATCACTTAGGTGATGGTGTTTAAATACACTACTTTTTTTTATTATTATTAATAGAAAATAATATGAATTTTCATAAAATTACATATGGTAGAGACCTATCTGAAGAAGATAATAGTTTTTAAAAACTAGAAATACTTTGATATCAGTTTTTAAGAACTTGAGATAGATACGTACTTTTAGCATAAAAGTACTCTATTTTTTTTTTTGATAAGTAAGAGTGTATTAATAGGTGCTAAAAGCACACAAAAGTACACAGGATGTATACAAAGTATAGTTGGCAGAAAAAGGAAAGAGGGAAAACACAAAAAATACTCCCAACCCCAACCAATCTATGAAATCAATCATATTCGTATACCCTCAACCTATATACAAAAGTACTTCTATATTTTTACACAAGACTTCCTATTATTTTCTGTTTTTAGAAACAAAAAATAGTAAATATATCCAAATATCACCTTAAAAATTTATTTTGAATATATCTCATCTCAGTATACACCCCACAATGTAGGAAAATAATAATACAAATAAATGAAGCTTTATTCAAAAGAAGGGGACTGATGATGGGTCTTTCCTAGTGAAAATCTAAGTTAAACTTTGATTTACAGGTTATGTCCGAGGAAGGTGGTTTATGCCAAATTTTCATAAAATGCTTAAAGCGAGAAACTTTAGATTAATAAGAGGCCATTGAGAACGATTTTTGGAGGTTCAAAATGTCAAAAATATTTTCAAAAAGTAGAACTCTACATAAATGAGTTTGTACATGGTGAAGTTATGAAACCCAAATTGAATGGCAGTGTCCAAAGGATGCAACCCTAAAATTAAAGGGTGCCTTGAAATCCATAAATAGGGCCAATGGGTAAAATTAAACAATAAATAGATTCTTGACAGGTTTATTACATTTTATGGGTGTTTGGGGTTTTTTTTTTTTTTTTTTTTATCATCCCACAACTACAAATAAAAATAGTTTATTGAGGGGTTTTTCCTATAGTCTTGTGCATTATAGAATTGTTGGGGGAACATCTCAAGGAAAGTGACTCCATAATGCGCCTTGAAAAACTCCAATTCCAATTTTATTATTTGTATTATATGCTTTTTACACACTGTTTACAACTTCGACTTCAATATTATTGTACCTAGCTACAATTTTTCTTTTCAAATATTCTTAAGACGTTATTACGTTGAAATGACATCACTATCATCACTTTGTGAATTTGCTATTGGTTTTGTGTAGTTAGAGCGATTTGATGGCGGTAAGTTCAAGCATTGGCAGAAAAATAGTTGCATTTTCTACTAGCAAGCCTTAGTGCGGCTTATGTACTCACTACACCAAAGCTACAAAAATGAGAAGGTGAAACTTTAGCAGAAACTCATGCACAATAAAACTGGAAGCAAGATGAATACTTATGCAAGAGACACATTTGCAATGTCATGACATACTCTATATAATCAATATCATAATAAAGTAACTATCAAAGAGGCGTGTGGTAGAACAATTTCATGAGATCATGCATATTTTATTCAATTTTATCAACACAATATGTAAATGGATGTGTCAATTATTATATTTTCTATTATTGATAAACTTCCTCCCTCCTAGAAAGACTAAAAAAAGTGTTAAGCACGAAGAGGACATTACCCTTGAAGAGTTAGTCCAACACCTTCGAATTAAGGCAGAGTATAAACTTAATACCCTTGAGGACTATAACATAATGTCCTCTACTATTAATATGATAGAGGAAGAAAAGGAGTTTAAGCAGCCTCATAAACCTAAGAAAACCAACCAAAAGAGAAAATTTGATTCTAATAAGGATCAAAACTCTCAAAAGAAAAAGCATGCATGCCACCACTGTGGAAAGCCTGGTCATTATAGGAGAGAATGTTGTCTCCTAAAGAAACAAAAAGGAATAATCCACATTAAATTTCATGGCCATGATATCTAAGATTAATGTTCTTGAAGATAACCAAGCATGTGGATAAATTCATGTATAACAAAACATGTATGCAAAGTGCAAAGTCATTTTACTTCATATGAAGGCGGTAGATGATGGAAGTTTACTTTACATAGGAAACTTATTTACTGCCATAATTTTAAAAGGAGCAAGGCACACTTAAAGGGCAAAGTCATCATAGGGCCTAGGCACAAGGCGCAGTCCAAGGTGTGTGCCTTAGTGAAGTGTGAAACCCCCTTTCAATTATAAATATAAAGAGCGGTTTCTCCCATGGCATGTCAAATTCGCATAACAAAATATAAGTATTTGTTCTCTCCTATGAATAAATGAAAGGCTTTCATAAAAATTCTCATAGAATCAAGAATGAAGTTTTCATTCTGTATATGTCAGATCATGAATTAGTAATTGCATGATATTTTTGGAATGGAATATTTACGGAATCGCCATGAATAGGATCAAACCTTATTCCATGGTATTTGGCCTTGCAAGGTGGTCCTTGCTAATTCACACGGGATTCCACGTGCCCTATGCTACTCGGGTGAGAGTGTAAGCTAGTGATGCTTTAGGCTACTGGACTCTTGAGACATACCCTGGGTCACCCATATAATTTTTTACAATACAATAGATTAACATGCAAAAATTTGCTGAAGACATTGATGATATCCAAAATTTCAATTTCATCAACAAAAAAATATTAAAACACTTTAGTTATATATCTAGTCATAAAATTTACCGTGTTCCCAATAAAAATCAATTATCGTTCATCCTCCAAATCCACAAAATTATCATCTCCATTGCCACATTAGTTATCACATTAGTCTCATTTATTATAATAAAAAGATAGATAAATAAAATAAAAATATTACATAATATATTCACTTTATTACCATAATAAATAGATAATTCGTTATCATAAATAAATAGATAATATATCTTCTTCTTCTTCTCCTCTCCTTCTTTCTCTCCTCTTCTCAGTCTCTACTCTCTATTGAGCCCTAATTTTGGGCCTTTTTTGTTTTTCAAAGGCTCAATAAGGTCATTTAAGGCTATCTCAAAGATAAAATTGGACTCAAAATGACACCGTTTTGGCCAAATGAGGAGGAAAAAAACACACAGAAAGATTAACTAATTCTTTGTAAAAGCTCTACAAACTCACAACATTTTGATCATTATCAGATGTTAATTAGAGTAATTAAGAGGTTAATTGAATATAATCAGATCTTAGCGGTCATTAAGACCGAGAGTGTCTCATGGCATGAAAGTGAGAGTTAAATTCTGAACTGGACATCCATGTTCAATGTGTGTTTGGTTGCGGAGAAAATATCAGAGATTTTTGTAGAGCAACACTGACCGATAGTCGCCATCTGCGTCCTCAGCATAGGAATTATCGCTGAGATCACTCGCATCATCTTCACTATCGACGCTGAGTTCCATAGAATCCACGGCACCGAAATCGCTGGCAATCTCCTCCGGAAACTCTGTCTTCCTCCGCTTCAGGTCCATGGCACACTGCCACCGGAAGCTGTGGGTGGACACAAATCCTTAGACTCCACTTTTTGTGAAGAATATTTTACGGGTCATATTTGCCTCCCGGAAGTAAATTGGAATCAATTTAGGAATCTTATTTTACTAAAAATAATTTAAAACTTATGAGTTTTAAAAGGATCTAGAAAGATTTCATATTTTAAATTTTTAAAAATTTCTTTTTAAAATTCTTTTCCAAATTACTTTTATTATTTGGATTTTTTTTAATTTTCAATTTAAAATTCATTCCAAATTAAAATTCTTAATTTAAAATTCCTTTTTAAATTATTTTTATTATTTAGAAAGTTTTTTCTTTTCAAATTTTTAATTTAAAATTTTTTCGAGACATGTTAATTTAATTAAAACTTTCAATTCAATATTACCTTATCAGAAAAACTAACTTAAATGTATTCAACTTTTTTTAGACTTGTAATTTTTCGATTGAACAGTAATCTTAAATCTTGAATTGAAAGTAAGTCACTATCTTAAAATGTTTCAAAATACTTTAAATAAAGTTGTCAATTGTATTAGGCTCATTGTCCTAATAAAAAAGTTAAAAATATTTATATAAAAAATAAATTATCAAATTTGATATCAATTTTTGTAGCTTTTGGGCTTCTAAAAAATGATTAAAATTATGCCATCACTATTTATTTATTTCCATTGCTGAATATATAAATTTAACAAGCCTGTGTTGAAGAATTTTGTTTTAATTAATTTATATAATATATATTAACTTGCATGAGCAAACATAACATGGATAAAGCATTTGTCCCGTGGTTGCACTTAAATTCACACTTGATCTCAAACCCTAGTTTGGTGTGTTGAGGTGGTCGACTTTTATTCTAAGTGTGTGGTTTTTCAAATTTTAAAAATGTTTTCTAAATTTTACCATACACATCATTTTTAGTAAAATAACTTAATATTATAACTTAAAATAAAAAATAACTTTAAATATTAAGTTAAAATAATTCATTTAATAGGTATTTGATAAAATTTAATACTTATTACTTGCTAATTTAAGTTGATTTAAGTTAAATTGTTTTTAAGTTGTTGAATTAAATTTTATTTTTATTTTTTACTTTATTAAAGTCGTTTGGTAAATTAAATTGTATTCTAAATCATCAAATTAAATTCACTCTCATTAATTTCAAATAATATTTATATTTTCATTAATTTTAATTAAAAATAATATTTGTTACACGTTCATGTTCAAAGTATCATGGAAACAAGAAATAAATAAAAAAATAGTTATTATAAAAGATAAGTTTTGAATATATATAATTATAAAATATATTTTCACTGAATATAAGCAAATAAGATAACAGAGATTTGATATTAAGAATAAGTTAATTATTTTTTACTTAATACTTAAAGTTGTTTTTGACATTAAGTTACAATATTAACTTATTTTGTCAAATATGTTTAATTTACTTAATGATTTAAATTAAGTCATTAAGTCATATTAAATCATTAAGTTTATATACCAAACACTCATTTATTCTAAATCTCAAATTGACTTGGCATTCATAACTCACTTTTTTATCATAAATATTTTTTAATTATCTTATATATCTACGATACAATGTTTAACAAATAAATTTATAATTTAAGACTTAGTTAAATTAATAAGGTTAAAAATGTTAATTTGATAATTTAAAATAAATTTTAAATTAATTTTATCAAACAATATTAATAATTAAAATAAAAATTAAGTAATAAATATTAAGTTTTATTAGACATCTTCTTGCTTTCCTCCTTTTTCTTAATTGACTTTCAATTTAAAAACTGAATTCTATCGGAAGAATAAGGGAAATTGAAAGAAAAGAGAGGAGGAAAAAAAAATTACTAATACTTATTGTATTGGAAGAGTAAGGGAAAGAGAGGAAAAGAAAAAAAAAACTAAACAAACAACAATCAATAAGATAATCAGCAGCTGTCCAGAAAATACCAAACTAGATGCCTTAATTTCTTCACATTCAGGAAGCATGAAATGAGAAAACGATGGAGTTCTGAGAGTGACCACTTCTTGAAAAAGATGCCCGAGTACTGCATGCGTAAAGCTAATCAACTTGCTTCTTCTTTGAGCTTGTTCCAGCTTCGATTGCTGGGGCCTTCAGGGAGTCACCAGGACCTGTTCCTCATACACAAATTAATAGCCAACAAAAATACCAAGTATGAGACAGCAGAATGAAGAGTCTACATAGAGTAATAAACTTGGACACGTAAGACATAATACAAATGTTGTTAGGGTAATTCAAACAGTGTCTTCCCACCCATGTTTTGGGCCATGGGTGTGTAGCAAAACATAAACGTTGGTTAGCCAAAATGTGCACAGCAGCACAGGCTTGTTTGGATTCTACCTTCAATTCTATAATGAATCATTTTCCAGTAGGGAGAGATTTAAATATGTAATAGGACAATTAATGTAGCGGTTGTGGATAAGATAGATAAAATGGAGATCACCCTTATTTTTGAAAAGAAAGAAAAATGGAAAACCAACCTGATTGTTGAGAGGGCTCTGTTTCTTGCATCTGAGCTTGAAGTTGATCATTGATTTCTGCTAACTGTGTTATGTCCCTTTCAAGTGGAAAGAAGATAGCACCCAGATTTTGTGGCTGAAACCGTTCTGATTCATTCAATGCACTCCACCAGTCTGCCTCCCCTATTATCACCTTTAATTTATTATGACAGCTAACTTCCCTCCGGAAGAGAATTTTGAGGCTTGGGCAATCATAGAAGCTTAGCCATTCCAAGCTTGGTGCAATCGGTACATTTCCAAAAATGCTGACCAATTTAGGCAAGTAATGAAGTGATATCTTCTTCAAATTTGGTAGGTACCTTTTCCTCCAATTTCCTTGTTCAGCAGGCAGCATTATGGTGTTGACTTTCGGGCAGTCTTCAACCACAAGCTCCTCTAAGTTGACAAACATTCCAACCAAATCCCAAGTAAAAGTGTTAGTCAAATTGGGGCAGGAATACAATGCCAAAACTTTTAGAAAGTGTACAGGACCCCTCCAACTAGGTGGTGGCCCTTTCCAGATGCTCCTTAAGTTCTTCATATAATGAAGACTCAAGTACTCCAGTGATCCAAATACAATATCTTTACCAGGACCATCTGCATCTACAATGGTTTCAATCTTGTTACATTCCTGTAATACACAACATTTTAAATTCTTCATATTTTCAGTCCCAAATTCAGACAAACTGGTTGCATTTAAATGACGATCTAGGAAAAATGCAATAGCATGTTGGAGTACCTCCTTAATTTCAATTGGAATGCCTTTACCATTCACATACTTCAAGAAACTTTTTTGTTCTTCAAATTTAATTGCAGATTCATGTGGCAACCGGGATATTATGTGCTTCAGATGATTGCCAACAATAAATCTAAAGTGCATCCATGATAGGTTTATCAATGATGATCCATTTCTCAAGTCATTCAAAAGCAAAACTTTTGGCAAGTGAAGTTTAAGAAAATGCAACCGATTTAAGCAACAAACTTCCTCTACAATATCTTTAATGGTTATATTCTACCTAGCATCCTCTGTATTCACATCTATGCTTAACTCTTCTAATTGAAGCAGTCTGGATATCACATTCTGGGGAATGATTCTATTAGACGGATTGTTTTTTCTATTACCATTAGTTTGGGGATGAAATGACACTTTCAAGTTTGTCAAATTTGTCAATTTCCCAACAGTAATAGGTAAATTTATTATTTCAGTCCCTTCAAGATCAAGTACCTCAAGATAACAGAATTCTCCAACTTCAACTGGCAGCTCCTTAAATAGTTCACAACTTCTTAAAATGAATTTCCGAAGTTGAACCAACTTAAAAAAAGATTGTGGTAAAGACTTTATTTTAGTTTGGGACAAGGATTTGGAGGATAGGCATGCATTGGAAAAAAGATGGAGAAATAACTCTCAGATGATGGTTACCTTGTAAGAACAATGCACTGAGTTTGGGGCAATTAGGATTATCCAATAGCTTGGATATTTTATTATTCATCAAATGCATCTCATTAGCTTTCTCCCATGCCTCATTTTTTGGTGCCTCCATGAGTCCTCTTCCATCTTGTTCAACAAGTAGTATTGGATTCATTTCAGCTTTATAAAAATTCACTAACTCCTTACGGATTTCATCTCGCATTCAGATTGACTCTCCATTTCGAAAGCTTTCCAACAAAAGGGCATTGACAAGATGTTGAACAATCTGTTCTCCTTCATCGAGTGTTCCGATTAAGTCTTCCTTCATCCACCTATCAAGCAAATCCACTTTGTATGTTCCTTCCATCTCTAGGTAAGATGCACAATATTTTACACATTTATTTGCAAAACCTAAATGCCCAAGAACGAATGTTAATGCGTTAAGCAAAATTCTATCTTCGACATGTGATGTTGGTAGAAAGCCTATAACCCGAGATGCGTGCTGCCAGATGCGAACATCCTTGACCTCTTTTAAGGCTCTTGCCATTAGAACCAAGGCTAGGAAATGGCCAGAGCATTGTCTAATCACATGTATAGCTAGTTGTTGGATAGTTGAAGAATGCACAACTTCACCAACATTCCTACAAAATAATTCCCATGATAATAGATTATGGTTCCTCCTAATCTCCAGATCCACTGGCACCCCTGGATGAAATAGAAAGCCTATCAAAACTATCTTTTGAGTGTTGTCTGAGTTCCACCAACCATTCCCCAGCTCATGCAAATTTATTCTCCGTATATGGAAGTCATAAAAAAGGATTAAGAAATTTTGGCTCCTCAACAATTGCTCTGCTTCCCCTCTGCTAGATTTTGAGAAACCCAATTCTTCTATGATTCTATCCTCTATATCTGTGACTGTCTGACAAAACTTGACATTAACTGGAATGACGAGATCAAACATTTGCCTTATTGGTGGAAGATTTTTCAGTCTGCACAGAAAGGTTTTATCATTTACTTCTGAAATAAAAATACCTGAATTTCGGGAATTTGTATATATTGTAAAATTTGGCGAGTCATAAACTCATCAATACACAAATCCAGCATTGCCCTCTTAGGTGTTGTATGCCCTCGAGGCAACCGCTCAAACATCTGAACAATGATCTCAAATGGAACATGAGCTTCGATATCATGGATGGAATGATGAAGCAATCCAGTGATTTTAGAAGGAAGGTCTGAAACACTCACTTTGTACTCCCTGTAAAGTTTTTTTCTTACTTCGTGATTAATCTCCAAAACATCTCGAATCCAACCTCTGTGTGTTTCATAGTTCTGGGAGTTGAAAGGAGGATATGATAAAATAAGGCACACAACATCCTTCTTCCTGTTCAATTCCCTAAGTTTGACGCTGATTCCGTATAGGATAAAATGCAAGAAAAATAAATAAATCATTAGAGTGAGTTGGGAATGCAGTTCTGGAAGACTAATTGTAGCTGAGAGATTCTTAGCCGGAATTCAATAACATCTCTCACCCATATTGCGTTAAAATAAATTTTATTATAAAGTGGGCAATGGTGATTGGGGAAGTTGAAACAATGCTATTCATTTTCAAATCATGGAGAATTTTTTTTTTTTTTAATCAGGAATTAGTCTTAGGCTACTAAAATTTAATTTTACAGATCCTAAAAATATAATAATTTCTTGAAAATGTTTTTCAATTTTTTTATTAAAAATAAAAAATAAATCTCATTTTGAAATATGATATACTTCTCAACTCAAAAAAATGGATTTCACTTTCTAAAGATTTTAAATATGATGCTGTAGACCCCCTTTAGGGAGCAAGGAGGTTTAGTTTTTTTTAAAGGGATTTTTTGATGGCATGAGGGGGGGGGGGGGGGGCCTTTTTTTCTGCTGGAGGGAAGGCGGATTAGACGTGCAAGCATGGATGGCCAGAGGGGTAGTTAAGGAAGCCATGCTGCTGATGTGAGGAACAGCCAACGGAAGGTTGGCTTGCTGAAGAAGAGAGGAACCGAGGAGATAGAGGGAGGAGGAAAAGAGAAAAGCTAAGAGGGGAGCGGCTGAGAGAAAAGCAGGGAGGGCAGCACCACCTTGAGCTTGGTAAGCGTTTGTTTTCTAAGACCCTGCTTCACCATTTGCCAATTTATATATATTGTTTCGTTGTTTGCCTGGGTATAGCATTGATTATTATGGGTAACATGCTCTGTTTTTCCTTTCATTGTTGGTTCTTCCCGATCTCCATGCTCTTCTCCATAAGTGACTGCATTTTCTTGGATTGCATTGGGTGTTTGATGATTAAATCATGGGATCCTAACTTGCCCCATTAGTTAGCAACCCGTTCATCACTCATTGGACGTGGTTTTGCCATATAGCTCTCTAAATATCATCCTTGCTCTGTTTTCATTTTTATTTCTTTTTTTAGTTATTTCATCCCCCATGCACACGACCACTTCCATCCTTCCATTCTTCTCACCCCAATGCACCTATCATGCGTCAACCCTCTATTCTCTACCACTCATAACCATCCCCCCATGCCCTCTACCCTTAGCACATTCATAGGACTGGCAGCCACCTCTATCACCTCCGCCAAACCATCTCTCATCATCGGGCTACTGGAAGCTATCAAAGCTGCCGCCGCAATGCGCCGAGCGCACCCCCATGCGCTGTCTGGAGGATGCAGATGATCCCTTGCCAGAGACTCCGGCATTATCGCCGCCGTTCGGGACGACGCCGGGGCGAGTTCCAGCATGCCTCGTGAGGAGGTTTCAGTCAAGCACAGCCAGCTCGCATTTTGGTGCCGCTACGCCGGCGGCGAGCCCACTCACCGCGCCATGGAAGCATTTGAAGGCCGCCTAACCACCAGCCCCGTCCTCCATCGTTCATGGCCTGCAACTTCTCCCTCCATCGACCAAGCTGGCAGCCACCCCCAAACCGCTAGTAGCTTCTTCTCTAACGCAGGCATGGTGCGTCTTGACCCACTCCGGCCAGGTGGACAGCCGCGCCAGTCGTCGGCGACGACGGCAACGTCTCTTGGTGCCGTCGGCGGTAGGAGCTCCCTCGGAGGGTGATTTCCAGGCAGAAGGGGAAGCTAGGATGAAGATGAAGCCCAAGGCCCATTTCCAACCCTTAACCCCTTTTCAAAGCCCAAGGTCCATCCCTAAAGGCCCGGATCCTAAACCCTTTTTAACCCATTTTCAAAGCCCATTGGTTCCTTTTGTTTGTTCTTTTCCAGGCCCATTTTTTAAATCCATATTATTATTATTACAAGGCCCATTTTCGAAGTCCAAGACCTATTATTATTATTAATTCAACTTTTAAAACATTATTATTATCATTATTATTAATTCAACTTTCAAAACCTTATTATTATTATCATTATTTCAAAATCTTATCATTATTATTATTATTATGATTATTATTATTATTAATTTAACTTTTAAAACCCCATTATTATTATTATTATTATTATTATTAATTCAACTTTCAAAACCTTATTATTATTATTATTATTTCAAAATATTATTATTATTATTATTATTAATTCAACTTTTAAAATATTATTCTTAATATTATTATTAATTCAACTTTCAAAATCTTGTTATCATTATTATTATTATTATTATTTCAAAACCTTATTGTTATTGTTATTATTATTATTATTATTATCATTATTGTTATCACCCTAGGCCCTTCTAATTCCAAAGCCCTTTTAATCCCTTTTGTTTATCCATATTATTATTATAATTTATTGTTATTATTATTATTATTGTTATTATTATTATCATTATTATTAGTATTATTATTAAAAATCTATACTCTCTCTCAGTTCAATTTCCTAATATTATTATTATCATTATTATTGTTGTTATTATTAAAAATCTATATCCTCGCAATTTAATTTCCTAAAGTTCATTTCTTATTATTATTAAAAATCTATATTCTAGCAGTTCGATTTCTTGAAGTTCATTTATTATTATTATTATTACAATTAATATTATTGTTATTATTATTATTATTAAAAATCTATATTCTCGCAGTTCAATTTCCCAAAGTTCATTCCTTGTTATTATTATTATTACAAATTCAACTTTCAAAATCTATATCCTTGCAGTTTAATTCCCTAAAGTTCATTTCTTATTTTCTCTGGCAAATTTCATTTTAATTACTGAAGCTCTAATATTTTAAATTTAATTCCCAAGACTCCAATTTTCCAATAAGCTCCAAGAATCCAATTTTCACTCGAATAGTTTTAATTCCATTTCGGTTCCTAAATAATCCTCTGTTCTTCTTGATTTTACATAAGCAATAGTGAATTCTTCATAATTTTAAAACACGGAATTTGTGAGATCGACTAGTTCATGAGTAATAAATTGGGCTTTGGTGGGGGCCCTATGTTTGATCTTTTTCGATTGTCAACTGTTGTGCTTAATGTATTTTGCTTGATCTTCATTTTGCACTCCGATATGCATGAACTGTATTTTGTATTCATTAATTGTGTACTAATCTCGTTTCTTGATAGTGCATTCTGGCTCGTGGCCCAGGTACGCATGCACTTTCATCCTGATCATTCTCTATGCATGTTCCGATTCTCATATGCATGATTTGACTTAGGTATCCATTGACTTTCTCATTAATTGCCATGTTAGCTTCATTTTATTAGTAGAGACCCGACTTTAGGGACTTAGAGGGGTGATACGGTTTTTATCGTACCTTCCCGATAAGTAACCTGACCCCCGAACCCGATCCGGTTTTTCGCAGACCACCTTTTCCAAAACAAGGAGTCACACTTAGGGTTTTTCTTTCTTATTTTGTTTACCCTTTAAAAATAAAACAAAAATAAGTGGTGACTCCAAGTCATCTTTCTTAATCAAGAAATATCATTTTTCGAAAACAAAAATCGAGCTCACCATTCGAGTGGGAAACGCATTGAGCCAAAATGCTGGGTCCACAAAATGGCGACTCCACTGGGGATTTTTAGAGGGTCAAGCTTGAACTTAAAGTGAAGCAAATGTGGCATTTGATGAGTCGATCAGTGGGTACCTATCTCTTGATTGCGCATTGAGTGTTTCAGGATGTTATTGGATGCATGATTGGTCATTGTATTCATTTGAGATATTGATGTACTGATTCTGGTGATTGATTATCTTGATCGAGGCTTTTGATGTAGTGACTCTTTATGTGCTTCATTGCTATATCTGTTTGTGACACTTGACATGTTGATTGTGATGGTCGATTATTTTGATTAGGGATCCCGAGGTAGCTATTATTTCTGTGCTTCATTGCTATATTTGTTTGAGACGTTGGTATGCTGATTATGTTGATTGATCATCTTACCTTGCTTAGCATAGTGACTCTGATTTTGCCATGTTCGTTCTGATCACCTCACATGCGTAGACTCACCATTGTATATCATTTGATTTGACATGATTGTTTCTTTTGGGTTATATATTATCTTGATTATCATAGAGCATGCTACCATTTATCAGATATTTTTCTCGATTAGTTTGTGTGTAGATTTGGATGATAGATACCTGTTTTGCATGACTGTTTGTTGCATGACTTCTCTCATTCCGTGTGATTGCATGCTGCTTGTCTATGTGGGTCGCACTTCTATCCCCCTACCTCCAAATCTCTTGGTTTCGGTCATTCCTTTCATCTCGGCTCTCACTATTGCAAGTGTGAGGCCTTCTGTGTGCTTGCTCTCTGACCGAGGCGGAGATTAGGAGTAGGGTCTAGCGACGGGATATACCGATGTCTGGGAGCGTTTTGGAGGAGACCGACATATCGATGTTGATTGGAGTCCGATCATTGAAGACCTGTATAGCCCTGAGCTAGGTTTCATGGATATTTGTGTGGTCAGTGTGTTTTCTTTTGGTTTCATAGGGTTTTCGGATGCACCCACACCACTCACTGTGCACTTTAGTCGATTACTGAGCGTTGAGAGTTTCGAGCGATTTCACCATAAGAACCCTCCTGGGATGCGAGGTAGTGCATGTGTGGAGGTGATGACCACCTTGCATGGAAGCGCCCCGTCTCTTCGGAGACGTGCAGAGGGTTGCGTACCGCCGGAGGTTACGATCGCTTCTGCTAGGGATCTTTTAAAGTCCACCCATATCCATTTAGAGCCACCTTGACCTCGTAGGTTGAGCCGTAGATCCTTCGATTAGGACTCCCTCCCTACACGTGGGTGCATCTAAGGGCCTTCAAAGCCTCTTTGGTTACAGTTCGGATTTGACACTCCCTCTTTTAGTCTCCAGTTGAGAGTGCTCGGAGATCGGTATGAGTTTGAGTATCGGTTGGATCACCTTTCGTCTTGTAGCCTTAGTTTGTGCTTTTCACTTGATGAGTTTAGCATGTTTTCTCCCTAGGGTTTTCGTTCTCATTTCTTTGCTCGACACACCCCTTCACTTTGTTGTCACTTACTCGATACTTTGGGACATGTTCATGATCACCTTTTTACACTGTCCACCTATCACGGGCTCAGTACCTCATTCTTTATTTGATCCTTGGTTCGATTTTCAACTCGATGCTCATATTTTCATTACAGAAAGGTGAAAGACACATTTTCATATTCACACATTTTTCGAGAGATTCGCCTTGATCACCTTATCATTTTCTTCCCTTATGGAGCTCGAGTTGAAGGTTGAATCAAGGATATTTTGTTATAGATTGAGTATCGATCTCGTGATAGTGTTGTTCTTCACACCCCATTCATTTTCTTTGCACCTCGATCATTTTCTGGATTATCAATAGAAATTCTTTAGTCATATTTGTGGTTATCTCACACTAGACACTCATGTGACTTTAGGGATTCTATCGTATATCCAAATTTTGATTGTCACCATATGTTTGTGTATCACACCTTGTCATGTATTGGGTTGTATTGTATCCTGCGTCGGTCATTGTTCGTTGCATCTCGTGTCGTTGCATGAGTCGTGTTTGAGTTGTTTTGCTCGGGTTCTTTTGTAGGGGTCTGTTTGTAGTCCCAGTCTTGGTTCAGTGCCCTGGGTTGAGTGGGATAGAGGTTGATTCGTATCTCTGAGCTGATATAGACGGATTCACAGTCAGGTTCGATTGGTTAGCTTATCGCTTCTGTGGCTTCGATTCAGGGGGCATTGACCAGTTTGAGTTAGAGGATGGATACTCAGCAAAGTAGGCATGTAGTGCTCGAGGACACGCCATCTGATATAGTGACACCACCTGTTCTACCTGTTCAAATGCCAGCTACACAGACTTCACATGATCAGGCTGCTGTCATTCCACCCATTGTCACACCAGTTACCATTATTGAGGATTTTCGTTCCTGTATGGACAGACTCGAGTAGAGGGTTAGACAGATGAGAGATCTTGATGAGATGATATCATGGGATGACCTTGACGATGTGCCAGTGGCCACTTTGCCAGTCGGTTTCAGGATGCCTGATATGGAGAGATATACGGGTGTTGGATGTCCTCGTATTCTGTAGGGAATTAAACCGAATTCCCAACCCGTGAGAAACAAAAATTAGAGAAAAACACACGCCAAAGAAAAACAATCACACGCACAAGACAGTATTTACGTGGTTCGGCAATTTGCCTACATCCACGAAGTTGCAGGGATATCACTATTATCAGGGAAGAATACAGAATACAACATGGCGGCTACAATATTCTCTCTATATATATAACACGGCAACCCCACCACACTAAAAAAACCTAATTACAAAAGGTGGTTCCACAATGGGTTAAACGGCCCAACAGGCCTCAATAAATCTCCCATTAAAAAGCCATGCAATATTATTCGAGTCGGGTCGTCAAATTGGATCAAACAAAACTAGGCTCCACAAAGCCCAACAAATCTCCCACTTGGAGACTAGTCCAATCACCAACATCAAACCGCTATCCTCCAAGAAACAATCCCTCATCCCTACAACTCATCCTCCTGTCCTCAAGCTAGAAGACCAATTGAAGCTGCGCACAACTTCAACTTCTCAATAGTGACACCCTTAGTCAACATGTCTGCTGGGTTCTTAGATCCACAAATCTTCTCAAGTATTACCAGTTTATCTTCAACAAGGTAACGGATAAAGTGGTATTTTGTTTGTATATGCTTCGACTTTGAATGAAAAGCCGAATTTTTGGCAAGAAAAATTGCACTCTGACTGTCACTGTGTAGAATGCCCATCTCCTGCTTCTTACCCAATTCATCTAAGAAACCATGTAGCCAAATCATCTCCTTTCCAGCTTCAGTTGCTGCAACATACTTAGCTTTTGTAGTAGACAAAGTAACAATCTTCTGTAGATTTGAAACCCATGATATAGTTGTACCACCTAGAGTAAAAACAAACCCAGTAGTACTCTTTCTACTATCAATATCACCAGCACAATCAGCATCTACATAACCCTGCAATTTCAAACTTGCACCTGTGAAGCAAAGACATGTATCTAATGAACCCTTCAAATATCTTAGAATCCACTTGACTGCCTCCCAATGCTGCTTTCCAAGCCTACTCATGAATCTGCTCACAACTCCCACTACATGTGCAATGTCTGGCCTTGTACACACCATAACATACATCAAGCTGCCAATAGCTGAGGCATAGGGCACCTTGCTCATATGGTCCCTTTCTTCTTCTGTCTTCGGTGACTGTTCTTTGCTTAGTTTGAAATGGCTCCCCAAGGGTGTGCTCACTGGTTTAGCTTCATTCATGTTGAACCTGCTGAGAACTTTCTTCACATACTCTGATTGTGAAAGCTTCAATGTATCATTAGCCTTATCTCTATTGATTCTCATACCAAGGATTTGCTTTGCAGCTCCCAAATCCTTCATTGCAAATTGTTTGGACAATTGCTTCTTCAGATTATTAATCTTTTCAATGTCAGACCCTGCAATAAGCATATCATCCACATACAACAGTAATATGATGTAAGAATTGTCAAAAGACTTAACATAGCAACAGTGATCAGCTTCACATCTCTTGAACCCAATTCTATGCATAAAACTGTCAAACTTCTTGTACCACTGTCTAGGAGCTTTGATTACTATTCAAAAGTGCTATTTGATAGCTTCTAATTAATCCTTTTAAACACTTTTGAGTAGTAGTTAGTGCCTTTTAACCCAATTAGCATATTAAGGCCCCTTTCAATTAATTCTAATCAAATTGTGTAAGTTTTGGTGTTTTTGTTCGTATTTTGATCACCAAAGCATTATGAGATTGAGGAGAGTTTTATGGAATCCTTAGAAAGCTATGGGAAGCTCAGAGGCATGAAGAATCAAAGCCTTGAAGCTCTTTTGCCATAAGCAAAGTGGAAATGAAAAGGGGAAGCAAAGAGAAATCAGTCATGGAGCACTCTTGATGACAGTCACTGCAGCCACTTTTGGAGCACTTCCTGGAGTCCAAATTATGCATACAATATGTCATTTGAAAGCTTGGGAAGCCAACAATCCAATGCCTCAAACCGTGTGCAATTTGAAGCTGAAATGAGAAAGTTACAGCCTTTGGAAGATAACTGCTCCAAGCTGAAGGAAGGAAGGCTTCAGAAAAGTGCTGCGAAATCACCATTTGTTGTTGCGAAGTGATTTCGCAGCCTTTTTGCACAGTTCTATGGAGTTCCCCTGAAGCTTCACGCCGCGATGGAAGCCAAACACCACATGATGGAAGTCCACTTTGCAAAGGTGTTGAAGCAGCTGGTTGCTATGAAGAAATTTTGCAGCTCTTCTTGTGCACCTGTGAAATTTCGCAGACCTCATCTTTCACCTGCGAAGTGGTCCTTAGTGCTTCCCGATATTTGTAACCGACACTTGGAGATATTTTTCATTAGATTTTTGTTGCCTAAATGCCTAAATTCTCCTTGTAAGTCACCAATGATAGATTTCCTTAGCTTTTAAGTTAGGAATTTGGCAAAATATCAGGGGATAGTTGTAATTGTAATTTTGGTTTATTTAGAGCCCGAGGAGCCTGTTCTGAGGGAGTGCTGGTTGTTGAACCTTTTGTAAGTTCCAAAGAAAGAAATACAAAGAGCTTTAGCTCTTTACTGCCTTACCTTCTCACTTTGTATTTTAATATTTTTATTAAGTTATGCACTCTCTAAGGAGTTTTCCCCAGAGAATGAGTAGCTAAACCTTTTAGTTCCTTGGAGTTAAGGTTGCCGGGAAAGGTTCCAAGTGCAAGAATCAGAAGCTTTTTGGTTTCAGCTATGAATGAAGAGTAAGTGTGTCCCGTGAATGGTTTCTATGTTTTTAGTTAACTTAAAACGCCTTGGACTCACCTGGGCCAACACTTGGTAAGGCAAGTGATCTCTAACCATGGAGATGCACTAGTTTACCCCTTGCGAGCCTTTGGTAGGTGACTTGAAGGTAGGATTTTCTAGAATAGCCAACACTTGGTAAGCTTTTGGACTCTTAGGAGACATCCATTAGTTACCTCTTGCGAGCTTTTGACGGGTAATCCAAGGTTAAAGATCACCTTGAATGGTAAAGGCTAAGTGAGAGGCTCAAACCATTGCAAGTTGCATCAGTGAGAGAATTAAAGCTGAAATCCAATTGAGGGATGCATTTATGCAGCACCTGTTAGAGAATTGACTTTATGTTAATTCTCTAATATGAGGAATTAAACCAACTGAACGGAGCTATGCTTTTGCATGAGGAACCTCCCCTGTATACCTGAATCTCCAAGGAATGCTTTTCTTCTTAAGTAATTTTCATCACTTGCCGTGTTGTTAACTTAAGCTTAACCCTTTTTCAACCAAAGTTTGTGTTTTATTTCTTAAGCTAATCTTGAAATGAAACAGCACCAATTCACTTTGAATTGGTATCATTTTCAATCTTGAGTACCCTTCCCAGTGGAACGATCCTAGAGCCACTATGCTATAGTAGCTTTGTATTTGCTACCCTAGTTCATGGTGTTATAGGTTAAAAATTTTGTTGATTACACCTGCCATCAAGGAGCACCAGCTGGACATACATCAGCTGAGACACCAATTAGGCATGAATCAAGCTTGTTTAAGGCCATACAAGCTCTTTCTTAGTTTGCAGACTAAACTCTCTTGTCCCTAAACAATGAACCCTTCTGGCTGAATCATGTAAAGGTCTTCCTCCAAGTCACCATGAAGGAATGCTGTCTTCACATCTAACTGTTCAAGATGTAAGTTTTCTGCAGCCACCATTCCAAGTACAAGTCTAATTGTTGACATCTTCACAACTGGAGAAAATATCTCTGTGTAGTCAATGCCCTCCTTCTGCTGGAACCCTTTAACAACTAATCTGGCCTTGTAACGTTTGCTACCATCATGCTCATTCTTTATTCTGTATACCCACTTGTTGTGCAAAGCCTTCTTTCCTACTGGCAATTCAGTTAGTTCCCATGTCTGATTCCCCAACAGGGAATCCATCTCATCCTTCATGGCTAACTCCCACTTGCTTGAATTCTCATCTTGCAAGGCTTCATCATAACACTCTGGCTCACCACCATCAGTCAACAGGAGATAATTTAAAACAGGTGAATAACGCTGTGAAGGTCTAATGTTCCTGGAAGATCTACGAACTTCAGCTACAGGTGTACTCAAATCTACCTGTGAATTTACATTCTCCTTATCTTCTTCACCCTCTTTTTGGACAGTACTTTCAGTCAATTCATCTAAGTTGACAAACTTAGATTTCTTTTTATCTATCTCTGTAACATCTGACACTACAGTTGACCTGTCCTTGTACATAACCTGTTCATTAAATATCACATTTCTACTTCTAATGATTTTCCTGTTTTGTTCATCCCAAAACCTATAGCCAAATTTCTCATCACCATAGCCAATGAAAAAACATATTTTTGACTTTGCATCAAGTTTACTACGAGCATCAGAATCAATATGAACATAAGATACACAACCAAAAACTTTTAAATGTGAAAACTTCACCTCTTTACCGCTCCAAACCTCCTCAAGAAGTCTGAACTCCATGGGAACTGATGGTCCTCTGTTTATCAGGTAAGCTGCAGTGCTAACAGCATCAGCCCAAAAAGTTTTTGGTAGTCTAGCATGGAACCTCATACTTCTAGCACGCTCATTGAGAGTTCTGTTCATGCGCTCAGCCACACCATTCTGCTGTGGTGTCCTAGGAATGGTTTTCTCCATCCTAATTCCCTGTGCAGCACAATACTCACTGAACCCTCCATCTATGTACTCTCCTCCATTATCTGACCTCAAACATTTTACTTTCAAACCTGTTTCTGTCTCAACCATAGCCTTCCACTTCTTAAAAGTTTCAAATACATCAGATTTATTTTTCAGAAAATAAACCCATACCTTTCTACTTGAGTCATCAATAAAAGTGATGTAGTACCTTGAACCTCCTAGGGATGCAACCGGAGAAGGCCCCCACAAATCAGTGTGTACTAGTTCCAATTTTTCAGCCTTCGGTGTCCTGCCAGTTTTCAAGAAGCTCACCTTTTTTTGCTTTCCTAAGATGCAACTTTCACACATGTCAAAATCAATGGACTTCAATTCTGGTAATTTTCCTTTTGACAGCAACATCTTCATCACTTTCTCACTCATGTGACCAAGTCTGCGATGTCATAGGCTTGTATCAGTGCTTGCATCAGCAACTGCAATTGTGTCTCTTGGACATGAGGTCATATACAGAGTACCAGTCTTCTTTCCGCGAGCCAATACCCTAGCTTCCTTTGTAACCTTCCAAGTACCACCAACAAATAGTATTGCTTGTCCTTCATCATCAAGTTGTCCAACAGAAATCAGATTCCTCCTCAGGTCAGGAATATGTCGAACCTTCTCCAGTAACCAAACAGACCCATTGGGCAACGATATCCGGACGTCTCCCAGACCCACAACATCCAAGGCTGAACCATCAGCCAAATACACCTTACCAAAATCACCTGCAACATAATTCTGTATGATTTCTCGGTGTGGAGTGGTATGAAACGAAGCTCCTGAATCCAAAACCCAATCATCAAGTGGACTGTCTACTGCAAGAAGTAATGCATCCTGTACCTCTTCTGTTACAGCATTAGCAGAATTATCTTCATTCTTCTTCTTAGGGCTTTTGCATTGCCTTTTAAAGTGACCTGTTTTCCCACAATTCCAGCATTGTACTTGTTGGTCTGATCTAGATTTGCTTCTATTCCGATTAGAATTTCTGGAATTTGATCTACCCCGATTTGAATTTCTGTCATTACCTTTGCCTCTTGTCTCAAGGTTTAGGGCAGAACCAGATCTTGAGGTTTCACTTGCATCTTTTTGGCGAATCTCCTCAGCCAGAATTAAATCTCGTATATCATTGTACTTGAGTTTTTCCTTTCCCGTAGAATTACTTACTGCCATCCTCATTGCCTCCCAACTGTTTGGCAAATAAGCCAAGACGATCAGAGCACGAATCTCATCATCAAAATCAATTTCTACAGACGACAATTGATTTGTGATTGTATTAAATTCATTCAGATGTTGTGCTACTGATGCATTCTCTGCCATCTTCAAATTGAACAATTTCTTCATCAGATGCACCTTATTGTTTGCGGACGGCTTTTCATACATACCGGACAAAGCCTTCATCAAATCTGTTGTGGTCTTCTCCTTTACAACATTATGTGCAACAGACCTAGACAGAGTTAATCTAATAACTCCTAGAACCTGTCTGTCAAGAAGTGCCCATTCCTCAGCCTTCATACTCTCAGGTTTTGTCCCCAAAAGAGGCAAATGCAATTTCCTCCCATAGAGATAATCTTCAATCTGCATCCTCCAATACGTAAAGTCTGTGCCATCAAACTTTTCTATTCCAGATGCCTTTCCTGCTTCCTCTGCCATTGCTCCCACTCAAACCTAACCCTAGGCTCTGATACCAGTTGTAGGGAATTAAACCGAATTTCCAACCCGTGAGAAACAAAAATTAGAGAAAAACACACGCCAAAGAAAAACAATCACACGCACAAGACAGTATTTACGTGGTTCGGCAATTTGCCTACATCCACGGAGTCACAGGGATATCACTATTATCAGGGAAGAATACAGAGTACAACATGGCGGCTACAATATTCTCTCTATATATATAACACGGCAACCCCACCACACTAAAAAAACCTAATTACAAAAGGTGGTTCCACAATGGGCTAAACGGCCCAACAGGCCTCAATAAATCTCCCATTAAAAAGCCATGCAATATTATTCGGGTCGGGTCGTCAAATTGGATCAAACAAAACTAGGCTCCATAAAGCCCAACATATTCACCTCAGACTTTATAGCACAATTATGAGGGCCCTTGGTCTAGATGAGGCACAGTTGCTCACTTTGTTCCCATTATCATTGAGCGGCATGACACGGAGATGGTACGCTTCATTAGAGTCATCTCGTCGGAGAACTTGGGAGGACTTAGCACAGGAGTTTCTGAGACAGTATTCCTTTAGTGGTGATACGAGCGTTACACGTAGAGAGCTTGAGTTTCTTAGACAGGGATCAGATGAGCCTATTTCTTCTTTTATCTCCCGCTGGAGGGAGAAGGCCGCAGAGATGATTGAACGACCTACCGGGAGAGATCAGATGAGCATGTTTTTGAGGAGTTTACATCCTAGGTTTGCCCGACATCTGACAGGAGTCCCATTCCAGGATTTCAGATCATTGGTTCAGGCTTTATTCGATGTAGATGATGGCATCTCTAGAGGATTATGGTCAGATATTATTCCTTCCCTAGATACTGAGGGGAAGGGAGTTGGTGGATCATCTGAGAGCTATGGAGGCGTATGTTCTGTGGACTTTCAGCATCGACGACCTGGTTATCATCCCTATACAAGATTATTGCAGATACCCAGGAGCGATTTCCCGCCTTTACAACATCGTCATCCTCATTTAGTTCAGCAGTACCCTCCTATGCATCCTCATACTGCCACGGTGCGACCTTCATTTCAGTTTCAGCGTCCACAGACTAGTATCCCATGGCATGAGCAGTCTCGTCCCTATCGGCGACGTCAGAGAACTTATTCTGATTTGGGGATGCCTTTGGATAGAGCTTTTGAGCGACTCAGGTCTACTGGTTTTTTAGTACCATTGGCCACTAGGCCACCCCCGAGTACCTTACCTCCGCGTTTTCGTGCTCACAAGTTCTGTGCATTTCACCAGATGGCAGGCCACCGTACTGATTATTGTGTTTCTCTACGTCACACCATATAGGATCTTATTGACAGTGGTGCGATTAGCTTTCCCGTATCGACCACAGATACTGATCTTGGTCCAGATATGACTGCTGATTCCTTTCCAGCCTATTCCACACATGCAGTTCCTCCTCCTTCGGGCTTATACCATTACGTTTTGGACACCCAGGGCACTGATATTCACAGGACACTTTGATACCTTGTTGGTGTATTTTAGGACTACATTGTTAGTTGGTTGTTTGAGTTTTTGTTCTCTTTACTTTTTATTTGAGTCTTGTTTTATAGTTAGTGATTCGTGTTCGTACTTTGTGTTTCGAGAGTAGACCTTAGTGTCTTGTTTTGCATGATGTACTCTCATTTCGTTTAGTGGTACTGTTGCTTTCTTGGGTATGTGTTTATGTCTTCTTTTTATTATTATCATTGTTTCTTATCATGCATTTTATGTGTTGTTATTTTGGGTAGCATCGTGTGTTGCTTTGTTTTTGTCTCTTGTATGTGTTTGTTTTAGAGTCTTGGACAGTTTTAGTGTCGTGACTGGTCCCCAAGCAGATATTGATGGTATGATGGTTATGATACAGAGTACATCGAGATTAGACTTCTTCAGCTGAGGTTCACCATGTCAGACGAGATCACACCCATTACTCTTACTGCTCTTTACGAGATGATGATGGATTTGACACGGAGGGTTGAGAGGATCGAGCTTATTTTGTCGGAGTATCCATCGTCATCGAGAGGAGCTCCAGGAGTAGCGAGGCCTTCATCGCTACATTTGACTTCATCGGCATCTGTTACTTTGGGTGCCTCACATCCACGACCTCCATCCCGGCTTCGGGGCCCTCCAGTTATTACAATTCCTCAGGAGCGACTTCACCCTCGTCGACGATGTCGGAGACACTTTTCAGATTTGAGCACACCCCTGAGCAGAGTTTTTGAGATGTTCTAGACCATGGGATTTTTGGCTCCTCTGGCTCCTAGGGCATTTCCAGATCCTGTGCCTTCACAGTTTCGGCTTGATTTATATTGTGCGTACCACCAGTCAGCAAGACATCACACTGATCGTTGCACTGCTCTACGACATGCCATACAGGACATTGTCGATTCTGGGACATTTGGGCATCCTTAGTCTGATATGTTTCCTATTCCTACCTCAGCTCAGGCCATGCATGCAGACGCTCCTTCACCAGTAGTCCCTGATCTTATTGACTTGGGCGATTGACTCATGATCGGCTTACCTTGCTATGGTGGCGTTCAGATTTTGTTCCCTCTGTGGCCAGAAATGTGATGACAGGACCAGTCACTGTTTTTGTTTTTGTTTGTTTAGTCTTGTTTTACTTTTGACTTTTAGAGACTATAACTCGATTCTTGAGTATTATCTTTATTATCCTTCTTTTGCATGATGTACTTATCGGATTATCCCATTGGATGCATTTTCTTTTATGGACATATCTTTGTGTTTTGTGATATGATATGTTTTGTATTTTTGACTTGAGGCGTCTTTTCACTTACACATTGTGGTCTTGAGGCTTGGCCTGTTATGGAGGATATTGAGCCTAGGCTCTAGGATCAGAGATTTGACCTAGGGAGTTTGAGACTGTGACACATCTTCTTATGATCAGAGCAGTACCTTGCACACTTCCTGTACTTTGACTTTGTTTTGACCTACATCCATCCATTATGAGCTTTGCACAGCATCACCCTTGAGACCATTATATGACATTTCCATTCTCGGCTTTTCTAGCTTTTCACATCCTCTCTCTGATTCGACCAGGTAGAGTGTGAGGAGTTTGAGCCCAGGGTTGATCTCGCATGACGAGGGTTAGCTTATGATCTTTGGGTGGTTTACGATATGTGGATTGGTCGATTGCTTGATGAGACTGTCACTTATTTCGCCATGAGTATAGAGATTGATCTTGTATGATGAGAGTTGGCTCGTGATGGGTAGTCGTGCCTGATGGGATCACCGTTTACTTTGCTTTGAGAGGATCATCTTTGAGATTATTATGGAGCATTTGGAGTACAGTTGGTGCATGATTCTAGAGGGTTGACATGGTTATATCACATGGACATCGATCTTAAGTATTGATCATCTGAGGGCTTGAGAGCATGATGTTTGAGACCGTGGTTGCAGGATGGGTGGCCTTCATTTCGGTTAGCTCATACCTTATTACCTTTATTGACATCATAGTCCGTTGCTAGCCCATTGAGCCTCGCATGCGCATTATAGCCTTTCTTTCTTATCGCCTTGCTCACATTTTCACACCGCGGTAGGGGCCCTTTAATGTATGCATGCATTGTTTGGGAGTTTCATGAGCCTTGGACCTAAGGGCACGTTTTTCTCATTATCTCTTCCTATCACTGCACCTCTACATTTTCATTTCATCTTGTTGGTTGTGTTCCTCGTCTCTTCTTCCTTATCCTATCCATTACTTGTTTGTTTCATATTTCTCTTCACCCCGAGTGGTGAGCCTCCTCAGTTCATCACATGGAGGATAGTCACATCATTTCCACCATCTATCTCGCCGACACTGGTTTAGAGATCCTTAGTTTGAGAAGGTCATTTTGTCAAAGAGAGTTTGTTTGTTGCCTTAGCACTTGGGAGTGTGTCCATTTGTTATTTGATATCATCTTTGGGGTTCATTTGTTCATGTTCAGGGTATGTGTATTTGCATATGTAAAAAAAAAAAAAAATTTATTATTAGCACATGTGTGTATGTGCATAGTGTTCTCGATCATTGAGTATGTATATTGATGTTTGGGGGGTCATTTTCATTGAGTATGTTCGTTATTGGGAGTTCGTATGTGAGCTCTCCGAGATCCCATGTTATTTGTATTACTTTGTCATATCTATTTGTGAGAGAGATGAGTGACCTTCTCCAAAGGACTCTGAGTCATTGTCCTTTCCATCATTACGTTCATTATTGATGTGACTTCACTTCATGTTTGATCTGAGTCGATCGCCACTTTTCTTCACATATTCATTATTTCGCTGTCATTCTTATCGTTGCTTGTGATTCATCTCATTCACCTCACGTCTTATTCTCTTCTTACAGCAACCCATCTCGAGTTTGATACTCATTTCGCATCATCATTCCACATATCACTGTCAGTTCATTTTGCTTCATTTGTCTCCTTATCGACATCGTATTCACGTTAGGCATCCTCAGGTCCATGGCTCATGAGATTCACTATACATGTTGCATTTCATACATAAGGGCATGGGTTTTGATCATTGGGTATTTGAGCCTAGTTTCCCTTCATTTCTATCACCCTATCATCCTAGCCTACGTTACGTCCTGAGTCTTAAGACCACCCTGAGGCCATGACATCACACGTTGTGTTTGATAGCTCTTATGTGAGCGATACTTGGGATTGATTCGGGAGCATTCTATTTGTGATGGACCAGGAGTTATGGTATGACCCTACACTGGGGCATAGCCATCTCAGAGAGTTTTTTTCTATCGGATGACCATTATGTCGAGGCATATTCTTCTCAGTCGATGACGGATTTTTGAGCCATGTCCATTCCTCGGGAGATATCAGATGTCTTTTTTCACATTGGAGCATGAGACATGATTGGCGCATTTCGACTGGTGTACTTTACACAGGGGCATACCCCTTTCAATCGATGATGGTTTTTAGGCATAGTTGTTCCTTAGAGGCGATTAGATTCATTTCACATTGGAGTACGAGATATGATTGGGTGATATATTTGATGTGATCACAGGAGCATAACTTTCTCATCATTATTGACATATTTTTGAGATGATTGGATCAGGACACGGACACTTATGACAGCATGCAGCGGAGTTTAGTCATTTCAGGGTTTGCCCTATACTGGGGCATAACCCTTTCATTGGCGGTTGATCTTAGAGATATCAGTTCACATTGGGACATGCTCTTTCTTTGGGGGAGGTCAGATATTCTCTTCACATTACCACGATGACTTTGATGAGCAGATGTTCATTTTGATCAGATGATGTATGATTGGTTGTATTCTTCTCATGGATGTTTGATTTGGAGATGCTTACACTGGGGCATAGCCCACTCGTCTTGGTGATGATTTTGTGAGATGACAGTTTATACCAGACACTTACTTTCCAGAGATCATTCTGCATTGAGAGCTTACCCATTATGAGATGATGCATTCATACTTGGGCATAGCCACCTTGCTGATTTTGACATTGAGACTCCACTTCTTGTTTATGATCGCTGCTCTTGATGGATTATAGAGTTGTTGGCACCCTGGGTTCAGTCTTCTCAGCATACCTAGTTGGATTTGGACATTCACTTATCTTTGTTACACACCCATCCATCCTACATTGAACACCGTTATACTTGCACCCATCTTATCAGAGCCTTACATCTTTTGAGCCTACATATTTCATCATCTTACCTGACTATTATCCCTTTCTCTTGATCAGAGGAAGATGTAGACTAGTCTTGAGCTTTCTGGTTGAGTTTTCACATGCCTTTGGACATTAGGTTCAACATCTCCCATGATGATAGGGCCTATTAGATTGTTGATGCACTTGCGATGATGTTCTCATATTGATGGTTAAGACATCGTGTCTTGATTTGCTTACATTTCAGACTTCGAGTCTTGGTCAGCATTTGTTTGATCCATCGTTTTAGTTTTGCTTTGTCAACATAGTTTCGGTGATGTTTGGTCTTGTTTTAGCGTTTGTTCATTGAGACTATATATGTGTTTTTTCATTGCATCATCATTGAGTATATCCCAGAGTGTCTTGTTTGGTGACATTCTATGTCTTATGTCGGTTACTATCTTACACTAGGGCATACCCCCATCCTTGAGTTTGTTAGTTTCTTTTGCGATTTTTCTCACTACTCGATCTATTTCTTGATCTTTGTGGGTCTTCACACTGGGGCATACCCCCATCCTTGGGTTTATCAGGTCTTTTGCGTACTTTCTCACTGCTCAGTCTATTTCTTGATCTTTGCGAGTCGTTATACTGGGGTATTCCCCCTTAGTGCTTTTCTACTGGGGCATACCCCCTCTCTTTGGGTTTACTGCGTCTCGTGTTGATTTCGGGGTTGTCAAACCCATTTGTCGATCTTTACGAATTATCATCTTGTTTAGGGCATCTCCCTACTGTCATTTCGTTTAGGGCATCCCCCTCCTATCATTTTGTTTAGGGCATCCCCCTACTGTCATTTTCGTTTAGGGCATCCCCCTACTGTCATTTCGTTTAGGGCATCCCCCTACTGTCATTTTCGTTTAGGGCATTTTCATTTAGGGCATCCCCCTCCTATCATTTCGTTTAGGGCATCCCCCTACTATCATTTTCGTTTAGGGCATCCCCCTACTGTCATTTCGTTTAGGGCATCCCCCTACTGTCATTTTCGTTTAGGGCATCCCCTTACTGTCATTTTCGTTTAGGGCATCCCCCTACTGTCATTTCGTTTAGGGCATCCCCCTACTGTCATTTCGTTTAGGGCATCCCCCTACTGTCATTTTCGTTTAGGGTATCCCCCTACTATCATTTCATTTAGGGCATCCCCCTCCTGTCATTTCGTTTAGGGCATCCCCCTCTTGTCATTTCGTTTAGGGCATCCCCCTACTGTCATTTCGTTTAGGGCATCCCCCTATTGTCATTTCGTTTAAGGCATCCCCCTACTGTCATCTTGTTTAGGGCATCCCCCTATTTTCATTTCGCTTAGGGCATCCCCATACTGTCAGTTTGTCTAGGGCATCCCCCTACTTTCATCTTGTCTAGGGCATCCCCCTACTTTCATCTTGTTTAGGGCATCCCCATATTTTCAGTTTGTTTAGGGCATCCCCCTTTATTTCAGTTTTTCACCATCATAGATTTTCATCTATGAGCATTTATTTCAGTTATTTCACCACCATAGATCGAATATCTATGGGCTTTGATCAGTTTATCACCACCATAGATTTTCATCCTTGGGCTTTCAATTATTTCACCACCATAGATCGGCTTTGATCAGTTTATCACCACCATGGATTTTCATTCTTGGGCTTTCAGTTATTTCACCACCATAGATCGAACATCTATGGGCTTTGATCAGTTTATCACCACCATGGATTTTCATCCTTGGGCTTTCAGTTATTTCACCACCATAGATCGGACATCTATAGGCTTTGATCAGTTTATCACCACCATGGATTTTCATCATTGGGCTTTCAGTTATTTCACCACCATAGATTGGACATCTATGGGCTTTGATCAGTTTTTCACCATCATAGATTTTCATCTATGAGCATTTATTTCAGTTATTTCACCACCATGGATTTTCATCCATGGGCATTTCAGTTATATCACCATCATAGATTTTCATCTATGAGCATTTATTTCAGTTATTTCACCACCATGGATTTTCATCCATGGGCATTTCAGTTATATCACCATCATAGATTTTCATCTATGAGCATTCATTTCAGTTATTTCACCACCATGGATTTTCATCCTTGGGCTTTTAAGAGTTTCACCACCATGGATTCGCATCTATGTGCATTTTTATTGTATCACCACCGTAGGTCTTCACCTATGGGCCTTCTAGTTTAGTGTTTAGAGTTAGCTTTTTGGTTTGGCTTCTAGAGCTATTATTTTCTCAATTTAGCATTTAGAGTTAGCTTTTTGGTTTGGCTTCCAGAGCTATTATTTTCCCAATTTAGTATGTTAGAGTTACTTTTTTTTTGTTTGACTTTCAGAGCCATTATTCTTCTAGTTTAGCTTTTAAAGTTAGCTTTTTTGGTTTGGCTTCCAGAGCTATTATTTTCTTAGTTTGGTGTTTAGAGTCAGTCTCGTCATTCAGAGTCACAGCTCCTAGCATTCATATTCACTGGGCATTGCACGTCTCACCTTCATGGACTTGCACTTATTCTCATTCTCCTCACCTTGTTACCTTGTGCTTATTGTTTCAGCATTGCTCTTCTAGGTTTCCCCTCTCATTGCACATGACATAGTCCTTTGAGTTCACGACACATATTTCAGTCATATTGTTGGGATCCCTGGACATAGCATTCCCATGTAATTCACATAGGGCGGTACCTTTAGACGCATTCTTTCTCATACTCTAGGGTGGTTCGACCGTTACTCATCTTTGATATGGTTTTTTGAATCACTTTTGAAGGCATCTTAGAGGGAGCCTGGGTCCTCAGTGTGGCTTCAGAGGCGCTTTGAGATATGTTTTTCTTTTAGGATTAGAGTCTTTGTGTTCGTCTGCTAGCCTGAATGAGTTTGCGTTTCACTAGTGTCCCTATGGGGGTCTCCTTGGTTCTACGGTAGAGTTCACTTCATTCCACTCACTATTCACACTTTCTTTTCACTCCAGTGTTCATATTCCTTACACTCATGAGCTCTACCGAAAAAAGGCATATTTGTAGACCCCCTTTAGGGAGCAAGGAGGTTTAGTTTTTTTTAAAGGGATTTTTTGATGGCATGGGGGGGGGGGGGGGGCCTTTTTTTCTGCTGGAGGGAAGGCGCATTAGACGTGCAAGCATGGATGGCCAGAGGGGTAGTTGAGGAAGCCATGCTGCTGATGTGAGGAACAGCAAACGGAAGGTTGGCTTGCTGAAGAAGAGAGGAACCGAGGAGATAGAGGGAGGAGGAAAAGAGAAAAGCTAAGAGGGGAGTGGCTGAGAGAAAAGCAGGGAGGGCGGCACCACCTTGAGCTTGGTAAGCGTTCGTTTTCTAAGACCCTGCTTCACCATTTGCCAATTTATATATATTGTTTCGTTGTTTGCCTGGGTATAGCATTGATTATTGTGGGTAACATGCTCTATTTTTCCTTTCATTGTTGGTTCTTCCCGATCTCCATGCTCTTCTCCATAAGTGACTGCATTTTCTTGGATTGGATTGGGTGTTTGATGATTAAATCATGGGATCCTAACTTGCCCCATCAGTTAGCAACCCGTTCATCACTCATTGGACGTGGTTTTGCCATATAGCTCTCTAAATCTCATCCTTGCTCTGTTTTCATTTTTATTTCTTTTTTTAGCTATTTCATCCCCCATGCACACGGCCACTTCCATCCTTCCATTCTTCTCACCCCAATTCACCTATCATGCGTCAACCCTCTATTCTCTACCACTCATAACCATCCCCCTCATGCCCTCTACCCTTAGCACATTCATAGGACTGGCAGCCACCCCCAAACTGCTAGCAGCTTCTTCTCTGACGCAGGCATGGTGCGTCTTGACCCGCTTCGGCCAGGTGGACAGCCGCACCAGTCGTCGACGACGGCGGCAACGTTTCTTGGTGCCGCCGGCGGTAGGAGCTCCCTCGGAGGGTGATTTCCAAGCGGAAGGGGAAGCTAGGATGAAGATGAAGCCCAAGGCCCATTTCCAACCCTTAACCCCTTTTCAAAGCCCAAGGTCCATCCCTAAAGGCCCAGATCCTAAACCCTTTTTAACCCATTTTCAAAGCCCATTGGTTCCTTTTGTTTGTTCTTTTCCAGGCCCATTTTTGAAATCCATATTATTATTATTACAAGGCCCATTTTCGAAGTCCAAGGCCTATTATTATTATTATTATTATTAATTCAACTTTTAAAACATTATTATTATCATTATTATTAATTCAACTTTCAAAACCTTATTATTATTATCTTTATTTCAAAATCTTATCATTATTATTATTATGATTATTATTATTAATTTAACTTTTAAAACCCCATTATTATTATTATTATTAATTCAACTTTCAAAACCTTATTATTATTATTATTATTTCAAAATATTATTATTATTATTATTATTATTAATTCAACTTTTAAAATATTATTCTTATTATTATTATTAATTCAACTTTCAAAATCTTATTATCATTATTATTATTATTATTATTTCAAAACCTTATTGTTATTGTTATTATTATTATTATTATTATCATTATTGTTATCACCCTATGCCCTTCTAATTCCAAAGCCCTTTTAATCCCTTTTGTTTATCCATATTATTATTATCATTTATTGTTATTATTATTATTATTGTTATTATTATTATCATTATTATTAGTATTATTATTAAAAATCTATACTCTCTCTCAGTTCAATTTCCAAATATTATTATTATCATTATTATTATTGTTATTATTAAAAATCTATATCCTCGCAATTTAATTTCCTAAAGTTCATTTCTTATTATTATTAAAAATCTATATTCTAACAGTTCGATTTCCTGAAGTTCATTTATTATTATTATTATTACAATTAATATTATTGTTATTATTATTATTATTAAAAATCTATATTCTCGCAATTCAATTTCCCAAAGTTCATTCCTTGTTATTATTATTATTACAAATTCAACTTTCAAAATCTATATCCTTGCAGTTTAATTCCCTAAAGTTCATTTCTTATTTTCTCTGGCAAATTTCATTTTAATTACCGAAGTTCTAATATTTTAAATTTAATTCCCAAGACTCCAATTTTCCAATAAGCTCCAAGAATCCAATTTTCACTCGAATAGTTTTAATTCCATTTCGGTTCCTAAATAATCCTCTGTTCTTCTTGATTTTACATAAACAATAGTGAATTCTTCATAATTCTAAAACACGGAATTTGTGAGACTAGTTCATGAGTAATAAATTGGGCTTTGGTGGGGGCCCTATGTTTGATCTTTTTCGATTGTCAACTGTTGTGCTTAATGTATTTTGCTTGATCTTCATTTTGCACTCCGATATGCATGAACTGTATTTTGTATTCATTAATTGTGTACTAATCCCGTTTCTTGATAGCGCATTCTGGCTCGTGGCCCAGGTACGCATGCACTTTCATCCTGATCATTCTCTACGCATGTTCCGATTCTCATATGCATGATTTGACTTAGGTATCCATTGACTTTCTCATTAATTGCCATGTCAGCTTTATTTTATTAGTAGAGACCCGACTTTAGGGACTTAGAGGGGTGCTACGGTTTTTACCGTACCTTCCCGATAAGTAACCTGACCCCCGAACCCGATCTGATTTTTCGTAGACCACCTTTTCCAAAACAAGGAGTCACACTTAGGGTTTTTCTTTCTTATTTTGTTTACCCTTTAAAAATAAAACAAAAATAAGTGGCGACTCCAAGTCATCTTTCTTAATCAAGAAATATCATTTTTCGAAAACAAAAATCGAGCTCGCCATTCGAGTGGGAAACGCATTGAGCCGAAATGCGGGGTCCACAGATGTCTGCTAAACGAAATCATGTTTAAAATTTCTACAACATGGGAGTTATTTTTTATTATATATGAATTACTTTATCACTTTTAAATAAATAATTTAGGCTAAAAATTAAAACTATTAAAATCTTATCATATCTTCATTCAAACATAGATAATATAAATGGTGATTTATCATATAATTTTTGTTATTTTTTATATCAATTTTTTATTTTTATATGTTATTTATTTTGCAAAATAAAAAAAATTGATTAAAAAAAATTAAATTTATAGTAAAAAAAAAAAAAAAAGAATTAAAAAACTTGAAGTGTGTTATATATAACTTGTTATTTTAAATTAATTTGAACTAAAGTAGTGTATTAAAGTCATAAAATGATTTCGGAAGGGATCACCTTAAAGTTAGGTTTGGTTGGTAGAATACGATAAGATATGATACTCTTGAATACACATATCCTATGAATATGATATTTTAAGATAATATATCCAATGTGATATATTATGTTTATATTTAATTTGTGAAATAAAAAAATAATAATATGAAATATATATTATTTTTAACATTTAAAATAAAAATTATATCACATTCCAAAATTTTTCATTTAAAAAATTGAAATTTCTCTTATATTGAACAATATTTATGATTAAAATATTTAAACTTTATAAATAATTTTTTTTATATTATGGTATTCAATATATAAAAATAATTTATATATATTATATATTAATATTAGTTTATGATTTTTTTTTAGTTTTTATTTTTTAACCATAAATTTAATTTATAATAAAAAAATTTATTTTGCAAAAATGAGTATAAAAAAAAACTAAAAAATTGATAAAAAAAAAAATTAAAAAAAAGTTTATAATACATAGACATGCATATCCCATATCATAGCATGGATTAATAACATATCCCATGTAGAAGGAAAAAAACAAAAAAAAAAAGAGAGTGGATAATATATCCCACCACTTATTTTATCTCATATTTAATTGCACATAGGATATGATAAGTGATGGGTTAACTTATCCTATCTTATTATCAATCAAATATGGGATAAGAATATAAGATATAATATCTGTTCTGCTCTTTTATCTTATCCTATGTTATATCCGATCAATTAAACATGACCTAAATTAAAAAAACTTTTTGATGTCAAAATTCAATCTTTCTCAACCATTAAAAATGTACGTCCGTTGCATGCAGTAAGGGAGGATAAGGAAGAAAAAGCTTACTCATAACGAAAAAATGCGTCATGCGATTCCGAACCAATCTCACTCTTCCCTGCTAAGTCTTGGGAGGTTCCGCTCTTCTTCGGCTCCATGATCAGGCTTGGGAGGGAAGGTATGGATCCACGAGAATCGATCTGCTTCTATCTAGGAGCAACTTGTAGTCCACGGATAATCATTTAAGCAAACTCAAGGTCTTTCCTCTTCCAACTCCAACTACTAATCAAACCTTCTGTTCCACTCTGCCTATCTTTGACCTGTAGTGGATAAACAGCATGTTTTTAAAAATTTAAGAGCTTTGTGTGATTTAAAAACTGTTTTAAAAAATTCTTAACACTACATTGTTTAGAGGTTGTTTGATACAGCTTCTAGTGAAAGTATTTTCTTTTACAATATTTCTATAAAAAACGCTTTTATGAGAATCTAGAAAAGTGATTCTACTAATATTTTTGATAATATATCACATAAATAAAAAAAAACTATAATAACAATAAATTACTAAAAAAGACATTTATTACAAAAAGAAAATATTATAATAAACCAAAAACTTTATTACAAAAAAATATATAAACATTTATACTGTTAAAAAAACTAAAAAAATTATTTTTATCAAAGGGAAGTGAAAGATGAAGAGGAGAGTGAGAAGTGGAGGGTGAAAGGGAAACAAAGAATAACGAGAAATGATATTTTAAGAATATATGAAAAAATTTGCATTGTTTTTTTAAAGAAACATCTCCCAAGTGCTTCTTTGAAAAACACTTGAAGTTCAAAATATTGCAAAACACCTATTTTTTTTTTTTTTATTTACCTTAAGAATGCTTTTAAGTGTTTTTAGGGTTAAAAACACTTTTAAAAAGCATAGTCAAACGGGCTCTTAGTCATAGTTATTTGAAAACAATTTTGAAAACAAAGTGAAATAAAAAACAATGTTTAGAAAAAAAAAATACAAGTTATTTTCATTAGTTTTTAAAAATAAAATAAAAATATATAAAATTTAAAAATGAATAAAAAAAATTGGACATGATATCATTCCCTGTCCATGATATAATACCAAAAATCTTCAAATATGATATTCCTTTAAAGTACATATATTTTTCTATAAACCTTTGAACTTCTCTAAAGTTTTTCATTGAGCAAATAAATTTCAAATCAAATTATACTTGATATATAAAATTCATTAATTTTCAAAATTAATTTGAAACCCAAAAATTGATTTAATTAATATTAAAAATTCATAGAACTCAATATCATTAGAAAGTTATGGATCAACTTTATATATTTAAAATAAATTTTGGCTTATAACTTTCTTATGTTGTTGAGTTCTATAGTTTCTTCTTTATATATATACAATTTTTTTTATCAAGCAAATAAACTCCAAATTAAGTCTTGCAAATAAACTACAAATGAAGCAAGATTTAATACTTTGAATTCATTAAAGGGTTTAATAATTTAAAAAAATGTACGTACGTTGCATGAAATAAGGGAGGATAGGGAAGAGAAAACTTACTCATCAGTTAATTGGCCCTTTCTGCAGGCTTACTGAATCCAACATCACCTGATTTCAAACCAATCTTACCCTTCCCTGCTAAGTCTTGGGAGGTTTTGCCTGGCTTCGACTACCGCTTCCACTTTGGAAACCTCTATGGCAACCGCTCTCGCAAACCACCCTTTAATAGAGTCAGTATCCGAATAGGAAGCAAAGCTATCGAAAGCACTCTCTTTCCACTGCCAAGTCTTGGGAGGTTCCACTCTTCTTCAGCTCCATGGTCAGGCTTGAGAATGGAAGGTATGGATCCATGAGAATCGATCCGCTTGTATGTGCTCTTCTTCGGCTCAAGAACAGGCTTGAGATGGAAGGTATGGATCCATGAGAATCGATCCGCTTGTATGTAAAAGCAATTCACACCGTACAGATGCTTTAAGCCGACTCAGGGCCTTCTGCCAACTCTAACTACTAACCTTCTCTTCCAAACTCTGCCCATCTTTGACCTGTTGCTTCAGTGGATAAGAACATGGACTAGACAACATGTTATAAAAAATTTAGATGGTATTTTATAAATCAATTTAATGACTTAAAGGGATTTAATGACTTAATTTATATCATTCTTAATTATTATTATTATTATTTTATAAACATCATTCTAGATTTAAATAAGAATAAATTAATTTTAAGTATTAAATCAAAATAATTAACTTATTTTTATTTAAATATAAAACTATATTTATAAATTTTTTTTGAAATTAATATAAATGAAGTCATTAAGTTGATTTACCAAATATCCTCTACACATAACAAGTTTTATTCATCATTCTTTTTTCTTCCATTTTTTTAAATTTTCACTTTTTTTACACTTTCCAATAAATACTAATAAATATATTTTTTTAAATAATATATAAGAAGAAAATCAATAAAAATATATTGCAATAGTAACATATATATTAGGGTTCATTTCATCATCATTTTTATTTTTTGTTAAAATCATTTTTATTTTTTATTTTTTAAATGTTATATGCATCCAAAACATTTTTTCTTCACATTCACTTCTTTTTGTTGTTTTATGTAAGGCGGATGTCAAGAGAGAAAAGTGGATGCATTTAACATCTCTGTTAGAGAAATATAATCATCATTTTAATTTTTTCATTAACTCTATAATTAAAAATTAGTTTTTATAAATAAATTTAAGCTGATTTTATTTGGAATTATAACTTTATTATACAAAATGAATAAAAATAAAGGATTTGATTTTTAAAAATTCAATTACATGAAGGAATTAATAGTACAAATTTGATTTAAAAAAGAGATATTTTAGTATATTTAATAACTAAAACCTTTATTTTACAAAAGGATAAATATGTAATATAAAATGTTATAAAATTTAAAATTTACTTATTCTTGTTTTATCATAAGTCACTCAAGTTCCTTTTAGTAAACAAATTCAAAGTTTTTGAATGGTGTTTAAACTTAAGTGGTTAAAATTTATGTTATTAAATACACGTAAATTATGGACAAAACATTATTAACTTTATATTTTATTTTATTGGTTTATAAAGAATAGGGATGACAATTGGGCGGGTTGGGCCCATCCTAACTCTACCCTGTTTATTTAAAATAATTCTTATCTTCGTCCTAGTAAAGAAATTAAATGGGGTGGGACGGGTATGTGAATTTCTCCTACTCATCCATCCCAACTCATTTAACCTCTTTTTTTTTTTTTTGAAAATTTTGAAATTCTTTTTTAAAAATTGTTTAATTTTTTTTAAATACATTAAAATAAATATATTTTATGAATAATTAAAATATTATATTTTTTATAAATTATTTATTGAAAATTATTATTATTATTATTATTATTATTATTATTATTGTTATTATATTAAAAGTAAGAAAATAAAAATTAAATTAAATTAATTTTTAGGAGAATTACCTATTAAGTATTTCTCCGAAAAATACTCTTAAGTGTTTTTTTCAATATTACAAGTGTTTTCCAAACTTTGTTAAACACCTAATTTTTTTCAAAAATATTTTTTAGGCTAAAAATACTTATTCGAATTAATGTCAAACGAACTCTAAATCTCTTTTACTTATGTTTTTTAAAAATCACATTTTCTCATTTCTTGTCTCTACTTGAGCTTCGCCAAACACCAACACACAAATTTGATTTTTTTTTTTTTCAAATTATTGGTACTCAAATATTTTATTTTAATTTTATAAAATAAGAATAAAAAAAATACTTGTTTTCGTATGCAAATACTTAATAATATTCAGGCCTTAATAAAAAAACATATAAAAAACATAGGGCCTCGATACAACAGAAAGCCCACATGTCTTTGGTTTCTCAACCACCGTGGGGACAATATTGAAATGTACAATTATTGGTTTGAGACTGACCCAAAGAAATCTAATTCCTCTTCAAGACTTTAAAAATTTAATAGATTATTGTTAATTCTTTGAAGATAACTATAATAAGGTGGATAGATATCAACCAACTTGAAAAGGCTATTTGTGGCTATGACATCCACCGAAAGATACTAGGTATTTTGAAAAATCAATACAAAAGTAAGTAAGCCAACATGGATTAGGGAGAAACAATAATCTAGCTCTTTATTTTCAAAGAATTAACAATAATCTCTTAAATTTTTAAAGTCTGGATTGAGGAATAAGATTTCATTGAGTCTCAAACCAATAATTCTACATTTCAATATTGTCCTCACACGGTGGTTGAGAAACCAAAGACATATTGGCTTACTTTTATATTCAAAAACTAAACATGAAAATTTTAAGAAATTATTGTTAATTCTTTGAAGACAACTAATTGTGGCTCTGATATCCGTTGAAAGATACTTGGTATTTTGAAAAATCAATACAAAAGTAAGCCAACATGTCTTTGGTTTCTCAACCACCGTGTGGGGCCAATATTGAAATGTACAATTATTGGTTTGAGACCTAAAGAAATCTAATTCCCCATCCAGACTTTAAAAATTTAAGAGATTATTGTTAATTCTTTGAAGACAACTAATTGTTTTTAATAAGGTGGATAGATATCAACCAACTTGAAAAGGCTATTTGTGGCTACGACATCCATTGAAAGATACTTGGTATTTTGAAAAGTCAATACAAAAGTAAGTCAACATGTCTTTGGTTTCTCAACCACTGTGTGAGGACAATATTGAAATGTACAATTATTGGTTTGAGACCTAAAGAAATCTAATTCCCCATCTAGAATTTAGAAATTTAAGAGATTATTGTTAATTCTATCAAGATAACTAGTATTTTTTATTAACGTGAATAGATATCAACCAACTTGAAAAGCCTATTTGTGGCTATGACATCCATTGAAAGATACTTGGTGTTTTGAAAAATCAGTACAGAAGTAGGCCCAACATGTCTTTAGTTTCTCAACCACCGTGTGGGGACAATAATGAATTGATAGAATTATTGGTTTGAGACCCAAAGAAATCTAATTCGCCATCCAAACTTTAAAAATTTAAGATATTACTTTTAACAAAATTGAAATGTAGAATTATTGGTTTGAGACCCAAAGAAATCTAATTCCCCATCTAACTTTAAAAAATTAAGAGATTATTGTTAATTTTTCAAAGATAACTAATTGTTTTTAACAAGGTGAATAGATATCAACCAACTTGAAAAGGCTATGTGGCTACGACATCATGGGGACAATATTGAAAAGTAAGAATCATTGGTTTGAGACCAAAAAAAATCTAATTCCCCAAACTTTAAAAATTTAAGAGATAATTGGTAATTCTTTGAAGATAACTGATTATTTTTAATAAGTTGAATAGATATCAACCAACTTGAAAAGGCTATTTGCGGCTATGACATCCATTGAAAGATACTTCCTATTTTGAAAAATCAATACAAAAGTAAGTCAACATGTCTTTGGTTTATCAAACACCGTGTGGGGACAATATTGAAATGGTAGAATTATTGGTTTGAGACCCAAAGAAATCTAGTTCCCCATCAAAACTTTAAAAATTTAAGAGATTATTGTTAATTCTTTAAAGATGACTAATTGTTTTTAATAAGGTGGATGGATATCATCCAACTTGAAAAGGCTATTTGTGGCTGCTACGACATCCATTGAAAGATACTTGGTGTTTTGAAAAATCAATACAAAAGTAAGCCAACATATCTATGGCTTCTTCTCAACAACCTTGTGGGGACAATATTGAAATGGTAGAATTATTGGTTTGAGGCTCAAAGAAGTTATTTTGGGGAAAAGAAAATGGGCAATATTATCCTAAATGAGTCATTAAAAAAATAAAAATAAAGAATATAGGTCATTCTTCCTATTTCAGCAACATTTGAAGTCTTTTAACCAAATATCTTAAAAAGATAAAAGAGTGAAAAATGCTATTCTTAAAATGAAAATAATTTCTTTTGAACCCACATATGATTTGAGTACGTTTTATTTTATTTTATTTTATTAATTTCTCTCTCAAACAGTCAATATACAATAGGATAAGAGTAAAGTTGTATAATTTTTCAAAATATATCTTAATAAAAGTATAAAGAAATTAGCGGTGTTCAAATATGATGTGTACTTAAATTCTAATCATATGATACAATAGAGTTGACAATATTTTTGAAATAGGTCTCAAACAATTCAAGCAAAATTCTGTATAAAAAAATTAAACATAGTTTTATTTTTATGAAGTTAGTGTGTATAATGGAAAAAATTTTAATTTTTTTTATATTTTTAATTATTCTCTAGAACAATTTATAAAAGACAAATAAAAATGAGACAAGTGGGTTTGGACTCCCTAATTTGAAAAAAGATAGTAAAAGGAATCTCAATTTTAATAAATCAGTTTTATCTTCATCTATTTAAAAATATTTTAAATATATATATACTTTTATAATTATTTCTTGAAATAACCTTTTATTTAACAATATTAAATAAAATTATTAAAAAAATTAATTTATCATTTTAATTTGATGAAAGTATCTTACAAATAAATATATTATAATTTTTTATTATATAATACGAGGTACAAATCATTTTAAGAAAATTCTCTAGAATCCTAATGATAAATAAAATCTTTCTAATTTTCTAATTAATATGGTTTTATATCATGTATTATATAAATTCACACCTCTTCTCTTTTATTTTATTTTATTTTATTTTTTAAAAAAATTAAAAATACAATTAGAACTAAAATCCTTAAAAATGAAATACAATTAAAAGAAAAAAATTACAAACAATTAAAATAAAAAACTTAAAAATTTTAAAAATAAAATATTGACTCTCATTGTATTTTCAACTTTTTCTCAAATATATATTTTCTACTAGTGTGATTTAATTAACTGAAAGTTAATATTATATTTTTAACTTTAAAGTTTTTTTAATTTTAATTGTATTTTTTATTTTATTGATCTCAAATAAGTTCTCATTGTAAAAACAAAAAAAAAGGAAAAAAAAAAATATCAATTGATGTTATTAACTTACAAGTAAAAGATCATTGTGGGAAATAATTATCTGATTTATGAAAAAGTACATATATTTTAAAATATTTTTTAAAAAATGAAAATAAAATAAAATTATAACATTTGAGATTCCTTTTTGCATATATATTTTTAAATTATTAAGCACTTTTCCTAATAAAAATAGCACAAATCATTCTGAAACATAATCCAGTGTTAGGATAAATTTTACTGGAAGCTGTTTTTACCAAACAAATTAATCTGAAAACTTGATTTTTAATTTCGAAGGAAGTTTCTGAAAGGAAAAGTTGACTGGAAAAGGGTGTGAATGGAAAAAGGGAAGGTAGATATTGAACCACTTTGCCAAAATTTCATTGGGTCTCGGGGTTGAGATGGTTCAATCCTCCTGTCTACTGTCTGGAGATTGAAAAACAAAAAGGGAAGAGAGAGAGAGGTATGGGTAGACTTCTGCCCTTCGGGTTTTACTTCGACATTTCTCTTCCACCAGGAGATCTAACAGGAACACTATATTTGTATTTTCTCATCATCCATCTCTCTGCTCCATTTCTTCATCAGGTTCGCTTTGTTCTTTCGCTATGAATATTCTTTTCTTTTCTTTTCTTTCTTTTTTTCCCAAAAGCAATATGAAGTAAGAATACTTTGCTCTGATTTTAGTGAAGCTTGGTTGATTTCATGGACTCTTGTTTGAGTAGCTGCTTTGGAAATAGCTGATCCAAGAACCACTCATCTCTTACTATCTGAAAATTGAACCCATTATTGGAGAAAGGTGAATGTTGACTTTGGGTTCTTGCCCTTTTTTTTGTCTTTAATCTGAAATGCTTATTACCACTCCATATCTAAGCAAAATTTGGTTTTAGGAACTAAATTTGTTGATATCATTGTTGATAAAATAGAGTTATTTATTTATTTGGGTAGTATGATTTGGTTTGCATACTACTATTCCTTATTTATTTATTTATTTATTTTGTTGTTTTATATTTAGCATGAAAAGAAGTGAGTTTTATTAGTATTATCGTTGTTATTGTGGTGGTTGTAGTGGTGGTGGGGACGAGGAGGAGAATATATTGAAAGAGTTTTTCTATGGTATAGGAAAAAGGTAATTCCTAATCAAAAGTAGCTACATGGTTTTTTTTTTCCATCTTGTAATAATTTCGTTTCTTCACACAAGTCTTATTTCTTCATCTTAGATTTTATTTTTTATTACCTTGGCTTTATTTGTTGGGCCATAGGTTTCATTTCTTTATATTTTTCTTAATGATCTAGATTTAGCCATCATTAGGGACTCAAATTTCAAGTTCAATATGATACCCTATTAATACTCTAGAAATTCAAAAACCTAGTATATGATTAGGAAGAAGTTCATGTCTCATTATGTACATGAGAAAGTGTGTTAAAATTTTAATTTATTTCAAGTTCCATGAGATACCTTTTTGGTAGGGTTTATTGTGTAAATTTTAATGTTGATGTTTTCTTGGTTCCTTTGTTGAATAGAAAATGATTTAGGAATGTCTTTAAATATTTTTATGTCTTTGAAATAGAGGTGGGAAACATTCAATAGATCAAGGAAATATGAGATTATTTCAAAACTCATGTTTTCCAAGCAATTTTTTTTTTTTTTTTTGGTGTTCCCTTTCTCTTTATTTTTTTTGTTATTCCTTATAATAGTGGATTGATTTATCTCATCTAAAGATATATGCATACTTATTTATTTTATTTTTTTGATAAGCAAACAAAAATTATGTTAGCAGCAACCATAAAAAGAGCACATTGGAATACATAGGGAAGCAAAAGACAAAAATGCCAACAAGAAACCAATTTACAAAAAGAAATAACCCTTGCCTTAGATAACACCTAACCAATCAATTAAGTGTATGATAGACATAGATGCATCATTTAAGCCCATCCTTACCCACTTCAAAAACAATCATTTTTTGATAAGTAAAGGCAATTGTATTACAAGTGCCTAAAGAGAGCACCACTACAAGAAATAGAATAATTAGCGACAAAATTTTTAGATTGGGAAAAAAAATTGTCCCTAAATGTATCAATTAGCAACGAAATTAAAAAATTGTCTCAATATTTTTATATACATAGTTTTAGAGACGAAAAATCTATCTTTTTGTTTCCAATTATATTAATATGCAAACTTTCAAAAAAAATAAGTTGTTCATAATCAATTTTGCGACGAAAGTAAACATTTAGGGATGATTTTTTTTTTTTTGTTGCAAGATATATATTTTGGCGATGAAATAATTTATTTAATGTTTTGTTACTAAAAATGTTATAGAGATTTAGAGACAAAAATATAACTTTTGTCGCCAAATATACTGATATGAAGACATTCACATAAGTAAGTTATTCATAAAAAATTTGGCTATGAAAGTAGACATTTAAGGATGATTTTTTTTTTAAGATATATATTTTGACGATGAAATATTTTGTTAAATTTTTTGTTAGTAAAAAATGATATAGAAATTTAGACACAAAATTTGCCACTTATGGTTATTTTGCAACAACATGATATTTTTATTTTTATATATTATTTTATATTTTTATTAGAATATATTACTAAAATTAGATTGAACAATATTATATAATATTAAAATATATTTAAATTTAATATATTACAATCCATATATGTAGTATGAATTTTCTACTCGAGTCATTAAATTGGATGAGAATTTGATATGAGATTTTAATATGTAAAATTCCTTTGCATTGATTAGTCTTTTATATAGTGAGTTTTTAAATTTTTGTTTAATTAAATCTGTGTATGACATAGTTACACTTTTGTAATTGTAACATTTTGTTACATTAAATACTTTTCAATTAATGTTATATGATCCAAAAATAATATTACATTTTTAAATATTATTTTATGTTTTTATTAGGATATATTACTAAAATTAGATTGAATAATATTATATAATACTAAAATGTATTTAAATTTAATATATTTGTAGACCACCCCTTGGGCTCTTTCTTTTTTGGGCTGTCTTTGTTGGGCTTGGCCCTTTTTTTAAAGAGAGTAGGCCCATTTGATCTTTTATTTGGCCTACCCAGACGAGGACAAGTGCCCTCACTTGGCCATCCATTTGAGCCTTTTTATTGCCATTTTCGGCGAGGGTTTGAGCACGCAATTCTAGGGCAAGGAGAGGACCTTCCATTTTGGGAGAAAAAGGCGGCGGTTGGGAAAGCATCTTTGGAGAAGAGAAAAACAGAGTAGAGAGGATTTGAACGAAGAGCATTTTTAGAGAGCAGGGCCTTGAGGAGGAGGAACATCTGGAAACGGATTGGAGAGGAGCAGAGCAGAGGAGCCTTAGCTTCTAGAGAGGGCTTTTGGGTCCTCCAGGTATGGTCACTGTGGGTTTCACCTTTATTTATTCATGCTGTTCTCTTCTTTTCTTCAGAGAGCTCAAAAATCACTTTGCTATTTAGATGTGAGTATCAGAGAAAGCATCTGAACCTGATTGATTTTCTTTATGGTTGTTCACGAGCTTGGTGTGGCTTATTTATCCCTTTCTCCTTTGGTCTAGCTTGAAAATAATCTGATTATCTTTTTCTTTTTAACTACATTGTGCCTTGGAAGATTACATCTCTGTTTTTCATTCATAAATCTGGGTTTAGCTTCTTCCCTCTCTATTCATAAGCACAGGAATGACTCATGACAGATACTTGGTTAAGAAGACTTCTTTGTTTGTGAGTCTGTTTTGCTAATCGTGCTTTTGATATTTTCTCTATACTATTGGAGTTTGGTTTGGGTTCATTTTGACTCCCCAAGAGGAATTCTACTGGTGCCCTCCCTGTGTTATGGGGTGAGTAATGATATTCCTAAGGATTTTAAGAGAGAAAGAACAGGGGAAGGAATGTCTCATCAACCTTGCTGATTTCCCGGACCTGTGAACTTCTCATTTGAGACTGCCATTGCTTTCTGTATTATTAACGGCATCCCTGCCATGGTGGAAATCTCGTCTTCATCCTATACAAGATGTATCTTCCGTGCAGTCACCATCTTTGGAACCCGTTGCTGAAGCCTTCACTAAGTCAAATTGTGCTCGGTTTCACTTGTTGTTGCTACTGACTTTGCATGGAACAATATATGGCCAAGAAAGCTCTCAGGATTTCCACAGCAGAAACAAGGCCAAAGTGGGGTAACCTTATTTGAGAAGTGTATTCAGTAGAGAGAGAGAGGTGGCTTTGTCAGAGAGAGAAATTTAGAAGAAAATTTGAGGAATACCCGGAATCGCGGACTGAGTTGGAGACAAAAACGCGGGTGGCGAAATTCAACTAGTTAAAAAAATCTGAAACATGAGCTCCAAGTCACACAGGAAACTGTGAAGGCACCAGCGAATGAGGTTTCAAATCTGGAAATTATCTAAGATTTTTCTTGATGGTGAGATTCAATGGATTTTTTTCTGGGTTGCAAAAGAAGCCAGTGCATGGTGAGGTTAACAGTTCGTTTTCTTCTTCAAGGATGGGAACTCCAAGGACTGACCACTCGGTGGGGTTAGAAGATGTATTTTGGCGGATGTGGATATCATGAACTATCAATTTGTCAAAATAAATTTGGTGGTTCCCATGGTTATTCGAATGTCAAAGAATTGCAAATCAAGAAGACTTTCCAAGTTGGAATTTACTGGATTTTTTTTAATCCTTGCGGCTATTCTGGTTTGTGGTTCAGAAGGGTTGAATTTCAAGGGGCTATGTTTTCTTTAGTTAAAGAAGAGGCTCAATGATCAGTTTAATCAATTTGTATAACTGGAATCCTAGTGATCATGATACCATGTGAGTGGATGGATGTGAATTGCACGGGAGTGGAGAAAAAGGGAATAAGTATTGGATGTGGACCCACCACACAAGTGCAATTATGGAAATTACAAGTGGAAAGCAATTGTTCATGTGGGGGGTATGAGTATGGAATTGATCCCAAAGGCTCATTTCCAAGACTAAAAAAAGAGACTAATGGGAACAACAAGATGATTGCGCGTGGTCCCCACCAAAATTCTTTATGCAAGGCTACTCTCCTTTTGCACCTTATGCTTGGATCTTCTTCATACTTGGCATTTCATGCCCAACTTTCCCGTACCATCTCTCATGGACGTGGGCCCTTTTGCTGCATGGACATCCACCTATTCCATGTATGGCCTCCTCCCAAGGTGAGTTTTATTTTGCTATATTTTCTTTTCAAAATTTCCTCTTTAGAAAATTTCATAGGCGAATAAAATTCATGCTGCCATGTTTTGCTTCTTGGCATGCATTTTTTATGATTTTTAAAATCATTTTCTCAAACACCCTGAGTTCTCAAATAACTCCTCATTTTCCAAGAGTGGGTTGGGCCCATTTGGACCTTTCTATAGTTTTAGTAAGTTGCATTTTAGGGACCTCATTAGGGGGCCTCATTTTTAGCTCCTTTGGGCCAACAGTCAGGGAAATTTTCTTCCTTTTATCTTTTTTTGTAACCGCAGGGACCACCTTAGGAGGCCACACCTAGCCAGAGACAGTTTTGAAAATTGAGAAATTTTGAATCATGAATAATATTGAGAAAATTATTTTAAATCAAGGAAAATGAGAAGATTTATTCATGTTTATTAAAAAAGGTGAGAGTTGGGAAAACTATTCTAAATCAAGGAAAATTGAAAATTTTTATTTAAAATTAAAAGAAGTTTAAAAAAAAACTTATTAAATAATAGAAATAATGTAATAGCCCAATAAATAATAGAAATAATATAATTCATGAAACTGAACATGTTATGGCCGCACATTATAATATAAATCCCACACGAAATGCAATGACCACCATGCATCAATAATTCCTTAATCCTTAAATAATCAAATTAATGTACTTTGGATGTTCGATAAAATTATAATAATAAAGGAAAGGTCAAGCTCATTCATTCAAAATGTTGGATCAAACAAAGCCAAACTAATTCTAACTATTCCACATTAATCAACGGATTACAACTAAAACTACAAAAGTGAAAACATGCAAAATATGGCACCAATTTAATTAAATCAATTAACTAAAGTTATATATATAAACAACTACAAATTAAATATTGATGCTTCAAAACTAAAATTAGCAAACTTTAAAACAAGTAAACAATAACATGAAATTAACCAAATTAATTAAATAAAATTATATACATCTACTAAATTGATATTAAATCCTAAATTAAAATAATAAACTTGGAGTATGAAACCAATTAAATTAATATAATAAATTATGAAACACACGTAATCTACATAAGATGAATGATTGAGAACTAATTCAAAGGAGCACAAAAATATTAACATGGATCAACTAGAATAACAATTAATAATTTTATGGGTAATATAAACTAACATGGATATTTTAAATAGCAACTAAAAATTTTTAAAATTTTAAAAATTAACATGAATCAATAAAATAAGAATTGATAATTCCAAGGATAATATAGATAAACATGGAATTTCAAAATCCAACAACAAATAATAAAAAAAATGACATGAATATTCAAAGTTACCAACAAATAATTTTACATAAACTAGCATGGATATTATAAACCTACATTGATATTAGCTTCCAATTGTTTAATTTTAAATTTAAAACAATACACACCATTGACACCATGTCTGACCCTATCAACTTGAAATTATATATATATTTTTTTTATTCCATAAAACAAACCACTAACATGTTGAAAGTATTCCATGGCCGTATAAATTATTTATACTACATGAATTCATATATTTTAAAACGTAAACTAAAGCCTAAAAACTAATAACTTTTCAAAGGAAACTCTAAACAACTACAAATTAATAAGAAACAATTTAAATTGATTTTTAAATATTCTAAAACATAAATAAATAAAACAAGAACTAATAACTTTCTAAAACAAATCCGAATGGCTTTCTTCAAAAAAAAAAAAAATGAAGGTCACACACTTTTCTCAATCTCAAATTCATTTTCTTTTAATCCAAAGATGATTAACAAAAGAAATGTGGCAGCTGCCTGTACTTCCCCACTCTCATTTTTCATTAAAAAAAAAAAAATAGAACATGGGCACATTAACATAAACAACCCAATGGCCAGCTGTAACCATGCATGGCCTCACCGTTTGTATCCCATTAATTTATAATTTCCATGGCAACCACAGATCAATAGTTTCATTAAGTCCAACCACAAACATTATTTCTATTTCATTGAACAGCTGACCACATACTTCAATGTCCTTATTATTGTTATTTTTTACTTTAATCAACAACACCAACACCGAACTCATTATAGGAAACAGAAAGAATCTTCCATCATCTATGTTCAAGCCAATCAAACTCAAGTATATGAAAATCAAATTTTGAGACTTTAGAGATATGAGATATTAAAATAAATATTCTTCCAAAAACAAACATGATTTATTAACATTCCAAACTCCCTTCAAAACACAGTGAAAATGGTGGCCTTTTAGGCCCTTAAATCCTACCAGTTTTGGCTAAGACCTCAAGACAAAAACACGAAATTTCAAGCCAAAACAAATGACCAAAATGGCTGAGCCAAACCTTAAATTCAAAGAGGTTCAACACTGTTTGAATCTGGTTTTAGGGCTATGGACGAGATGGTGTCGAGATGGGTTGCTGCATTCCCAAAAGATTATAGTTGGCGGATGTGATCTGCAACTACTGTGTGCTACATGGACTCGCGAATGGCAACGTTGAAGAGGTGGCTGCTTTGAAGAAGACCTATGCTAGTTCTTCTACTCGGCCCTCCGTAGCGTCTTCTCAAAGCTCCTTATGTTGGTAGAGAAGATGATGGTATGGAGAAGACGCTCATTTGGTGTTTGGCCTCCTCTCATTCGCTCTTGCCCGCTACTGAAGATGATTCCCCCCGTGAGCTCTCCTCCGCCTCCCCAGAAAAATCTTTCCCTGCAAGCTCCAACCTCCGCTTCCTCCCTCAACTCCTCCATTTCTTCTAAAAGTCCAATTCTCTTCTCTCTCTCTCGTTTTCGAATGCTCTGTTATCCCATCTCTTCTAGCACCAACCGCTGCTTTCTCTCTAAAAAATGGACCCAAGAATCAGCTCTACTCTGAGCTCCCTTTCCCGCACTCTCTTCTCAAAACTCATTGAAAAACCCCCCTCAATCCCGACTCTCTCTTTCTCCCCTTCTCATCCTTCTCTCTCTCAAAAATTCCCCAAACCTCTCTCAGCCTCCTTCGTTTTTCCCCTTTCCCAAAAACCTCTCTACCCATACCTCCCCATTCCTCTAAGCTGTAGGTGGTCCTTTCAGCATGGTGGTGACATGAAGCCAAGGTCAAAGTGGGAGAGCTTTTTTAAGGCCCTCATGTCTGCCCAAAACTCCCTATCTCTCCATGGCAAAAACGTTAATGAGGCCTTAAAAAAACCAAATAAAGCAAAGCCACCTTTTGGTGGTCTACAATACCACTTTACTTTTCTAAAAATATTTATAATATTAAATAAAAATATAATATATTTTAAAATAATAAAATTTCCTTTTATTTTTAACATGCTCACATTTAAATATTATACATATTTTTTTAATTTGATAATCTCAAATATAAAAAATAATATAATTAATTATTTAATTATTTATTTATTTATTTTAAATTTTTATAATTATTTTTATTTTTATAATTATTTTTAATTTTAATAATATATAAATTATATTTAATTTTAATTTTTTCATAATTATTACATTGAGAGCCGTGCACTAAAGGAAAGGTGGAGTATCTTGCTCATACCCAAACATCATTTAAATTAAAATATCACAATTTCATCATTTCACCTAGTCTTTCAAGAGTAGTCACTCATTATTCCTACAGGACTAGACACTCATGTTCAATTCCACCTACCACTTCTCTCTGGTTTGACCAACAAGCAAAGGAAACCTCCTTGCTATGAGCTTTATATGATCTCCTTGCGCATGCATTCTCCATGTGGAAACCAACATCTCTCAAAATAAAAATAAAAATAAAAATAAAAGCCTTCCAAATAAGTGGTCTACAATAAGTTGTCTATATAATAATGTCAAGACTCAAGACCAAATCATAGTCAACTTTTATGTGACCCACCACCAAAAAATAATGGTATATATATATTATTTATGTATTAAATAATATTGTTAAATTACGTATACTTGGATACCAAGCTATTGAATAATGCAAAAAACTAATATATATGTAATAAACCAATTACTTATCATAATTATAATTTTTTATATTTATAAAAAATATAAAAATTGGTTATCAGCTAGAATAAACTGATTCTAATATTAAAAAAATGAAAAGATAAAATATGAAATTCTTATCAACAAATTATTGTATTTAATGTATCAAATATCGTTTTTAAATTTCAATTGAAAAAATTTGAGATTTATGCAATTACAATATAAGGGATTTATATTTAAAACATGTATTTTAAAAATATATTTAATAACCATATAAAATAATTTATTATAATTTAAAATTTCTAATTAAATAAAAATATTAAAAAATTTTAATTAAATAAAAATATGTTTCACATCTCATTTGAAGGAAATTATTTCTCTTTTGATATTTGAAATGTAAACAAATTAATTTACAAGTATGAAAACACTGATTAAGAGTGTATTTGATAGTATTTTATTTAAAGTGCTATTAACATAAATGTTTTATGTGAAAGTATTTTTAGGAAAATTACCTATTAAGAGAGAGTTTTATAGTATTTTTATTCAAAATGTTTTTTCATAAAAGTGTTTTCTCTACAAATGTTTTTAGGAAAATTATTTATAAAGTATTTTTTTATAAAACATTATAAGTGATTTTCTAATACTATAATTTTTTTTTAGAAACTACTACAAGTGATTTTTGAAAATTATAAGTAATTTTTTTATATTTGTAATAATATTTTTGAAATTTTGTCTAGCATATATTTTTTTTTCCTTAAAACACTTTTTATGTTAAAAGGTATTTCTTAAAATCTAACAAATGAAATGTAAGAATTCTACCTAAATATCATTATTTATTATATTCAACCTTATAATTCTACTAAGTTTGAGAAGTTCTCCCAAATTTGACTAATATTTTATCAACCAAAAGTTATAATTTATATTCTAAATAGATTAATCATAAAAGTCACTATAATTCATATAAATAAGAATTATACTATAAAAAAAAAAAAAAAAGGAAGCCACCCATTTTTTATATTTTTTGCCGATCATCTCTTGTATAAAATACCACATTTTGAATGACGAAATTTACAATATAGAAGTGTAAATATGAATACACACATGTTATTTATTGTTTTTTTAAATGGAAGATAAAGATAATTGTAGATGATGGTGAGGACTTATATTATATTCACAATTTTTTTTCTTTTTCAATTTCTAATAATTATAGTAGAATCCCTTTTTCTAAATTTTAAAACTTTCTTGGAAAAGGTGATACCATATATAGTATAATCAAGAACCCTATATCATGTGAAAAATGATACTACAAAAATTAATGTAAGTGTATGTGATACCCATAGTTAAATTTACTTTTTTAGATTTATTTTATTTAATAACAATCTCTTATATAATTCTTGTTCATTGTATAACTTATACCTTATAAAGACCATGTGGTCCATTAACACAATTATTATTCAAAACCTTTAACCTGTTATTAGGTAAGTTTTACAACTTGGTCATGTCAATCACTTTTACAAATTAATTTGATGTTTTATTTTTCAAATATTAAAATGATTGAAAATATACTGCAATAGTATCTTATGCAATAAACCTCATTTGAATTTTTGTATACTTCTATCAATGATTTTGTATATGAAAGTTATTCTATGGTAGACTTAAATGCAAAACTTAAAAATAAAAAATAAAAAATTGTTCATACCAATCACCTTTACCCGTATATTAACAAACATCTACATATATATATATATATAGGAAATGGGAATGGAGGAGGGAGACTATTAGGCTCACTATGAAGCTCTTGTAGCTTTGTAGGTTTGCAGGTGAATCATTATTTTAGAAGGTGATGTCAATGATAGAGAGAAGGAGGTGATGTTGATGTAAATGATGGAAAGAGAGTTGACATAAATGAGAGAGAGAAAGAGGAAGACAAACAGGGGAAACTAATTTTTATTTTATCAATACAAGTAAATATTACTCAAGATCCAAAAAAAAATTCAAAAATAATAAATTTGATGATTTGAAAATTGTAATTTATACATCTATATTTATTACTTTCCTCATTTGTCTTATGTTGGGATGGTTAAGTTAAAAGAAAGGTCATGTTGAATATAAAATGCATGCTCAAAATTGTTAAATTATATATAATGATCATGTCTATATCTTTAAATAAATATAATAATCTAATTATAATTTTTTAGAAATTTTATAAAAAGATTACAAAATTTATATAAGAATTTTGGAATCCTCAAACTTGATATTTTTTGAAATCTAGCTGGACTTGAAGAAGATTATTTTATATTTTTATTTTTCAATGTCCATCCAAAAGTTAATTAAGAAGTCAAATATCTTCACTAATTTTCCCCTTCTAATTTCTTTTTTTAGAATTTGTATTTTACAATTAATAACACTTATACTATATAACATTATTATAACCATTTATAATTACTAAGTACATATAGGGCATAATAAAGGAAAGTGACATAAAAACAATTAAAACACACAATTTCGTGATATGAAAAGGAAAAAAAAAAAGCATAAAAATATTCATATGACATATTAGAAAAAGATAGTCCAATTTAACTAAAAACTATTGTAATATCATTTTTAGATGTAGTTTAGGTAATATCAAAACTATAGGATCACATTGGCATATGTTCCATGTTGTAGTATTAGCTAATGAATTTTAATTTGCAATCAGTTTTTTTCACTCATGATAATCTTCTATTTTTCTATTTTAATTATTAGTAACAATATATTTCAAAAATCAATTTTTTTAGTGAGTTATAATTAAAGTGTAAAAGTAATTTTGAATTTTGATGGTAAACTAAAATTTTATAATTTTACAAGAGACATTCATATTAATAATAATAATAATAATAATAATAGTTAATTGAAATTAATATTCTTCAATTACTCTTAGACTTTAATTTAATTTAATTATTTTTATTTATAAAGTTATAATCCTATTTTGATTATAAAATAATAACTAATATTATTATAATATGCATTTGTGAAAAATTAAGTTTGAGATAAGGAATCTTTATGCTTTAGCTGTATAAAATAAATACTCAAATGTAAAAGGAAATATATTTATATATATTTTGAGAGGATGTGAGTATCAAAGTGGGTCAGTGTTCATCAATTACAAGAAATAAAATATAGCTTTTGGAGAGTTAGTGGTGCAGCACTAAGTAAGAGAAGTGGCTTTTTTTTCCCTGTCCTTTCATTCATTATGAGAACTACAAGTCTATATGCCTAGAGAAGTGTTTGTTTAGAGCATAATGATGTTGTGAACGGGAGACAAACAATCAAACCTTTTGGTGTTTGCTTGAAAGGGAGGGTTTGGATTTACCAACTCGCAACTTGGAAGTTGGAACTAGGTTCAGTTGTTGAAACCGAGGGCTCAAGAAACTTCCACTGCGTACAACAATTAAACAAGTCTATTCAGAATTTATAAAAATTTTCAATCAAAAAAAAAAAAAAAAACAATCCTTTAATTAAGCACGTAGTAGATACCCATATAATTCATGATTTTTAATTTGTTTGTTTAATAATATTTTTAATTACTGTTACTCTTTTTTTAATTTAAATATAAGTTAGATTGCATTTTAGTCCTCATATGAATTCTCATCACCAGTACACTTCAAAAGGCGTTGTGATTTATTAAGAATAAAATATGAATGATTTAAAAGACTACCAACTTCTCAAGTTTATAATATTTATGGAGTTTGTGGGAGCATGAAGACATCAATGTAGAAGAGAAGGCAAAACACATCCATATCAACAGGAGCTTAGTTGCAAGCGTCGTCCAATGCTTCAATCAGGCAGATTAAGCTTTTGTGTACACACTTGTCAGTAGCCCAGAGGAAAAGGACCCTACACTTTGCACTCTTCCAAATCTTTCCTCATGTTTTTTTTTCAAATTTACACGTTCCAATCCATTCTTTTCACTATATTATAAAATCTTTATTATAAAATAAATATTTTTTTTAGACTCTCTCTCTTCATAGCTATTCATTTCCCTACCTACTAATTTCCTTACCAAAAAATAGGGAACTGGTTTTGGGGGAAATTCTCATGTGTTTCTTTTGAGAAGTAGGTCTGAAAGGATTTTTTAGGGAGCTTTCAGAAAAACAAATGGGGTGAAAGAGAAGAAAGAATAGAGAAAGAAAGAGACTTTGGGAGAAGGAGTCTGGACTGGTTTTTGGACAGCTCTGGGGGGGTTTTCTTTTGGAAACTGTGGAGAGCGAGGAAGGTCTGGACTGGTTTTTTGGAGATAGAGAGAGCAAAAGAAGCCGAGAGAGGAGGCAAGAAGCAAAGAAGATAGGATAGTGCTCTCAGGTATAACCATTATAGCTCCCTACTCATTTCATTTTATGATACTACTCTTGATCCTTTTACTGCAATTATTTTGAATGTTGCCCTCTGCCTACCTTTTTGGATCCTCTAGAATGTTGTTCATTTTTTATTTTTTAGTTTTTGAGGTGAAGAGGATTTAGAAGATAGAGCCAAAAGAGGGGACTTACGGACTGGCAGTAGGTGGTGAGAAGATCTAGAGTTTTCTCTCTTTTTTGAGGAGATTTAAAAATAACAATGCTTTGACATGAAGAATTATTGCAAAGGTCATGAATAAGGTTAAATTCGTAGGATTTTTTGGTATAATTGACAGGGCACAATGGACTTAATTATATATGTTCCATTTGGATTCCATTTTATGTGTTTCTCATGGAAAATGAATGTGGTGCAAGAGACTCTAATATGATAATTTTTAAGAATTTTCTTATATTACAAAAGTTTCTAAATATTTACAGTAGATATCTTTGTTGTGCATGTTGTATAATTTTAACCTCTTCTTATCAATTTTCATTCATTGATATAAAGAATATTGGTTATCTTAAAGATCAATTCTATATACATAATTAAAATTAACAGCTAGTTTCTTGATCTTCTAACAATTTTCCTCTCCATTTGTTATGGTGTTGTCTTGTAGACTTGTTGAGTGGTTGTTGAGTAGCTGATATTTCTTTGCATTAAGGTTAGTAATAATTTGGGCTTCACTTCTTCTTATATTTGATTATATGCTTGATAATTCAATTTATGAAGTATGTTTTCCTCTTTTTTGTTATGCATCAAATTAGTTGATTGATCAGAATATTTTATTTCTTTATATGAATCTAGAAATACATACTTAAATTTTTAAAAATATTTCTAATAGTGATAGCATGTTAATAGTCATATATGTAGTATTTATTTTCAATTTTTTCCCTTATATAGGAAATACTTATTATGTTTTACTAAATTATTTATGATATTAAAGGTTCAATTAATTTAGCATATTATTATGATTAGAAAATTGTGCTAAGAACAAAAAAAGGGTTACGTGTCACATACTACCTTGAGGTTGTTGAATCATTTTTTTTATTTATGAAATATAAAGGACATTCTCTCTTATCTATATGGTTATAATGCATCAGTTTTCTTGCTGAGTTTCCTAGTTAATCTGAATCACTAAATTGCCGCACAAATGCTGATTCGTAACATGTGACCTTATTTAAAAAATCTTGCAAATTATATGATTTGTTTTAGAAGCCTTCTTGAACACATGCACATGTACCTGATTTACAAAAAAAGTTAAAGAAGTAAATTTCTCATTTTTATTCTTCATATATGCATGCATAAAACCTTAGACTTCCGTTCAAGTATCTTTGTGTGACAAATTTTTTCTTATTACATGTTAGAGACATTGAAGTTGTCAAAGAGTGAAAATGGTCTATCAATGAAGTAGTTTCAAATTGACAACTTCTTAATTTGTCTAACATGTGATTAAAATTTTGTCTACAAATTATGCTTGAATTGTCTGGTTGGACAGTATAGGATAACATAATGTCTATGAAATCACCCTCATATGCTTCGTTCATTTCTTAAAATTTCAATAACATTTCCTTTTGTTCTCTGGGTGCATATTTGGACAAGGTTAATAATGTCTTGCCCATTTCGTGTACTTGGAGAACTATGGGGAAATGCTGTCAAAATTTTGTTGAAGTAAACCAAGCTTATTAGTGGTTGAGTCATAGGGATTATGCATTCCTATATGGAATAGGAACTACCACCTAAATTAGGAAGTTGGATATATTAGATGCATAAGACACTCATCATATGTTGATATGCTCAAATTACTTTTTTTTTTTTTTTTTTTTGTGTATTCTTAAATCATCATGGTCCATTTTTATTATAATTTTTATTTATAAGGTTTATGTCTTAGGTAGAAAATTTATAAACTTATTTTTTTTATTCTAATGTGAACCTTAAGATTCTCTCTTTGTTGTTGAGATTTTAACTTTAAGAATAAGATTCTAGAAGGCCTACAACACAAAGTTAAGATTCAATGTAATTTGTTTTAGAAGCTTTTTGTAACTATATTGGTATAAATTTTAACTTTTTTTTCTCTACAATTTTGATCTTTCATAGTCATACCTTTAGAGAAAATTACTAACATTGGAATGTGAATTATAACTTATATCTTCCTTCTATTTAATGTTAGGTAGAATAATAAGTACTTTAATATTGTCTTTATGTGTTTATTAAGACATCATATTATAATTCATGAATCTATAGTGTTCACTACTTCTTAGTTGGTTGTTATTTAAGTGAGCATTGACATTATAATGATCGTATCGTTGGTTGATAATCCTTATGGAACTTCCCCTATGATTTTTCTTTTCCAAATTTTTTATGGATTAATTAATTACATTGTTGGTTTTCTTTACCTTTTGTCGGTTGTTTTAAATTGATGGTCTTGAGTTTCTATCAGTAATATTTACCTATAATCGTAACTTCAAGATCCAATGCAACATACAGGAACTACTATTAACGCATATAGCTACCAAGCTCATTAAGGAATAAGGATTTCATATATGTGAAAATAGGAATTTGCCTATGCAAAGAACAACACCTCACCTTTGCATCATTCTATCACAAGATAAAACTAGTTGTGCATGAGCAATTTCTTTACTTTATATGTGTGAGTATGACCATGTAATAGCGAGACTATGACCACATTGTTTTCACTTAATTTATCTCATTTCCTTATTTCACATATGGTATATACAAATATGCATACATACTTACATACATATGTGTGTGTGAGAGTCTAAATTTATGCCTATACATCATTGATGATTGTATTAGATCTAAGAAGATGGATAGGAGTTGGATGCAACTACAAAATAGACTTTGTAATGAATATGTTGAAGGTGTGAGAACATTTATTCAGGCAGCAAAGCAACACTTAAGAGTGGATAATAAGACACGTTGTCCATGTCGACAGTGTTTAAATGTAAGATTCCAAGATTTGATCATAGTTGAACAACACCTAATTAGATATGGGTTTTCAAGTAGTTACAATAGATGGATACATCATGGTGATGAAGTTGAAGGTGTTTCACATGCGCAGCCTGATATGTGTAGTGATAGTAATGGGTGTGCGATCAATGATAACTATGTTGATGATGAAATTAATGATGCAATAAATGATATGCATGGGCCAAGAAATAAAGAAGTTAACTCGAATGAATCTATTGGTCATGAAATAGGTAGAAATGGGAAGAATATTGATTATTTGTTTAGTGAAGCTCATCGAGAGTTGTATCCAGGTTGTACTAAGTTCTCAGCTTTGAGTTTTCTTGTAAAGTTGATGCACATAAAGGTTCTTAATCGATGGAGCAATAAGTCATTTGACATGTTGCTCGAACTACTACTTGATGCTTTTTCCAGACAGAGCAAACATTCCAAAATCACATTATGATGCGAAGAAGATGTTGCGAGATTTTGGTTTAGGATATGATTCATTCATGCATGCAAGTATGATTGTGCATTATTTGGAAAGAGAATGAGACGTTTCACAATTGTCCTCGTGTGTAACGAACCAAGATATAAAAAATGGAAAGATCCCTCAGAAAGTGTTACGACATTTTCGTTAAGCCAAGGCTACAAAGATTGTTTATGTTCAAGATATACATCAGTTGATATGCGATGGCATAAGGGAAAAAAGATTCCATGAAGATGGAGTGTTGAGGCATCTGGTAGATTCAGAGGTATGGAAGGATTTTGATAATCAATATCCTTGGTTTGCTCAGGATGCTAGAAATGTGAGGTTGGGCCTTGCAACTGATGGTTTCAATCCATTTGGTACTATGAGTAACAACTATAGTATGTGGCCAGTTGTCCTTGTGCCATACCAATATGCCACTTGGAAGTGTATGAAGGAAAGTTTTTTTCCATGATGTCATTACTTATTCCTGGGCCACATGCTCCAGGTAAGGATATTGACATATACTTACGCCCTTTGGTAGATGAGCTTAAAGAGTTATGGCATGATGGTTGTCCATACGTTTGACATGTCAAGTGGAGATTATTTCGCATGCATGCATGTCTACTATGGACTATACATGACTTTCCTGCTTATGGAAACTTGTCTGGTTGGAGCATAAAAGGGTATAAGGCATGTCCTACTTGTAATGAAGACACATCCTCACAGGGCATTAGAAGCAAATATGTTATATGGGTCATAGGAGATTCTTACCCTTCTTAATCATAGTTGGAGAAGGAGTCGACAACATGATGGTAAGCCTGAACATAGACCACCACCTAAGACACTATCTGGTGAGGATATTTACAACCACTTGTCTCATGTTTTAATTCTAGGCCTGGTAGCATATAAATAATAAAGACAAGAAAGGAAACGAGGGCCTGAAGAATTAAATTGGACGAGAAAGAGTATTTTTTTTTAGTTGGAGTATTGGTCAAAAACTTAAGATGAGACATAATATTGATGTCATGCATGTTGAGAAGAATGTCTGTGATAATGTGATCAATACCTTGTTGAATATTGTAGGGAAGACTAAAGATACTGAGAAGCTCGTTTGGACTTGGCCGACATGAAGAGAAGGATGAGTTACATCTTCAATTGAAAGGAAATAAGCTATTAAAACCCATGCATGTTATACCTGACTTTCGAAGAAAGAAAAGAATTTGTAAGTTTCTAAAGTCAGTCAAGTTTCCAGATGGTTATGCAGCAAACATATCTAGAAATGTAAACATTAGCGATGGAAGATTTTAGGGTTAAAATCTCATGATTGTCCTGTCTTGCTTCAACGGCTTCTCCCTGTTGGTATTCGTCCTTACTTAAATAAGGACATATGTACTGCATTGGTTGAATTATCTGGATTCTTCCAAAAGTTATGTGCTAAGACAGTTGTACGTTGCGGACCTAGAAAGATTAGAGGAAGGAATTGTCATAATATTGTGTAAACTTGAAAGGATATTCCCTCCGGCTTTCTTTGATATTATGATCCACTTAGCGGTGCATTTACCTCGTGAGGCTAAGCTTGCTGGACCAGTAAGCTATCGGTGGATGTATCCATTTGAGAGGTATTTTACATACATTTAACTATATTAAAAAATAATGAAATTTATGTAATGTTATCATGTGATAAATAAAATTGTTTTTTTTTTTGGTACTTTTCTTTCATATTTAGGAACTTGGGCACTTTAAAAAAATATGTTAGAAATAAAGCTCGACCAGAGGGTTCAATTGTTGAAGCATACACTGTGAATGAAGCTTTAACATTTTGTTCAATGTACCTTCATGGAATTGAAACATGTTTCACTCGAGATGAAAGGAATGAGGATAATCGAGAAGAACAAGCTAGTGGCCATTTATCTATTTTCTCACAACAAGCACGACCAATAGGTGGTCGACAATTACAACAACTTTCGAAAGAAGAATTGGAAAAGGCACATTGGTATGTCATAAACAATTGTCGTGAGTTGCAACCTATTTAGAGTAAGTGTTAACCAATCTTGTGCGAGTTGTTTAAATATGTTTTTTTTTAGAGCATTTGTGTAATATAACACCTTATATCACACTTTTGTGAACAATGCACATGTAGTGAGCACTTGGATGAGTTACGAAGGATAAGTGCTTCAAATTTGGAGTTGGAACAAGAAATATTTTCCTAAGTGGTTTAAAGATCATGTAAGTTATTAATCATGTCTTTCATATTTCTTAATGGTAGAGTATATATTTTAACAACAACAATTAAAATGCATTTTTCTTATTACAGATGAGACAAATGCGTATTAAGCATCCATCTGAAAGTCACGAAAGAACTATATTCATTGCATGTGGACCAGATGCTCGAATTCACACATATACAGGATGTATTGTAAATGGAGTTCGTTTTCACACAAAAGATCGTGATGATCATCGAATTACCCAAAATAGTGGCATTTGTGTTTCAGGGGAGCATGATGGAGAAAATGTTAATTTTATGGTGTTTTAACCAATGTGCTGGAGCTAGATTATTTATTTGGGTATAAATTATCCTTTTCCAGTGCAAGTGGTTTGACACAAAAATCACCAAAGGAAAAAAAAAACACAAGATCCACACTTTACCATCATAAACATTAGTTCTACTTGGTATGAAAATGATCCATTTGTACTAGCTACTCAGGCTCATCAAGTGTTCTATCTTGATGATTATAAAAATGGCCAAAATTGGAAAGTTGTGCAAAGGTTCAACATAGACACTTGTGGGAATTTTAGAGGTGGACAGTAATAATAGAAGTTGATGCAAATTTTGACGAGACAAACAAGATGATGCTTACCAAGAAAATGAGT